>LR738712.1:787499843-787535108 GCA_902687465.1 Secale cereale | reverse complement strand
GAGAGGTCGTGGGGGGTGGAATTCGAGGGATAAGGTTGGTGGGCTTCAGGTCGTTTAGTTGGGGCCCAACAACCTAAAGGGAAAGAGAGAGTGGTGGCGGTGGGATGTGCATCTACGATGGAAGTTGTTGCCAAGTCATCGATCCGTGGGATGTGTTTTCTCTTTGCCGTCTATGTTTTATTTATAGACGCAAATTGAGTGCTCACTTTGCCGTCTGTTAACAAAAATGTTGACGGCAAAGACTACGCCGTCTGTGATTTTTTCTGCACATGGCAAAATGAGTTCTTTGCCGTCTCTAAATGAAAAACACAGACAGCAAAGGTACTTTGCCGTTTGTCTTCTTTCTACAAATGGCAAATTAGCCTTTGTCATCAGTCGTTCTTTTTCATCAGCAGTTCTTGGCAAAATTAGTCTTTGTTGTCAGTCCTGGCGAAACGCTGACGGCAAAGTGCGGTACTAACGGCAAATTTCCTGTTTCCTGTAGTGGTTACTAGACCATGACGAACCTACGAACTATGAGGAAGTGATGATGAGCCCAGATTCTGCGAAATGGCTTGAGGCGATAAAATCTGAGATGGGATCCATGTATGAGAACAAAGTGTGGACTACAAAGCTCGATTTGTTGCGAAAGGTTTTAGACTAGTTCAAGGAGTTTACTACGATGAGACCGTCTCACCCGTAGCGATGCTTAAAGTCTATCTGAATCATGTTAGCAATTGTCGCATTTTATGATTATGAAATCTGACAAATGGATGTCAAAACTGCATTCCTTAATGGATTTCTCAAAGAAGAATTGTATATGATGCAACCAGAAGGTTTTGTTGATCCTAAAGGTGCTAATAAAGTGTGCAAGCTCCAGCGATCCATTTATGGACTGGTGCAAGCATCTCGGAGTTGGAATATACACTTTGATTAGGTGATCAAAGCATATGGTTTTATATAGACTTTACGGTGAAGCTTGTATTTACAAGAAAGTGAGTGGGAGCACTACAACATTTCTGATAAGTATACGTGAATGACATATTGTTGATCGGAAATGATGTAGAATTTTCTGGAAAGCATAAAGGATTGTTTAAAAGAAGTTTTTTCAATAAAAGACCTTGGTGAAGCTGCTTATATATTGGGCATCAAGATCTATAGGGATAGATAAAAGACACTCAATAGGACTTTCACAAAACACATACCTTGATAAATATTTTGAAGTAGTTCAAAATGGATCAGTCAAAGAAGGAGTTCTTGCCTGAGATGTAAGGTATGAAGTTGTGTAAGACTCAAAGCCCGACCACAATAGAAAAAATAGAGAGAGAATGAAAGACATTCCCTATGCCTCAGCCATAGGTTCTATAAAGTATGCCATGTTGTGTACCAAACTTGTTGTGTACCTTGCCATGAGTTTGGCAAGGAGGTACAATAGTGATCCAAGAGTAGATCACTGGACAGCGATCAAAATTATCCTTAGTAACTGGAGGACTAAGGAAATGTTTCTCGATTATGGAGGTGATAAAGACTTCGTCGTAAAGGGTAACGCCGATGCAATCTTTGACACTACTCTAGATTATTCTAAGTATCAATTTGGATGCATATTGAAAGTGGGAGCAATTAGCTAGAGTAGCTCCATGCAGAGCATTATAGACATAGAAATTTTCCGAAATACATACGGATGTGAAAGTGACGGACGCGTTGACTAAACTTCTCTCACAAAGCAAAACATGATCAAACCTTAGTACTCTTTGGGTGTTAATGTCATGGAGATGTGAACTAAATTATTGACTCTAGTAAACCCTTTGGGTGTTGGTCACCTGACGATGTGAACTATGGGTGTTCATCACATGACGATGTGAACTAGATTATTGACTCTAGTGCAAGTGGGAGACTGACGGAAATATGCCCAAGAGGAAATAATAAAGTTGTTATTTATACTTCCTTATATCATGATAAATGTTTATTATTCATGCTAGAATTGTATTAACCGGTATTATTTGTCACTCCGCGTATCAGAGAGGTATCTCTGGGCCCTCTCGGTAATACACATCACTATAAGCCTTTCAAGCAATGTGACTAATGAGTTAGTTACGGGATGACGCATTACAGAACGATTAAAGAGACTTGCCAGTAACAAGATTGAACTAGGTATGATGATACCGACGATCGAACCTCGGGCAAGTAACATACCGATGACAAAGGGAATGACGTATGTTGTTATGCGGTTTGACCGATAAAGATGTTCGTAGAATATGTAGGAGACAATATGAGTATCCAGGTTCCGCTATTGGTTATTGAGTGGAGATGTGTCTCGGTCATGTCTACATAGTTCTCAAACCCATAGGGTCCGCACGCTCAATGTTCGATGATGATTTGTATTATGAGTTATGAGTTATTGGTGACTGAAGATTGTTCGGACTCCCGGATGAGATCACGTACATGATGAGTAGTCTCGAAATGGTCGAGACATAAAGAATGATATATTGGACGATGTTATTCGGACACCGGATGAGTTCCGAGAGGTATCGGGTAACTATCGGAGTGCGAGAGGGTTATCGGAACCGCTCGGGGGAACTAATGGGCCTTCATGGACCTTAGTGGAGAGAGAGGAGGGCTGCAAGGGGTGTCCGCATGCCTCCCCCCATGGCAGTCTGAATTGTACTAGGGGAAGGGGGCAGCGCCCCCCTTTCCTTCTCCCACTCCCTCTCCTTCCTTAACCCTCTCTTCCTTGAAGAGGAAACCTACTAGGACTAGGGAGTCCTAGTAGGACTCCCCTCTTGGCGCAGCCCCTAGTGCCGGTCGGCCTCCTCCTCCCTCCTTTATATACGTGGGCAGGGCACCCCTTGGAGACACAACAATTGTTCCAAGCCGTGTGTGGTGTCTCTCTCCACAGTTTGGACCTCGGGTCATATTTGTCGTAGTGCTTAGGCGTGGCCCTGCGCGAATCACATCACCAACACCATCACCATGCAGTCATGCTGACGAACTCTCCCTCGACCCTCTAATGGCTCAAGAGCTCGAGGTACATCATCGATCTGAACATGTGCTGAACACGGAGGTGCAGTACGTTCGGTACTTGGATCGGTTGGATCGTGAAGACGTTTCACTACATCAACCGCGTTAATACAATGCTTCCGCTTTTGCTCTATGAGGGTACGTAGACACACTCTTACCGTCTCGTTGCTATGCATCATCTCCTATATAGATCTTGCGTGAGCGTAGGAACTTTTTTTGAAATTGCATGCTACGTTTCCCAACAGGAAGAAGTAGGTCAGGGGGGCTGTGAGGCTCCCACAAGGTAGGGGGCGCGCCCTACCCCCTGGGCGCGTCCTCCGCCCTTGTGGCCACCTCGTGGCTCCCCTGACTTGGACTCCAAGTCCCCTTGGTGGCTTCTGGTCCAAGAAAAATCATCGCGAAGGTTTCATTCCATTTGGACTCCGTTTGTTATTCCTTTTCTGCGAAACTCAAAAACAAGGAAAAACAGAAATTGGCACTAGGCTCTAGGTTAGCAGGTTAGTCCCAAAAATAATATCAAATAACATATTAATGCATATAAAACATCCAAAACATATAATATAATAGCATGGAACAATAAAAAATTGTAGACACATTGGAGACGTATCAAGCATCCCGAAGCTTAATTCCTGCTCGTCCTCAATTAGGTAAATGATAAAAACAGAATTTTTGACGTGGAATGCTACCTAACATATTTATCAATGCAATCTCTTTATTGTGGCATGAATATTTAGATCCATATGATTCAAAACAAAAGTTTATATTGAAATAAAAATAATAATACTTCAATCATACTAGAAAGCAGATCATTACGCTTCAAAAATAACATGTCTAAAAAAGTTGTCCCTACAAAATCATATAGTCTTATTATGCTCCCTCTTCTTAACACAAAGTATAAATCATGCCAACCCCGATGTTGGACAAGCAATTGTTTCATACTTTTCAATGTGATTCGGCTTTTCAACTCTTCACGCAATACATGAGCGTGAGCCTTGGATATAGCACTATGGGTGGAGTAGAAGGTGGTAATAGACAAAATTAGGGAGAAAGTCTCACATCAACTAGGCTAATCAATGGACTATATGGAGATGTCCATCAATTGATATCAATGCGAGTAAGTAGGTATTGCCATGTAACAGATGCACTAGAGCTATAAGTGTATGAAATCTCAAAAGAAAAAAGTGGGTGTGTATCAACTTGCTTGCTCATGAAGACCTCGGGCATTTGAGGAAGCCCATCGTTGGAATATACAAGCCAAGTTCTATAATAAAATTTCCCTCTAGTAATATATGAAACTAACAAAATAGGAGACTCTCTATAATGAAGAACATGGTGCTACTTTGAAGCAAAGTGTGGAAAAGGATAGTAACATTGTCCCTTCTCTCTTTTTCTCTCATTTTTTGGTGGGATTCTATGGCCTCCCTTTTTTGGGGGGCTTCTTTGGCCTCTTTTATTTTATTTGGTCTTCTTTGGCCTATTTTATTTTGATAACCTCACATGGGACAATGTTCTAATAATGATGATCATCACACTTTTATTTACTTACAACTCAAAATTACAACACAATGCTAGAAGAAAAGTATGACTCTATATGGATGCCTCTGGCTATGTACCGGGATGTGCAATGATCTCACGTAGCAATGACATAAAAATGGACAAGCCATGGAAACATCATGCTAGCTATCTTACAACCATGCAAGGGAATATGACAAAGATGGTGCGTGTCATTTAAACAGAACGGTGGAGTTACATGGCAATATATCTCAGAATGGCTATGAAAATGCCATAATAGGTAGGTATGGTGGATGTTTTGAGGAAGGATATATGGTGGGTTTAATGCACCTGCAAAAGTTGTGTCGTACTAGAGTGGCTAGCAAGGTTGAAGGGTGAGAGTGCGTATAATCCATGGACTCAACATTAGTCATGAAGAACTCACATATGTATTGCAAAAAGTTTATTAGCCCTCGAAGCAAAGTACGACTGCGCATTCTCTAGGGGAGAGGTTGGTACGGTTAACAATCGTGCGCTCCCGACCTTCACGCAAAGATAAACAATCAAGACACAATGCGCTTTAATTTGGTTACACAGTTAGGAGACCATACGTGCATGCTACGAGAATCACAAACCTTAACACAATTATTTTTTCAACCCCACAATTTACTACTTCCATGACTCTAATATCACCATCTTCATATCTCAAAACAATCATAAGGAATCAAATTTCTCACAGTATTAAATGCTCTGCATATGAAAGTTTTTATTATATCTCCCTTGGATGCCCATCATATTGGAACTAAATTCATAACCTAAACAAATTACCATGTTGTTTAGAGACTCTCAAAATAATATAAGTGAATCAATAGAGTTCAACAATTTCTATAAAATAAAACCACTGACGTGCTCTAAAAAGATATAAGTGAATCACTAGAGCAAAATTGCCTAGCTCAAAAGATATAAGTGAAGCACATAGACTATTCTAATAAATCACGATTCATGCGTGTCTCTCAAAAATATGTATTCAGCGAGGATGATTGTGGCAAACTAAAAAGCAAAGACTCAAATCATACAAGACGCTCCAAGAAAAACACATATCATGTGGTGAATAAAAATATACACTCAAGTAAAGTTATCGATAGACGAAGACAAAACACGGGATGCCTTCCCGGGGCATCCCCATGCTTAGGCTCTTGGTTGTCCTTGAATATTACCTTGGGGTGCCTTGGGCATCCCCAAGCTTAGGCTCTTGCCACACCTTATTCCATAGTCAATCAAATCCACTACAGGAATCAGCTATTTTGCCGACATCAAGCCTCTTTGCCGTCAGCTAATTGTCGAGGCAGACGGCAAAGATTATTTCGCTGTCATGAACCAGACGGCAAATGATGACTAACGGCAAAGACATGTTTTGCCGTCTGTAAAAAAAAGTGATGACGGCAAAAACATATTTTGCCGTCTGTAAAAAAAAGATGACGGCAAAAACATATTTTGCCGTCTGTAAAAAAATTATGACGGCAAAGACATATTTTGCCGTCCGTAAAAACACTGATGACGGCAAAGATATTTTGCCGTCTGTAAAATAAAAACGCACACGGCAAAACAAGAAACACACCTCACGGATCGATCTCTCGGATCGATGAGGTGGCGAGATCCTAGACACACATCTCACCCACTCCCACCCCACTGGCCGTTCGGTCGATCCCCACCTCACCCTCACGTGGGCACGTCCTACCCAATCCCCTCGACAAGTCTCTTCCCCATCCCACCACGCCCACTACTCCCTCTGCCTCCCGCTCCCTCCGCCTCCACCAAATCATCCAAAGCGCCACCGGCCTTGGCCTCCCACCGCACCTCCCCGTCAGGCCGGTCGGCCGACCTTGCCCACCGCCCGCCGGCTCCGGCCTCCCGCCCGTGCCCACTCCCTCAGCCTCCCGCTCCCTCCGCCTCCACCACCGAACCAGCTAGGCCGCCGATGGCCTCGGCCTCCGGCCGCACCTCTCCGCCGGCCTCGGTCTCCCTCTGCAACTCACCGTCAGGCCGGCTGGCCGCTCGTGCCCCCTGCCCACCGCCGGTAGCGGCCTCCCGCCCATGCTCCTCGATCCGGAGAAGAGCTCCAGATCCAGAGCACGCCTCCCACCGTCTCCCCCTCCTTATCTTCCTAAACTAGACGCCCCCCAAGATCGAGCAGGCCAAGGTGCTTCCCGATTTGCAGCGGTGCTTCCAGATCCACCGAGGAGCGCCGGATGTTGGCTCCTTCTTCACGTAGTTCTGCGCCAAGGTTGGCCTTCTCCTTCTCCTGTGCTCAATCGTGTCCATGGCGCTCTCCTCGCATGGTACCACTTATCCCGTTCCCAATCCCACCCCAATTAGCCTACTGCTATAGTTGGTCGCAGGTGAGGCCTCCAATGCACGGACGGGTGGAGGATGGGCGATTCCCTTCGCCAACCTCACCGTCGAGCCACCCCACAGCAAGCTGCTCTTCCTCAGGTTGTTTCCCCTGCTCGCTCCACCCGTCGCCTGAGCCACCACCTCGCCGGCACCACCCCTGCCAATCTTGGTAGTTCAAATAGTGTGAATAAATAGTACCAATTATGTATGATGTTCTAGAGAAAGCAAGCAAATGTAAATATGTATGTATGATTGAACAAACTAGGAGTTTGTGATATAATAGGAGTTTGCGATATTCAAGGGTGGATGTGTATGTATGATTTGTTGTGTAAATCGATCTATACAGAATGTTATGGAAAATGTTTTGATGTTGACGTCTGTAAAGTAAACATGTTTTGATGTTATGGAAAATGTTATGGAAGGAGTTTGTGATACAGGGTGGATCTGCTATTTTTTTTAAGTTATAAATTTTTTTTGCCGTCTGTAAAGTAGGTCGGATGACGGCAAAGATTATGTGTTTTGACTGACGGCAAACCTTCTTCTTTGCCGTCTCGTATAAAGATTTATGACGGCAAATTATTTGCCGTCTGCCTGATAAAATGCTGACGGCAAATCCCCTTTTGCCGACTTTGACTTTGCCGACAAGGTTTGCCGTCATTGGGATGACGGCAAAATCTTTGCCGTCTGTAATCCAGCTTTTGCCGTCTGTAGGAGCCTGACGGCAAAATGCCCGATTCCTGTAGTGATCATTACCCAAAACTTGAAAACTTCACAACACAGAACTTAACGGAAAACTCATGAGATCCGTTAGTAAAACAAAGTCCAATCCTTACAAGTATGCACTGTTGTGAACTCATTTTTATTTTATATTGGTGTAGTATCTATTGTATTCCAATTTTTCCATGGTTCATACCCCCAAATACTAGCCATAGATGCATTAAAACAAGTAAACAACACAAGAAAACAAAATCTGTCTTAAACAGGGTAGTCTGTAAAGATGTGAATTGATGTAAAACATCTGTATCTCTAAAAGTTCTGAATAATTAGGAAAACATGCGAAATTTGTAAGTCAGAGACGTGTAAAAAATTCAAGAATTTATCGTGTTCCAGTAATCAGAAAACATTCTAACACTGGGCGCAAAGTTTTTGTTTTTCAGCAAAACCAATCTACTATCTTCCAACTAATTCCAAAGGTCTTACTTGGCACAAACACTAATAAAAACTTTAAAAACTTCTCTAACCAGAGGCTAGATAAAAAACTTATTCAAGAACATGAAAGAAAAATATTGGGTTGTCTTCCAAGAAGCGCTTTTCTTTAAAGCCTTTTAGCTAGGCATTGAGATTTCAATGATGCTCACATAAAAAAAGAATTGAAGCACAAAGAGAGCATCATAAAACAAGTGATAAACACATCTATGTCTCACATACTTCCTATGCATAGGCATTCTATAAGCAAACAAATTATCAAGGCAAGCAAAAACTAGCATATGCAAGGAAGAAGAAAGAGACTATAGCAATCTCAACATGAAGAGAGGTAATTTGCTAAAATGCAAAGTTCCACAACCATATTTTCCTCTCTCATGATAAATACACATAGGATCATATTAAATTCAACAATATAGCTATCACATAAATTATTCTCTACATGATCCACATGCATGCAAAGTTGACACTCTTCCAAAATAGTGGGATTATCATTAACTAATGGCATGACCTTTACAAACCCACTTTTATCAAAAAAATCATAAGATTGAACATTCTCCAAATATGTGGGATCTAAAGTTCACACTATTCCAAACCCACTTTCGATATTATTGCAAATATTATTTTCAATCTCGTATTCATCATGGGGTTTAAATAAATTTTCAAGTTCATAAGAAGAATCACCCCAATCATGATCATTAAAACAAGTAGCAGACATAGCAAAATTAGCATCCCCAAGCTTAGGGTTTTGCATAACATTAACACAATTGACACTAATAGAATTTATAATAACATCGTTGCAATCATGCTTTACATTCAAGGAGCTATTGTGAATCACTTTATAATTTTCTTCTTTCAACACTTCATCACAATTTTCAGATTCACGAATTTCAAGCAAAACCTCATCGCTATTACAGGATGCTGCTAATGCGACACTACGATCAAAGACGCTTCGATAAAACTGTGTGTGATGCCATAATCGCAAACGACAGTGTAAAAAACCCGTCAAAAAAGGTGCAAAACGTTTGCGATTACGGATGCATCAAACATGGTTCAGAGTTTAGTTGTGTGTGCGATGCGGGGCATACGGTTCAGTTCAATTAACTGTTTATGATGAGGAGGAACAAAAGAAACGGGTAGCTAGATGAAGGTGTGTGTGATATACAACATGCGGGTCGCTCGGATGAACTTTTTGTGATTAGGCAACACGAAAGAAACGGTCAGCCAGATCAAGGTGTGTGCGATATACGGCATGCGGTTCACTCGGATGAACTATTTGCGTTCAGACAAGAGAACAAAAATGGTTCAATAAAACAATATTTGTGTGATACGTGGCAAACAGGTCTGTAAATAGAAATGTGTGCGAAGACCGATAATAACACAAAGGATTGCTTCTAATAAGACGTATGTGATATGCTCTGTCTACACAACATCTATTGGCCATTGGGCGAGGGCGGTCATCCGGGTACGCCATAAGGATGCGAAGAGTGCATCCCATATCAGAAAGGACTAGCTATTCCACCAATATCTCATCCAAGGGAACTCACAAGTTAATTGTCCTCAAGCTGGAGCAGCCATGAGATGGGTCACCGGATGGGAAGTTGTCTTGATGTTAATCCCACTGATTGGATGTATCCTAAAGTTCCATTAAGGACATTTATGATACATCCCATCATTGGAATTAACCTCAAAGTCCTTGTTTTGAATTTTTTTAAACACATGTTAAAGATGGTCTACCGCATTACTTTTCGAGATTGTGCAATACGTGGCATACAGTTGATCCATTCGACCTGTTTGTGATGGAATAAACCGTGTGTGTTGTGGGGTGGAATTAACCTCAAGGTTCTTGTTTTGAATTATTTTTAACACATGTTAAAGCAGGTCTACCACATTACTTTTTGACAATGTGCGATATGTGGCATACAGTTGACCAATCCGACCTGTTTGTGATGGAATAAGCCATGTGTGTTGTGGGAAAACGCATGCTAGTATTCAACCATTTGCGAATGATGAATTCATCACCGACGGGTTCCCTAGTGCGGTCCGTCTTCATTTCATCATCATCTACTTCTTATACATAATTATCATCCTCATGCTCTCATTAGTTCATCACAAAATATATATAATATCATCACATATATGTGATGATACTTAACTAGTAGGTACAATGCATAAAATTGAAAACGAACAATACTAAAATTAATTATCACTCCTGATGCGCGATGTCATCCAAACGCGGACGCAGTACTCCGCCTCCTCTGCCTCGTAGCGCTTGACATACCGATCTGCCTCTTGCTGGCGGATGAGTGGGGACGATCTTGCCATTTCGTCGAGCGCCCATGAGAGCTCCTCGTCCATGGCATGCTGGAGCTTATCGGCCCACCTCCACGCAGCAATGAGGCGCCTAGCGCCTTTGGCCTTCCTCGCAAAGTACTCGTCTTTGTACACATCCTCCACACGACGACGTGCCCGCCGCCAAAGCTCCACCTTTTCCTTTTTCTAGGCGGCATCATGGGCTTCACAAGCCACCTGGTACCTGGCTTTTTCCTCCGCCATCTCCTTCTTGAACGCCACTTTCCTGGCTTTCTCAGCCGGCGACAGTGACATCCACAGACAAAGATTGTACTGGACCCAAAACCAATCCAAAGTTGGGGGGTCCGGCGCAACCTTGTCCGCCATCTCCTCGTTGCTGCTCATCGAATGAGCATCCTTGGGGGGCGGCGAATCCTCGTCGACGCGTGGGCAGATCGGCGGCGCCATGGCAGAGCTTTCAGAGAGAGAGAGAGAGAGAGGGGGCGAGCGAGAGGAGGATGTAGATGAGAATGCAGGCGGACGGCGTGATCAAGGTAGTATTTATTGGCGGCATGAATCAAGATCGACGGGAACAGTACACACGCCTGTCGCCAGAATTTACGATGACTATAGTTTGAATTACACACGATTGCCGCATTAGAATTCGTGTGTGAACATAATAGCTGACGGTTTCCAGTACAGAACCATGTCTGATTAATAACCCCCGCCATTCACCTTCCAAACCTCGAGGCACGAAATAGAGTGCCAATCATGTGGGGGCCGGTTGTCATGCCAGATCTTTACATTTTCTTTTTTGAACACCAAATATTTACATGGTCTGAAGATTTTTTAACTCGCACACAAGTACACAAAAATTTGATTTTTCAAACCGTTATGGTTAGGCGTTGCATGTAGATGTATTTCAAATTTGAATTACGGTCATTAAATGGCTAGAAAATCACTTAAATGTCTTTATAAGGTCAAATGAAGTCAGAAAGGGTTGAAAATTGATGATGTGGCTTTGAATGGTGCATTTTGAACACACAAAAAGTCTGGAGTTCAAATAAGTTCAAATAAATGGAATCCATTTGTAACAGATGACTTTTCGTCCGAAATCGTGATACTTCGAAAGAGATTGTCCATTTTGTACATGAAGTGCGTCCAGTTTTTGCTGTAACCCTCTCAACTTTTTAGCATATGGTATGCGCTTGAAATGCTGATACCATGCCAACTTCCAACCTTTTCATAGTTTATTTGTAGTGCTTTCCAATTTCTGGGTCATTTAGCTTTAAAAAATCAGTAAATGCATGAAAAATATCAAATGAAGTCACAAAGAGTTGAAAATTGATGATGTGGCTCTGAATGGTGCATTTTGAACAGACAAAAAGTCTGGAATTCAAATAAGTTCAAATAAATGAAATCCCTTTGTAATTGATGAGTTTTCGTCCAAAACCCTGATACTTCATAAGAGATTGTCCATTTTGTACACGAAATGCGTCCAATTTTTGTTGTAACCCTCTCAACTTTTTAGCATGTGCTATGTGGGTGAAATTATGATACCATGACAACTTTCAACCTTTTTAGAGCTCATTTGTAGTGCTTTTCAATTTCAGGGTCATTTAGCTTAAAAAATCAGCAAATGCATGAAAAATATCAAATGAAGTCAGAAAGGGTTTAAAATTGACGATGTGGCTCTGAATGGTGCATTTGAACACACAAAAAGTCTAGAGTTCAAGTAAGTTCAAAAAAAATGAAATCCCTTTGTAATAGATAAGTTTTCGTCAAAAACCCTAATACTTCGAAAGAAATTATCCATTTTGTACATGAAGTACATCCAGTTTTTGCCGTAACCCTCTCAAATTTTTAGCACATGCTATGTGTGTGACAAGATCATACCATGCCAACTTTCAACCTTTTCGGATTTCATTTGTAATGCTTTTTAATTTCGGGGTTATTTAGCTCAAAAAATTTAGTAAATGCATAAAAAATACCAAATGAAGTCAGAAAGGGTTGAAAGTTGACGATGTCGTTTTGAATGGTGCATTTTGATCACACAAAAAGTTTGGAGTTCAAATAAATTCAAAAAATGAAATCCCTTTGTAACAGATGAGTTTTCGTCCGAAACACTGATACTTCGAAAGAGATTGTCTATTTTGTACACGAAGTGCATCCAGTTTTTGCCGTAACCCTCTCAACTATTTAGCACATGCTATGTGGGTGAAATGATGATAATATGCCAACTTTCAACCTTTTCGGAGTTCATTTGTAATGCTTTTCAATTTCGGTGTCATTTAGCTCAGAAAAATAGTAAATGCATGAAAATACCAAATGAAGTCAGAAAGGTTTTAAATTGACGATGTGGCTCTGAATGGTGCATTTTGAACACACAAAAAAGTCTGGAGTTCAAATAAGTTCAAAAAAATGAAATCCCTTTGTAACAGATGAGTATTCATCCGAAACCCTCATATTTCGAAAGAGATTGTCCATTTTATACATGAAGTGCATCCAGTTCTTGCCATAACACTCTCAACTTTTTAGCACATGCTATGTGCCTGAAATGATGATACCATGCCAACTTTCAACCTTTTCAGAGTTCATTTGTAGTGCTTTTCAATTTCAGGGTCATTTAGCTTCAAAAATTAGTAAATGCATGAAAAACACCAAATGAAGTCAGAAAGGGTTGAAAATTGATGATGTGGCGTTGAATGTTGCATTTTGAATACACAAAAAGTCTAGAGTTCAAATAAGCTCAAATAAATGAAATCCCTTTGTAACAGATGAGTTTTCATCCGAAACCGTAATCGCGAACGGTGGAGTAAAAGAACCATCAAAAAAGGTGCAAAACGTTTGCGATGACGGATGCATCAAAAAGGACATATTTTAATAAAAAATATCTACAGCATCACACATAGTTGGTTTCGGACGGCTTGTCTATTTAAGTCTCCCCCCTTAAGCTTCGACGGCTCGTCTGCTCCAGTGTCGGCAACCGCTGAATCCACGAATCCCAATCCCCATTACCTCACCCCCTTCTGGCAAAGATGACATCGTGGAAACGCTTCGTCATGGCCCGTACGATGGCCGCGTCGCCCCCCCCTGCCTGCGCCGAGAGCGCGGCCGCCTACGCCAAGTGTGCCGCCACATCCGTATTGAGCGCGGCCGCTTCCGCCGAGAGGGCGTGTGCGGCAGCCGAGACGACTGCAGCTGTTGCTGTGACGGCGGCTGCAAATGCCAAGAGCACTCGAGCTGTCGTCCATGCCACCGATATAGCCCTGGATCGGGTCGAGGCCATCCACGCCAAGATCGAGGATGCACACGGCAAGATATTCCACGCCACCTCGGACTCCAGCATGCAACCCACGTCCGAAAAGGTGGCAGTGGCCATGGAGCACCTGCTTCCTCATGAGGTCGCCGAGCGGGAGCTGGAGATGCAGGAGGCGGCGGAGACCGAGGAGTGTCGGGAGGAGGAGTTGCGCGTGGCCGAGTTTGAGGTAGAGAAGAGTCTGTCCGTCAAGTAATCGGCGGTGGATTACCAATGCGAGCTCTGGCGCAGCCACTACTACGAGTACTACAACCTTGAGGGCGGCACCGAGGACGAGGACAAGGACGCGGTTGACTTCAGCGGGGGGACACGGACTCCACCAACGGCGGCATGTCGCCAGGACAAGTCATCGAAGTCTCATGTCACACCGGCAATGCAGAGGCCGGCGCGGTGGTGGATTTGTTAAAATTATGCGTACTTAGGCTTTCTTTTTAATGCTGGTCTTTTGTTAGAGCAATGTTTAGGTCAACAGGCTCTATTTAATTACTAAAATTGCTCGATTCACTAAGTGTGCTATATCTGCTGTACGCTCTTTTGTGTGCCCAAATTAGCAAGCGATGTTAAATTATGCAATGACGTACCCGGGGAAATTTCCACCAAAATTTGAATTATCAAACTCGTCCCATGCGCGTAAAGTAGAAGAATCGTTTGCGATGCACACAATTGTTCAAAGTGTCCCTCCACATTTCTAAAATTTTGGCCTACCACCAAAATATAAACCCCCGCACCCCTCCCCCTTCCCCACCCCCTTTTCTCCATGACCGCAAGTCACATTTCCCCTGTTTCCTCCTTCCTTCCTTCCTCCGTAAGCTATAGCCGCTTCCTCACTCTCGCTGTCTCTCATCCTACCGCCGGGGTCGCCATGGTCTTCTTCCAAGACCTCTCCAGCGGTTCCTCCTCCAACGACGACCCTTTCACCACCCGGGTATGCCTCTCTTCTCTCTCTCAGGCTATGACTTGGAACAAAAGATTTTTACCCGGCAGTCGATTTGAGTCATTTCTTCCTCTTGTAGCTCCTAAGGGCCATCAGTGGCAATGAATGGAGCGGGGTGGCTGAACATCTATCTGCTCGTTGTCACCATCAATCTCCATGCGTGAACCTAATTGCGTTTGAATCTGTGGACAGTGGGAGGAAGTTTCTGGCATATGCAGAGAAGGTTAGACCCTCTTTCGTTGTGAGAAATCATTTGTTAGATGTGATTCAGACACTGTCAGGGTCCCAACCCATTCATACCACACCTTCAACAAAATGCGTCCTAAGATGGTGTCACAGTTTGTACCTAGTATCTTAAATTGTTGCCATCTCATCAGCGGTGCTATTAGAAAATTATTTGGCACCGCTTCAGCAGTTTTTGCAATCAACTTTGGTCCACACATCCGAGCAGCCAAGCAGTAAAATACTAAATCTTTATGGCATGAAGGAACTGGTCATCGGAGCAACTACATGCTCCGGAGTCGGGGTCCCTGATTTTTTTCCGCTGCATCGGCTCGCCAGTGCAGGGCACCGGTGCGAGATGTAGCAACAGTTGTCTTTACACCACTTTTGGCATACATAGTGGACGGCCTTTGTGCTATTATTTCTATGTTACTAAATTTGTGCATGTACACACCTGTTAGTATCAATTTGTTGTCATCCAAACAATATCGCTATGCTGTTGCAGCTATATTTACCTTGCTCATAAAATGTTCAATTTGTCATTTATTGTACATGAGTAAAAACTTGTAGCATTGTTGTAGTTAATTATAGCTTCTGATGTTCCAGAATTTGGTTGTTGTCTTAGTAGCAATTAATTCATTTCCACATTGATCTGTTTGAGAAGATATGTCATAATTAACATGTTTCTTCAGTTTTTCAAAATAAGAATTGGTGATTTTCTATGTTGCTATAAACCAATTTCCCCTACAATTGTTACTGGTCTATAGGATGAACGGAAATGTCTTACTTGGAGTGGGTTGATCAAGAGTGGGCACAGTCTTTTAGGATGTGCCTAGCTAAACTCTGGAGCATATATGAGGAAGACAACAGATGTAGGCTTAGAGAAATTGTTGTCAACACTGAAGAATATTTGAAGATGCTCGATAAAAATTGGAAGGTGGAGAATGAGCTCAGATTTTTTGAATCAGACTTTGCTAAGATGGTGTTGGCGAAGGAGGAGGCACTTTCCGAGTTCGCCCTTACTTAACAGAAAGCAGAGGTGGATGATAACCCACAAGTGTAGGGGATCAGTTGTAGCCTCTTTCGATAAGTAAGAGTGTCGAACCCAACGAGGAGCTAAAGGCAGAACAAATATTCCCTCAAGTTCTATCGACCACGGATACAACTCTACGCACACTTGATGTTTACTTTACCTAGAACAAGTATGAAACTAGAAGTACTTTGTGGTTTTTGTGGGATAGGTTTGCAAGATAATAAAGAGCACGTAAATAAAAAGTAGGGGCTGTTAAGATAAGGACACAACTAAATTAGTTTTAGTAGAGAGCTTTTGTCACGAGAAAGTTATTTGTCCCTAGGCAATCGATAACTAGACCGGTAATCACTATTGCAATCTTATTTGAGGGAGAGGCATAAGCTAACATAATTCCTCTACTTGGATCATATGCACTTATGATTGGAACTCTAACAAGCATCCGCAACTACTAAAGATCGTTAAGGTAAAACCCAACCATAGCATTAAAGTATCAAGTCCTCTTTATTTCCATACGCAAACTACCTACTTAATATGGTCTGTGCTTCTGTCACTCACGCCACCCACCATAAGCAAATCATGAACATATTGCAAACCCTACAGCGGGGATCCCTCACGCTTGCGCGACACGGAGAGCACCATAGGACAGCACCAATAATAAAACATGCAACTCAAACCAATCACGATCATCAATTAACCCATAGGACAAAACGGATCTACTCAAACATCATAGGATAGCCATACATCATTGGGAAATAATATCTAGCATTGAGCACCATGTTTAAGTAGAAATTACATAGGGTAGAAGAGGGGTTACACCGCTGCATAGAGGGGGAAGAGTTGGTGATGACGGCGGTGAAGTTGTTGGTGTAGATTGCGGTGACGATGATGGCCCCGACGGCACTCTGGTGCCACCGGAAGCGGGGGGGAGAGCCCCCCCTCCTTCTTATTCTTCCTTGACCTTCTTCCTAGATGGGAGAAGGGTTTCCCCTCTGGTCCATGGTCTCCATGGCCTGGGAGGGGCGAGAGCCCTCCGAGATTGGATCTGTCTCTCTGTTTCTACGTTTCCAGATTCTGGCCCTTCACAGTTTCTTAAATTCCCGGAGATCCGTAACTCCGATTGGGATGAATTTTGGACATGATTTTTATCCGGATATTAGCTTTCTTGCGGCGAAATGAGGGCATCAACCGCCTTACAGAGTGGCCACGAGGTCCCAGGGCGCGCCTTCCCCCTGGGCGCGCCCCTCGCCCTCGTGGGCCACTCGGGCATTGTCTCATGTTGGTTCCGCTTCCCAAAATTCACATATATTCCAAAAACAATATGCGTCCGTTTTTATCCTATTTGGACCCCGTTTGATATGGATATTCTGCGAAAAACATGCAACAAACACGAACTGGCACTGGGCACTGGATCAATATGTTAGTCCCTAAAAATAGTATAAAAAGTTGCCAAAAGTATATGAAAGTTGTAGAATATTGGCATGGAACAATCAAAAATTATAGATACGACGGAGACGTATCAGTGGATAAGACGAGTCTGGATGATCTCGATTAGGGAAATGAATATATTGTTCTAATATCGTTCTTATGAAATTGAACTAGCTATATGTTGTACTGTGTTGTTTTCATGTAGCTATCTTACTGTGAAGTTATAATATATTGATGTGCCTGATATGAAATTGGCAAACAGATGTTCGATATGAAATGTGAATTTGCGTAATACTAGAATTATTAATTGTAAACTAATAAAACTACTAAATGTGTCATGGATCTTTTCACACAGTTCTAGCAATAAAAGCGCTTGTGATGGATAGCCCAATGCCACACAGTTTTCTTCATCAAATCATGTGTGATGTAGTTGATAAAAGCAAATAGTTAACCAAGGCAGAGCGTGTGTGATAGTTACACCTTTCACACACGAGCATACACATAAAACTGTGTGGGATATACATACGAATGGAAACATTTTCCCTGATTGACTGTGTGGGTTGTACATAAAAACGGAAACGTATTCCTTGGATTGACTGTGTGCGATATACATACGAACAGAAACGGTTTCCATGGATTGACTATGTGGGATGTACATAAGAACGGAAACATATTTTTTGGATTGACTGTGTGTGATATACATACCTACAGAAATGTTTTTCTGGGATTCACCGTGTGGGATGTACATACCTACGGAAATGATTGGGTTTCAATGCCTCACATGATCGCACACGACCTCATTTGGTGTCCCAGGAGGGCCTATCCCCGACAATTTCTGGGTTCTATGGGAAGGACCCCCCCCCCCTATCGTCCACACTCACTAGGTGACGGATCCAAATGTCGTCGCGGAAAGTGGTTTAAAACCGTTTGTATAGCACGGGCGCATACTAGTGCATAGAGATAATCTAGTGCACTCAACTCACTAGCAATTGGTTCAACATAATTGGATATTTTAAAAATATTAACGAATGGATGAGGATCCATAAATCTCTCTAGTTCTGAATTCCAATAAACACAATTATGCCAAGCAAACGAGCAAACGAACCAAGTAAGACATGAGGGCGAACGGATAAAGGGCGAATAAAAAGGAAAACATTTTTGTGTTTCTCTTGAAAAAAATTAGAAGTGAGGGGGGAGGAAAACGAGAGGCAAATGGCAAGTAATGTAATGCAAGAGGCAAACGGCGCCATAAATTCTTCCTCCTAATTCTTGAGCTTGTGTTGGTTTTTCCCTTGAAGAGGAAAGGGTGATGCAGTAAAGTAGACATAAGTATTTCCCTTAGTTTGGGAACCAAGGTATCAATCCAATAGGAGAAGAACGCAAAAATCACAAATACCTGCACAAACAATCAAACAACATGCACCCAATGCGATAAAGGGGTTGTCAATCCCTTCACAGTTAGTTGCAAAAGTGAGATCTGATAGATATAGATAAACAAAAGATAAAATATTTGGGGTTTTTGGTTTATAGATTGGAAATTAAAAAATTGCAAAATAGTAGATCGAAAACTAGTATGATGGAAAATAGACCCAGGGGCCATAGATTTCACAAGAGGCTTCTCTCTTGAAGGCAAATAATACTGCGGGTGAACAAATTACTGTCGAGCAATTGATAGAAAATCGCAAAGTTATGACGATATCCAAGGCAATGATTCTGCAATATAGGCATCACGTCCGTGTCCAGTAGACCAACTCCTTCCTGCATCTACTACTATTACTCCACACATCGACTGAAACGGTTCTCCATCTAGAGTATTAAGTTCAAGAAGAACAGAGTAACGCCTTAAGTAAGATGACATGATGTAGAGGAATTAACCTAAGCAATATAATGAAAACCCCAACTTTTTATCCTCGCTGGCAACAATACAATACGTGGCTCTCTACCCCTACTTTGTCACTGGGTGAAGACACCGCAAGATTGAACCCAAACCAAAGCACTTCACCCATTGCAAGAAAAACCAATCTAGTTGGCCAAACAAAACCGATAGTTCGAAGTGAATTACTAAGATACCAAATCATGCATATACGAAATAAGAGAAGATTCAAATAATGTTCACAGATAAGCTGATCATAAATCCACCATTCATCGTATCTCGACAAACACACCGCAAAAGAAGATTACATGGGATAGATCTCCAAGAACATCGAGGAGAACATGGTATTGAGAATCAAAGAGAGATAAGAAGCCATCTAGCTACTACCTATGGACCCATAGGTCTATGGTAAACTACTCATGCTTCATCGAAAGGGCAATGGTGTTGATGTAGACACCCTCCGTGGTCGAATCCCCCTCCGGTAGAGTACCGGAAAAGGCCTCCAGATGGGATCTCACGAGGTCAGAGACCTGCGGCGGTGGAAAAGTGTGCTCGATGCCTCCACTAGGGTTTCTGTAATATTTGACAATATATAGGTTGAAGAAGTAGGTCACGGGGATGCAAGGGGCACACAAGGTAGGGGGCACCCCCTCCACCCTTGTGGCCGCCTCGTGGATCCTCTGACTTGGACTAGAAGTCCCTGGGTGTCTTCTGGTCCAACAAAAATCATCGCGAAGGTTTCATTCCGTTTGGTATTCCTTCTCTGCGAAACTCAAAAACAAGGAAAAAAACATAAACTGGCGCTGGGCTCTAGGTCAATAGGTTAGTCCCAAAAATAATATCAAATATCATATTAATGCATATAAAACTTCCAAAACAGATAATATAATACCATGGATCGATAAAAAATTATAGATACGTTGGAGACGTATCAGCCGACAGGCCTAGTTACTACTCCTAATATGACAATATGAGCTAGTCCAGCCACACCACCAACCACGTTCAACTGTCTTACATTTGTGTTTCAAGAAAGTTCCAAAGTATTCATCTTCAATCATGGCACACTATTGGAAAAGGGCTTATAGGTGAACCCTAATGAGTAACAGGCCACATAGGGCACCTGCCACAACTATTTGTGAAAACTAGGAGTGGCGGGTAACAAAAGCAGCCCACCACAATAAATTGAACAATTGTGGCAGGCGCAGAGTACCACCCACCACACGCGGATGGTAGGCAACTCCTAGCAACCGCCACATGCGAATAGTGCATAGCTCAACTGTGGTGGGCGGTACCTGGCGACCGCCACATGTGGATGCCCCAGTAGTGGTAGGCAACTCCTAGCAACCGCCACTAGTTATCCTTGCTAGTCATCCCGTTTTGTCACAACATAGTTGTAGCGGCCGCTAGTTGCTGTCCTTCGCAGCACGAACACGTTTTATCCCCTCGCGCACCCCGTCATCGTGCTCACTTCACTCATCTTGTCTGTCGCATGGATCTCGCTATGGGCTCCGGCGTTGCCTCTGCCTCGCCTTCCATGTCGGCTCCGCCATCGTGTTCTTCGTGCCCATCGTCAGACCCACGGTCCTCTTGGCCACCCTCGCCGGCCCTGCTGTCCATTTCCATGACCCCATCGGTCCCGCCATCGTGTTTGCCGTCCACGTCGGCCCCGCCATCGTGTTCATCGTGCCCATCGTCCCTGCCGTCGCCGTCGCCATGGGATCTGGTATGATCTCGTCGCCCCCGCCGTCGCCGTCACCCACACTAATGTCCGCGGTCGTGTCCGCCACCCACATTGTTAGGGGAGCTAGGGCTAGGGTTAGAGTACGTGGGTTAAGGTCCGGGTTACGGCTGGGGTTTGTTCGTAGATTGTAGTTTCATTCTTTGTTCATAGATTGTAGGAATTTTATTATTCATATTCGTAGATCGTACACCGTAGATTATATGAAGTTTAAAGCATAGTTCGTGCCCAAATTTCTATGTAGTGACGTTGATATTGTTAGTTATAGTCTTTGCCTGTAGAGTATAGGAATTTTCATATTCATATTCGTAGACCGTAGACCGTAGATTATTGGAACTTTCTTTACATGGATTCATCATAAGAGCTAATGTTTTGGTGAAACGTTGATTTATTTCTGTTTCACCAAATTTCTAGTACTTCATATGTCCATTTCAAAGCACATTTCATGCCCAACTTTATATGTAGTGATGTTGATATTATTAGTTACTCTCTTTGTTTGTAGAGTATAGGAACTTTCTTATTCATATTTGTAGACTGTAGACCATAGATTATAGGAACTTCCTTTACAGGGATTCATAATAAGAGCTAATGTTATTGTGAAACCTTGATTTATTTCCGTTTCGCCAAATTTCTAGCACTTAATATGTCCATTTTAAAGCATAGTTCATGCCCAAATTTATATGTAGTGATGTTGTTATTGTTATGTAGCTACTTAATATATTTTTACATGTAATACTTAATTAGTTTGCCTATATTGTTAGCTACATTCTTTGTTCGGGGGTCAATTCTCACTCAAAATCCACATACTGAGATTATAGTTGTTTTGAGAGGAGGATACCGACTGTTGTCGTAGGGGTCATCCTTCCTTTTATTCTCCTCTGAGAACTTGGTAAAGCAGGAGATGAAACGAATGTTGTCATAGAGGGTCGTTCTGGCCTTCTCCTCTTCCTACGATACATTGATATAGAAGGAGGAGAAGGTGAAGAACGACCATCACCGACAGTTGAAGTACCAGCCGAAGAAAGATGTCGAGGGTTTTTGTACAAATTGCTTTCTTATAAATGTGGTGTATTTAACTGTCAACATTTGCGATTTAGTCAGAGCAGTCGACAGACCTAGTTATGACTCCTACAGCCCTGGACGCCGTCTCGAGGCTGATTGGATACTCGGTGTTCGCACCCTGCCATGCATTGAGGAACCTAATAGACAGATAGAAGGCTATCTAATACACCAACATCGCTGCAGGATCGCCTGATCTTGCGAGGGCAGCCAGAAGCCGCAAAGCTGCTGCAGAGAGTGTGCAAGGCGCCGTCGAGGCCGCCAAAAATGTTTTTGAAACTGCATTGTCCGCCCTAGCCGAGGTGAAGAAGGTGATTGGAGACAAGAACAATTATTTATAGAGTTAAGCTTAATTGCAAGTTGTTATGATAGAGCTGAATTTTTTTTGTCAACTATTTCTGCAGTGCCATAATGTGTTCTCTATGATCGATACTCTCATATTAGTTTCTATATATGAAAATTTCTAGAGGCTCTGCTGTATGCATCTTGGCAACTTATTCTTAGCTTGTTTATTTAAACATGATAAAATGTGGTACAAGACTATGATACATCGTAATGCATGTTATTGAATATGTAAATTCTTGCTGGTTATATGGTCCCAACTCCAGCATCTAGCTGCGGCGGGTGAGGGGATGTGGATCGCCACAACTCTAGTTGTGGCAGGCGGGAGGATACGTCCGACACTGGAGTTGCTATACCAGTGACAGGCAGGCGTCCGCCACTGATGATGTACTAGTAGTGTCGGGAGGTCAGTGGCGGGTGCCTATGGAGGCTTGCCCACCACTGATGGCCTTTCCCACCCGCCACTGCTAGGCATTCCTACAGTAGTGGCAGTATAAAGAACAACAGAGGTAATAAAAATTACAACAATGTCCGTGGAACACCTAGCAATAACTACAAGCACTGAAGTGGGCTGAAGGCGCACCACCGTCATTGCCTCCCCTGCCCTCACCGGAGCCAGGCAATTCTTGTTGTAGTAGAGACTCACGAAGTCGTTGTGCTAAGACCCCATAGGACCAGCGTGCCAGAGTAGCAACCATCGCCCATGAAGAAAGTCGTAGATGAGAAGTATCAAATATGTAAACACCCAAATAAAGACAAACAAAGACTGGAAACAAACAGATCCACCGGAACCCAACATCGACCGAATCTCGTGAGATCTGACGAAGACAGATCTTCACACACCCTCCGACGATGCTAGAGGCACCATCGAGACATGGATAGAACATGGGAGATATTATTCCTACTAAGGTACATCTCGGTCGCCACATAGACCGAACCAAGACGCTGAATCTAAGAGCATCTCCAGTCGCGCCCCCAACAGCCCCCCCAGGCCACTTTTTCGGCGCCGGCGCCGAAAAAATGGCTCAGTCGCGCCCCCAGGAGCCCGTTTTCCGCCGGATTGGGCCGAAATGTTCCTAGAGAAAAATTGAAAGATTATAGTAGCAATGATGCGGACAAGGTCCGTCATCTGAGGATTATCCTCATTGGTGCACTAAAGAATTATGTCCTTGACGCACCGCTAGGTGACAGACCTATTGCAGGAGCAGATGCAGACGTTATGAACATTTGACAAGCTCGGTATGATGACTACTTGATAGTTTAGTGCGCCATGCTTTACGGCTTAGAACCGGGACTTCAAAAAAATTGAACTCCACTAAGCATATGAGATGTTCCAAGAGTTGAAATTACTATTTCAGACTCATGCCCATGTTGAGAGGTATGAAACCTCTGACAAGTACTTTGCCTACAAGATGGAGGAGAATAGCTCAACAAGTGAGCATGTGCTCAGAATATTTGGGTACTACAATCACCTTAATCAAGTGAGAGTTTATCTTCTAGATAAGATAGTGATTGACAGAATTCTCTAGTCACTATCACCAAGGTACTAGAACTTCGTGATGAACTATAATACGCAAGGGATGACAAATACGATTCCCGAGCTCTTCGTGATGCTGAAATCAGCGAAGGTAGAAATCAAGAAAGAGTATCAAGTGTTGATGGTTAAACAAGACCACTAGTTTCAAGAAAAGGGGCAAGGGAAAGAAAGGGAACTTCAAGAAGAACAACAAGTAAGTTGCCACTCCCGGGAAGAAGCCCAAAGCTAAACCCAAGCCTGAAACTGAGTGTTTCTACTTCAAACGAAATGGTCACTGGAAGCGGAACTACCCCAAATATTTGGCGGATAAGAAGGATGGCGAAGTGAACAAAGGTATATTTGATATACATGTTATTGATGTGTACCTCACTAGTGCTCGTAGTAGCCCCTGGGTATTTGATACATGTTCGGTTGCTAAGATTAGTAACTCGAAACAGGAGTTGAAGAATAAACGGAGACTACTTGAGGGTGAGGTGACGATGTGTGTTGGAAGTAGTTCCAGTATTGATATGATCATCATCGCACACTCCCTGTACTTTCGGGATTAGTGTTAAACCTAAATAAATGTTATTTGGTGTTTGTGTTGAGCATGAACAAGATTGGATTGTGTTTATTGCAATATGATTATTCATTTAAGTCAGAGAATAATTGTTATTCTGTTTACATGAATAAAACCTTCTATGGTCATACACCCAAGGTGAATGGTTTATTGAATCTCGATCGTAGTAATACACATATTCATAAAATTGATGCCAAAAGATGCAGAGTTAATAATGATAGTGCAACATACTTGTGGCACTGTCGTTTAGGTCATATTGGTGAAAAGCGCATGAAGAAACTCCATGGTGATGGACTTTTGGAATCACTTGATTATGAATCATTTGATGCTTGCGAACCATGCCTCATAGGCAAGATGACTAAAACACCGTTCTCCGGAACAATGCAGGGAGCCAATGACTTAATGGAAATAATACTTATAGATCTATGCGGTCCGATGAGTGTTGAGGCTCGCGGCGGGTATCGTTATTTTCTGACCTTCATAGATGATTCCAGAGTGAAGTAGAGAATCATAGTCACAAGAAAATAAAGTTTCTACGATCTGATCTCGGAGCCGAATATTTGAGTTACGAGTTTGGTCTTCATTTGAAACAATGTGGAATAGTTTCACAGCTCATGCCACCTAGAACACCACAGCGTAATGGTGTGTTCGAACGTCTTGACCGTACTTTATTAGATATGGTGCGATCTATGATGTCTCTTACCGACTTACCGCTGTCGTTTTGGGGTTATGCTTTAGATATAGCTGCATTCACGTTAAATAGGCCACCATCTAAATCTGTTGAGACGACACCTTATGAACTATGGTTTGGCAAGAAACCCAAGTTGTCGTTTCTTAAAGTTTGGGGTTGCGATGCTTATGTGAAAAAGCTTCAACCTGATAAGCTCGAACCCAAATCGGAGAAATATGTCTTCATATGATACCCAAAGGAGACTGTTGGGTCCACCTTCTATCATAGATCCGAAGGCTATATATTCGTTGCTAAGAATGGATCCTTTCTAGAGAAGGAGTTTCTCTCGAAAGAAGTGAGTGGGAGGAAAGTAGAACTTGATGACGAAATTGTACCTTCTCCCGAATTGTAAAGTAGTTCATCACAGAAATCAGTTCCAGTGATTCCTATACCAATTAGTAAGGAAGATAATGATGATGATCATGAAACTTCAAATCAAGTTACTACCGAACGTCGTAGGCCGACCAGATTACATTCTGTGCCAAAGTGGTACGGTAATCCTGTTCTGGAAGTCGTGTTCACTACAAGAATTAGGTAATTTACCGTCTATGAATTACAGATAGCAAAGATCTGAATACAGACGGCAAAGAGTTTGTCATCAGGATGCAGACGGTAAAGTCAGACGGCAAAGCCAAGTCGGCAAAGAATACTTTGACGTCAGCTTTTCATATGGATGACCGCAAAGACTTTGTCGTCAGCCAATCTCAGTCTTTTGTTGTCTGCACAAATAACAGATGGCAAAGCAGCATCTTTGTTGTCAGCCAAAACACGATCTTTGCCATCAGTCAGACTACTCTACATACGGCAAAGTTTTTTTTAATTAAAAAAATACGCTGGACACATGAACATTGACAAGACACAAAGGACTAGAGCAAAATCCTGCTACAACATTCTCACGCAAAAAACATACAAATCTGAACATCAACGATTTCTTTATAGATCGAATTACAAAATACTTCTACAACATATTTACAGATAAAGAGGGCTCGAGGCGTTGGTTGGGGCCTTCGGTGGTGTGGGGCAGCCCCCGCCGGCAGCCGCACGGGCCATGGAGCCGCTCGGCGTGCTGCACCAGTTGTGGGCGAACGGCAGCGGCCCTTCTCGTCTGTCGATGCTCCCTGCGACAGCCGGTGGCAGGAGCGGCGACCGGTGGCCCAAGCGCCCGAGCGGTGGAGGCGGTTGTTGGCTCAAGTGGAAGTGGCGGTCGGTGGCGCGAGATGCGGCCGATGGCTCAAGAGACGATGGCACAAGCAACGACCAGTGGCCCGAGCGGCCGCGGCGGCCTGCGGCCTGAGAGGCGGAGGCGACTGGTGACCCGAGCGGCCGCGGCGGCCAGCGGCCCGAGAGGCGGAGGCGGCTGCTGACCTGAGCGGCGGCGGTCGGTGGCGCGAGCGGTAAGGAAGAAGAGAGGGGCAGGGACGCGGGCAGCCGGAGTGGCGTAGGCCGGCGAGATCGAAGCCCTGGATTTGCTCTGGATCGATGTGGGGCAGAGGGATACGAGAGAGAGAGAGAGAGAGAGAGAGAGGTCGTGGGGGGGGTGGAATTCGAGGGATAAGGTTGGTGGGCTTCAGGTCGTTTGGTTGGGGCCCAACAACCTAAAGGGAAAGAGAGAGTGGTTGCGGTAGGATGTGCATCTACGATGGATGTTGTTGCCAAGTCATCGATCCGTGGGATGTGTTTTCTCTTTGTCGTCTATGTTTTATTTATAGACGGCAAATTGAGTGCTCACTTTGCCGTCTGTTAACAAAAATGTTGACGGCAAGGACTACGCCGTCTGTGATTTTTTCTGCACATGGCAAAATGAGTTCTTTGCCGTCTCTAAATGAAAAACACAGACAGCAAAGGTACTTTGCCGTTTGTCTTCTTTTTACAAATGGCAAATTAGCCTTTGTCATCAGTCGTTCTTTTTCATCAGCAGTTCTTGTCAAAATTAGTCTTTGTTGTCAGTCCTGGCGAAACGCTGACAGCAAAGTGCGGTACTAACGGCAAATTTCTTGTTTCCTGTAGTGGTTACTAGACCATGACGAACCTACGAACTATGAGGAAGCGATGATGAGCCCAGATTCTGCGAAATGGCTTGAGGCGATAAAATCTAAGATGGGATCCATGTATGAGAACAAAGTGTGGACTTTGGTTGACTTGCCCGATGATCGGCAAGCCATAGAGAATAAATGAATCTTTAAGAAGAAGACTGACATCGATGGTAATGTTTGTGTCTACAAAACTCGATTTGTTGCGAAAGGTTTTAGACCAGTTCAAGGAGTTTACTACGATGAGACCGTCTCACCCGTAGCGATGCTTAAAGTCTATCTGAATCATGTTAGCAATTGTCGCATTTTATGATTATGAAATCTGACAAATGGATGTCAAAACTGCATTCCTTAATGGATTTCTCAAAGAAGAGTTGTATATGATGCAACCAGAAGGTTTTGTCGATCCTAAAGGTGCTAATAAAGTGTGCAAGCTCCAGCGATCCATGTATGGACTGGTGCAAGCATCTCGGAGTTGGAATATACACTTTGATTAGGTGATCAAAGCATATGGTTTTATATAGACTTTAAGGTGAAGCTTGTATTTACAAGAAAGTGAGTGGGTGCACTACAACATTTCTGATAAGTATACGTGAATGACATATTGTTGATCGGAAATGATGTAGAATTTTCTGGAAAGCATAAAGGATTGTTTAAAAGAAGTTTTTTCAATAAAAGACCTTGGTGAAGCTGCTTATATATTGGGCATCAAGATCTATAGGGATAGATAAAAGACACTCAATAGGACTTTCACAAAACACATACCTTGATAAAGATTTTGAAGTAGTTCAAAATGGATCAGTCAAAGAAGGAGTTCTTGCCTGAGATGTAAGGTATGAAGTTGTGTAAGACTCAAAGCCCGACCACAACAGAAAAAATAGAGAGAGAATGAAAGACATTCCCTATGCCTCAGCCATAGGTTCTATAAAGTATGCCATGTTGTGTACCAAACTTGTTGTGTACCTTGCCATGAGTTTGGCAAGGAGGTACAATAGTGATCCAAGAGTAGATCACTGGACAGCGGTCAAAATTATCCTTAGTAACTGGAGGACTAAGGAAATGTTTCTCGATTATGGAGGTGATAAAGACTTCATCGTAAAGGGTAACGCCGATGCAATCTTTGACACTAATCTAGATTATTCTAAGTATCAATTTGGATGCATATTGAAAGTGGGAGCAATTAGCTAGAGTAGCTCCATGCAAAGCATCATAGACATAGAAATTTTCAGAAATACATACGGATGTGAAAGTGACGGACACGTTGACTAAACTTCTCTCACAAAGCAAAACATGATCAAACCTTAGTACTCTTTGGATGTTAATGACATGGCGATGTGAACTAGATTGTTGACTCTAGTAAACCCTTTGGGTGTTGGTCACATGACGATGTGAACTATGGGTGTTCATCACATGACGTTGTGAACTAGATTATTGACTCTAGTGCAAGTGGGAGACTGACGGAAATATGCCCAAGAGGAAATAATAAAGTTGTTATTTATACTTCCTTATATCATGATAAATGTTTATTATTCATGCTAGAATTGTATTAACCGGTATTATTTGTCACTCCGCGTATCAGAGAGGTATCTCTGGGCCCTCTCGGTAATACACATCACTATAAGCCTTGCAAGCAATGTGACTAATGAGTTAGTTACGGGACGACGCATTATAGAATGATTAAAGAGACTTGCCAGTAACAAGATTGAACTAGGTATGATGATACCGACGATCGAACCTCGGGCAAGTAACATACTGATGACAAAGGGAATGACGTATGTTGTTATGCGGTTTGACCGATAAATATGTTCGTAGAATATGTAGGAGACAATATGAGTATCCAGGTTCTGCTATTGGTTATTGACTGGAGATGTGTCTCGGTCATGTCTACATAGTTCTCGAACCCATAGGGTCCGCACGCTCAATGTTCGATGATGATTTGTATTATGAGTTATGAGTTATTGGTGACTGAAGATTGTTCGGACTCCCGGATGAGATCACGTACATGATGAGGAGTCTCGAAATGGTCGAGACATAAAGAATGATATATTGGACGATGTTATTCGTACACCGGATGAGTTCCGAGAGGTATCGGGTAACTATCGGAGTGCCAGAGGGTTATCGGAACCGCTCTGGGGAACTAATGGGCCTTCATGGGCCTCAGTGGAGAGAGAGGAGGCCTGCAAGGGGTGCCCGCGTGCCTCCCCCCATGGCAGTCTGAATTGTACTAGGGGAAGGGGGCAGCGCCCCCCTTTCCTTCTCCCACTCCCTCTCCTTCCTTAACCCTCTCTTCCTTGAAGAGGAAACCTACTACGACTAGGGAGTCCTAGTAGGACTGCCCTCTTGGCGCAGCCCCTAATGCCGGCCGGCCTCCTCCTCCCTCCTTTATATACGTGGGCAGGGCACCCCTTGGAGACACAACAATTGTTCCAAGCCGTGTGTGGTGTCTCTCTCCACAGTTTGGACCTCGGGTCATATTTGTCGTAGTGCTTAGGCGTGGCCCTGCGCGAATCACATCACCTACACCATCACCATGCCGTCATGCTGACGGAACTCTCCCTCGACCCTCTAATGGCTCAAGAGCTGGAGATACATCATCGATCTGAACATGTGCTGAACACGGAGGTGCAGTACGTTCGTTACTTGGATCGGTTGGATCGTGAAGACGTTCCACTACATCAACCGCGTTAATACAATGCTTCCGCTTTTGCTCTATGAGGGTACGTAGACACACTCTTCCCGTCTCGTTGCTATGCATCACCTAGATAGATCTTGCGTGAGCGTAGGAATTTTTTTTGAAATTGCATGCTGCGTTTCCCAACCGGAAGAAGTAGGTCAGGGGGGCTGTGAGGCTCCCACAAGGTAGGGGGCGCGCCCTACCCCCTGGGCGCGTCCTCCGCCCTTGTGGCCACCTCGTGGCTCCCCTGACTTGGACTCCAAGTCCCCTTGGTGGCTTCTGGTCCAAGAAAACTCATCGCGAAGGTTTCATTCCATTTGGACTCCGTTTGTTATTCCTTTTCTGCGAAACTCAAAAACAAGGAAAAACAGAAATTGGCACTAGGCTCTAGGTTAGCAGGTTAGTCCCAAAAATAATATCAAATAACATATTAATGCATATAAAACATCCAAAACATATAATATAATAGCATGGAACAATAAAAAATTGTAGACACGTTGGAGACGTATCAAGCATCCCGAAGCTTAATTCCTGCTCGTCCTCGATTAGGTAAATGATAAAAACAGAATTTTTGAAGTGGAATGCTACCTAACATATTTATCAATGCAATCTCTTTATTGTGGCATGAATATTTAGATCCATATGATTCAAAACAAAAGTTTATATTGAAATAAAAATAATAATACTTCAAGCATACTAGAAAGCAAATCATTACGCTTCAAAAATAACATGGCTAAAGAAAGTTGTCCCTACAAAAAAAATGAAATCCCTTTGTAATAGATGAGTTTTCGTCAAAAACCCTAATACTTCGAAAGAAATTATCCATTTTGTACATGAAGTACATCCAGTTTTTGCCGTAACCCTCTCAAATTATGTAGGTGAAAAGATCATACCATGCCAACTTTCAACCTTTTCGGATTTCATTTGTAATGCTTTTTAATTTCGGGGTTATTTAGCTCAAAAATTTAGTAAATGCATAAAAAATACCAAATGAAGTCATAAAGGGTTGAAAGTTGACGATGTCGTTCTGAATGGTGCATTTTGATCACACAAAAAGTTTGGAGTTCAAATAAATTCAAAAAATGAAATCCCTTTGTAACAGATGAGTTTTCGTCCGAAACACTGATACTTCGAAAGAGATTGTCCATTTTGTACACGAAGTGCATCCAGTTTTTGCCGTAACCCTCTCAACTATTTAGCACATGCTATGTGGGTGAAATGACGATAATATGCCTACTTTCAACCTTTTCGGAGTTCATTTGTAATGCTTTTCAATTTCGGGGTCATTTAGCTCAAAAAAATAGTAAATGCATGAACATACCAAATGAAGTCAGAAAGGTTTTAAATTGACGATGTGGCTCTGAATGGTGCATTTTGAACACACAAAAAAGTCTGGAGTTCAAATAAGTTCAAAAAAATGAAATCCCTTTGTAACAGATGAGTATTCATCCGAAACCCTCATATTTCGAAAGAGATTGTCCATTTTATACATGAAGTGCATCCAATTCTTGCCATAACCCTCTCAACTTTTTAGCACATGCTATGTGCCTGAAATGATGATACCATGCCAACTTTCAACCTTTTCAGAGTTCATTTGTAGTGCTTTTCAATTTCAGGGTCATTTAGCTTCAAAAGTTAGTAAATGCATGAAAATCACCAAATGAAGTCAGAAAGGGTTGAAAATTGATGATGTGGCGTTGAATGGTGCATTTTGAATACACAAAAAGTCTGGAGTTCAAATAAGCTCAAATAAATGAAATCCCTTTGTAACAGATGAGTTTTCATCCGAAACCGTAATCGCAAACGGTGGTGTGAAAGAACCATCAAAAAAGGTGCAAAACGTTTGCGATGACGGATGCATCAAAAAGGATAGATTTTAATAAAACATATCTACAGCATCACACATAGTTGGTTTCGGACGGCTTGTCTATTTAAGTCTCCCCCCTTAAGCTTCGACGGCTCATCTGCTCCAGTGTCGGCAACCGCTGAATCCACGAATCCCAATCCCCATTCCCTCACCCCCTTCTTGCAAAGATGACATCGTGGAAATGCTTCGTCATGGCCCGTACGATGGCCGCGTCCCCCCCCTGCCTGCGCCGAGAGCGCGGCCGCCTACGCCAAGAGTGCCGCCACATCCGTATTGAGCGCGACCGCTTCCGCCGAGAGGGCGTGTGTGGCAACCGAGACGGCTGCAGCTGTTGCTGTGACGGCGGCTGCAAATGCCAAGAGCACTCGAGCTGTCGTCCATGCCACCGATATAGCCCTGGATCGGGTCGAGGCCATCCACGCCAAGATCGAGGATGCACACGGCAAGATATTCCACGCCACCTCGGACTCTAGCATGCAACCCACGTACGAAAAGGTGGCAGTGGCCATGGAGCACCTGCTTCCTCATGAGGTCGCCGAGCGGGAGCTGGAGATGCAGGAGGCGGCGGAGACCGAGCAGTGTCGGGAGGAGGAGTTGCGCGTGGCCGAGGTCGAGGTAGAGAAGAGTATGTCCGTCAAGTAATCGGCGGTGGAGTACCAATGCGAGCTCTGGCACAGCCACAACTACGAGTACTACAACCTTGAGGGCAGCACTGAGGACGAGGATGAGGACGCGGTTGACTTCAGCGAGGGGACATGGAGTCCACCAACGGCGGCATGTCGCCAGGACAAGTCATCGAAGTCTCATGTCACACCGGCAATGCAGAGGCCGGCGCGGTGGTGGATTTGTTAAAATTATGCATACTTAGGCTTTCTTTTTAATGCTGGTCTTTTGTTAGAGCAATGTTTAGGTCAACTGGCTCTATTTAATGACTAAAATTGCTCGATTCAGTAAGTGTGGTATATCTGCTGTACGGTCTTTTGTGTGCCCAAATTAGCTAGCGATGTTAAATTATGCAATGACGTACCTGGGGAAATTTCCACCAAAATTTGAATTATCAAACTCATCCCATGCGCGTAAAGTAGAAGAATCGTTTGCGATGCACACAATTGTGCAAAGTGTCCCTCCACATTTCTAAAATTTTGGCCTACCACCAAAATATAAACCCCCGCAGCCCTCCCCCTCCCCCACCCCCTTTTCTCCATGACCGCAAGTCACATTTCCCCTGTTTCCTCCTTCCTTCCTTCCTCCGTAAGCTATAGCCGCTTCCTCACTCTCGCTGTCTCTCATCCTACCGCCGCGGTCGCCATGGTCTTCTTCCAAGACCTCTCCAACAGTTCCTCCTCCGATAACGACCCTTTCACCACCCGGGTATGCCTCTCTTCTCTCTCTCTCAGGCTATGACTTGGAACAAAGGATTTTTACCCGGCAGTCGATTTGAGTCATTTCTTCCTCTTGTAGCTCCTAAGGGCCATCAGTGGCAACGAATGGAGCGGGGTGGCTGAAGATCTATCTGCTTGTTGTCACCATCAATCTCCATGCGTGAACCTAGTTGCGTTTGAATCTGTGGACAGTGGGAGGAAGTTTCTGGCATATGCAGAGAAGGTTAGACCCTCTTTCGTTGTGAGAAATCATTTGTTAGATGTGATTCAGACACTGTCACGGTCCCAACCCATTCATACCACACCTTCAACCAAATGCGTCCTAAGATGGTGTCATAGTTTGTACCTAGTATCTTAAATTGTTGCCATCTCATCAGCGGTGCCATTAGAAAATTATTTGGCACCGCTTCAGCAGTTTTTGCAATCAACTTTGGTCCACACATCCGAGCAGCCAAGCAGTAAAATACTAAATCTTTATGGCATGAAGGAACTGGTCATCGGAGCAACTACATGCTCCGGAGTCGGGGTCCCTGATTTTTTTCCGCTGCATCGGCTTGCCAGTGCAGGGCACCGGTGCGAGATGTAGCAACAGTTGTCTTTACACCACTTTTAGCATACATAGTGGACGGCCTTAGTGCTATTATTTCTATGTTACTAAATTTGTGCATGTCCACACCTGTTAGTATCAATTTGTTGTCATCCAAACACTATCGCTATGCTGTTGCAGCTATATTTACCTTGCTCATAAAATGTTCAATTTGTCATTTATTGTACATGAGTAAGAACTTGTAGCATTGTTGTAGTTAATTATAGCTTCTGATGTTCCAGAATTTGGTTGTTGTCTTGGTAGCAATTAATTCATTTCCACATTGATCTGTTTGAGAAGATATGTCATAATTAACATGTTTCTTCAGTTTTTCAAAATAAGAATTGGTGATTTTCTATGTTGCTATAAACCAATTTCCCCTACAATTGTTACTGGTCTATAGGATGAACGGAAGTGTCTTACTTGGAGTGGGTTAATCAAGAGTGGGCACAGTCTTTTAGGATGTGCCTAGCTAAACTCTGGAGCATATATGAGGAAGAGAACATATGTAGGCTTAGAGAAATTGTTGTCAACACTGAAGAATATTTGAAGATGCGCGATAAAAATTGGAAGGTGGAGAATGAGCTCAGATTTTTTTGAATCAGACTTTGCTAAGATGGTGTTGGCGAAGGAGGAGGCACTTTCCGAGTTGGCCCTTACTTAACAGAAAGCAGAGGTGGATGATAACCCATAAGTGTAGGGGATCAGTTGTAGCCCCTTTCGATAAGTAAGAGTGTCGAACCCAACGAGGAACTAAAGGCAGAACAAATATTCCCTCAAGTTCTATCGACCACGGATACAACTCTACGCACACTTGATGTTTACTTTACCTAAAACAAGTATGAAACTAGAAGTACTTTGTGGTTTTTGTGGGATAGGTTTGCAAGATAATAAAGAGCACGTAAATAAAAAGTAGGGGCTGTTAAGATAAGGACACAACTAAATTAGTTTTAGTAGAGAGCTTTTGTCACGAGAAAGTTATTTGTCCCTAGGCAATCGATAACTAGACCGGTAATCACTATTGCAATCTTATTTGAGGGAGAGGCATAAGCTAACATAATTCCTCTACTTGGATCATATGCACTTATGATTGGAACTCTAACAAGCATCCGCAACTACTAAAGATCGTTAAGGTAAAACCCAACCATAGCATTAAAGTATCAAGTCCTCTTTATTTCCATACGCAAACTACCTACTTACTATGGTCTGTGCTTCTGTCACTCACGGCACCCACCATAAGCAAATCATGAACATATTGCAAACCCTACAGCGGGGATCCCTCACGCTTGCGCGACACGGAGAGCACCATAGGACAGCACCAATAATAAAACATGCAACTCAAACCAATCACGATCATCAATTAACCCGTAGGACAAAACGGATCTACTCAAACATCATTGGGAAATAATATATAGCATTGAGCACCATGTTTAAGTAGAAATTACATAGGGTAGAAGAGGGGTTACACCGCTGCATAGAGGGGGAAGAGTTGGTGATGACGGCGGTGAAGTTGTTGGTGTAGATTGGGGTGACGATGATGGCCCCGGCGGCACTCCGGTGCCACCGGAAGCGCGGGGG
>LR738712.1:787473227-787493069 GCA_902687465.1 Secale cereale | reverse complement strand
CCCCCCCAGGCCACTTTTTCGGCGCCGGCGCCGAAAAAATGGCTCAGTCACGCCCCCAGGAGCCCGTTTTCCGCTGGATTGGGCTGAAATTGACGCCGGCGTACCCAACTCGAACCTGGCGCGCTGGGGGTCGCCTGGGGGCGCCGGACGGACCATTTTTGGAGCAAAGTGTGATGGGCCCGCCATGTCAGCGACGCGCCGCTTTGTCGTCCACATCGCCTCGTTTCCCGCGGGAATCAATGCCAAAGCTGCCGCGCTGCCTCGCCGTCGCCTCCATTGATGTCGCGCCTTCCACGATGCAGCGCACCGGTCAGCATGCCCATTGATGCCGCGCAGTGAACCATCGCGTCGCCCAGCGCCACGGCCGCCCGCCACGCGTCGCCTGGCATGCGCCTCCCGCCGCCCCCGAGCTCCGGCTATAAAAGCCGCCCGCCTCGCCGGTGACGCCACACCGCAGCACCTCGCCTCTCTTCCCCCCCCTCTCACACCCACGCCAACGACAATGGCACTGCGGTACCCAGGCGACTCGGCGGCAAAGAACGGCTTCGGTCGCCGCCACCTGCACGAGTGGGAGGGGCGCCTCCTGTTCGAGGGCGACTACCCGGCTCCCCCGGACATGAGGGTGCCGGGCGCGTGGCGTCTGAGCACCGGCGGCGTGCCGGTGCCACCCGCTCCCACCGGGGCGGACCGCCGGGCAGAGATCGCCCGCATTAGGTCGTCGCTGGCGGAGGAGGAGCAGCGACGACCAGCGTACTCCCCCGACAACACCGCCTTCTGGACGCTCTACTTCGACCACCGCCGCAACTGCCTGATCGCCTCCACCAACGGCGTCGTGCCGCGCGGCCGCCACAACGCCGAAGGACGGCGCGAGTGGTGGGGGGGGGGGCGGCCGCACCCTCGAGCGCGTCCTCGGCTACATCGAGGTCGGCAACACGCGCCGCCTCGAGTACCCCGGCCCCGCGCCCCCATCCTTCCCTCGCTGCCGTGGCAGCTCGTGGATGCCGCGGCGGATGTCGGACACGCTGACCTCGTCCTCCTCGGCTGGTTCACCGGCGGCCTTCGCCGTCAAATCCGAGCCAGAGGACACGGCCGGGGAGTCCCCGCTAGGGCGCCGCACCCGCAGTGGTGCCCTAACCATCACCGAGGAAGGCCGCGGCGGTAGCCTACGCCTCGTCCGGCCGAAAACCGAGGCGGAGCCGCTCCCGCTGAAGCCGAAGCACCTCGCAATGGCCGCCGACGACGAGACGGCCATGAGGTGGGCGAGGGAGGACTACGTCCGCGAGCAGGTGGCTCGCCAGCGCCGCGCCCTTGAGGAGCTGATACGTCCAAAACATATCTATAATTTTTGCTTGCTCCATGCTTTTTTTGTGTGATATTGCTATGATATTGATGCACTTCCATACACTTTTGATCATATTTGGACTAACCTATTAACTCAGTGCACCACAGTGCCAGTTCCTGTTTTCTGTTATTTTTCTATTTCAGGTTTCCCCCATATTAAAAGTGCCCCAAAAATTCCGGGAAAAATACAGGAAAAATCAGCGTACAGGAAGCTTCGCAAATAACCAAAGCGGGGCCAGAGGGGAGCCAGGGGGGACCAGGCAGCCACCTGGCGCGGCCCACCCCTGGCCGCGCCAGGGGGCGCCTGGGGCCCCTGCTCCGCCTCTGGTTGCCCCCCTTCGCATATATATTCCTCTCGTCCCGAAACCCTCGAGGACGGAACCCTTCCTCGCGATCTCGCCTCTGTTCCGCCGCCGTAGCGCTTCCAAGATCAGGAGCATCAGGAGAACTCTTCTCGGCACCCTGCCGGAGGGGAGACTCACCACCGGGAGCTTCTCCACCACCATGGACGCTTCCCGGATGAGTCGTGAGTAGTCCACCTTGGACCATGGGTCCATGATCAGTAGCTATGTGATGTTCTCCTCCCCTCTTTGCTCTTCATGGTTTAGACCTCGTGAGCTGCCCTACATGATCGAGGCACATATGTAATCTTTCTGCTGTTGCTCTGCTGAGTTTGCTGGGATCTGATGGATTATGAGATTATGTTCAGATTGTGTTTGAGTAATATATTTGATTCACCTCTTTTATATCTTTGTTCTTGAGTAATTCTTGCATGTTCTCCGTTGCTGTTTATTGCTTTGGCCAAGTAGTAGGTAGTAACTCCAAGAGGGAGCGTTATGCTTGATTGTGGGTTCATGCCCCCTGATGACTAGCTTGAGTGACAGAAACATGAGTCTAGGGGATGTGCTGTTGCCACAAGGGGGAAAACAACGGTGCTTGTACTTGCGGGTGCAAGGATTGTTTACTTTACGCAAAGTTCTTTTAATGCAGTTGTCTGTTGCTTTGAGTTTACACTTTGGGTGGGATTCGCAACTTAATACCAGCGAGATGTTCTGGATAGATATCTCAAGGTGGATGATTAGTAGTAGATGCAGATGGATTTCGGTCTACTTGGCTTGGCGTACCGCCCATGCTTTTGAGCCTCTACCTTTCTTTGCAGCATAGTTAGCATTGGTTTGCGCACATAATCCTGTCAATTGCCCAGCTGTAATTTGTTTACCTCGCTTTGCTGTTTTATCGTCTTTTGGGAGAGAGACATCACTAGTGAACATCATGGGACCCCGGTCCATATTACCACCACTGATCACACCTTCTATTTACTTCCTGTTTTTATTTCCTAGTTGCAGTCATAGCTATCATTATTATCTCTTGTGTTTGATCCTTTGTAAACAACAAGGCCGGAGGGATTGACAACCTCTCTGTACTCGCTGGGAGCAAAGTTATCTGTATATGTGTGCAGGTCCTGTCAACCGCTAAGTTTCTGGCACCGTTGACACCTACTTGTCGACCCTCGGAGTCTCACGGGATTCGATCCTTGGTATCTTTGCCAAGGGAAATTTGCCGCTACGCTACATATCAACCTTCCACTTGGGGTAACCAACGAGGGGCGAGAGGCCATCAAGCAAGTTTCTGGCGCCGTTGCCGGGGACTCCACTCTTCAGGATAGGGGAGTTACACGCTATCTTTTATCTTTGCTTTTTATTCTTGTTAGTTTACCTTTCAGTTTTTGCTTTAGTGTCCCTTGCCAAAAATCACAAAAATAGTTATCTTGCTTGCTGCTGCTATGGGTTCCACCGAGAACACCAAGTTGTGTGACTTCACTAGTCATAAGAACGATGACTTTATCTGCACGCCTATTGCTACACCTGCCACTTCAGCACCTTCTTATGATGTTAAACCTGCTTTACTGAACCTAGTTATGAAAGATCAATTCTTCGATGCTGGAGATGATGCTGCTTTGCACTTAAATAATTTTGTTGAGCTCTGTGATATGCAAAAGTACACATAAATAGATGGTGATATTGTTAAGCTTAAGCTTTTTCCTTTCTCCTTGAGAGGAGGAGCTAAAATCTGGTTTCAATCCTTGCCTAGGAATAGTATAGATTCTTGGGACAAGTGCAAGGATGCCTTTATTGGGAAGTACTATCCCCCTGCTAAAATTATCCAATTAAGGAGTAACATAATGAATTTTAAACAATTGGATAATGAACACGTTGCCCAAGCTTGGGAACGCATGAAATCCCTTGTCAAGAACTGCCCTACTCATGGTTTGACTACTTGGATGGTTATCCAAACTTTTTATGCAGGCTTGAACTTTACCTCGCGGAACTTGTTAGATTCGGCCGCGGGAGGAACCTTTATATCAACTACACTTGGTGCTGCCACGAAGCTTCTCGACGAGATGATGACCAATTATTCCCAATGGCACACCGAACGCGCTCCAACAGGTAGGAAGGTAAACTCTGTCGAGGAGATTTCCTCCCTAAATGAAAAAGTTGACTTGATCATGTCTCTACTTTCCAAGCAATCTTCTATTGATCCTCATGATGTTCCTTTAAATTCTTTGATTGCTCAAGATCAAGTAGATGTGAACTTTATCTCTAGAAACAATTTCAATAACAATGCTTATAGGAGTAATTTTGGTAGCAACCCTAGACCGTTCCCCTCTAATTCCTATGGGAACAACAATGCTTATCCTAGCACCAAGAACTCCACTTCTGAACTAGAGATTATGCTTAAAGACTTCATCACTACCCAAAAGGCCTTCAATAAGAGTGTAGAAGAAAAACTAGACAAACTAGATAATCTCTCTTCGAAGGTAGACAATTTATCCCATGAGGTAGAGTTGCTTAAAATTAGAACTTCTCCTCTTGAGGAGAGGAAGACCACTCCTATGAATGCTATTCAAGTGCAAATTAATGAAAACATTAGGATGATGGCTAAACTTAAAGAGAGATGGGCTAGAGAAAAGGAGGAAGAAGATAGAATTAAGAGCCTTCCTACCCACCACACTGTTGCGACTATTCAAGTTGTTGAGGATATCCAAACTCTTGGCACCCAATGCACTCCTACTCCCATTGGACCTATTAATGGTGATGCTATGACCTCAACCGTAGAAGAAGAAACTCCTATGACCATAGAAGCTACCAAACAAGTGAGCCTAAAGGACACCACTACCACTTTACTTGATAGTAGTGACCTTGATTTTGATAATTGTAGTCTCTCAAAAGTTGTCACCTTTTTACAAAGAATGGCTAAAGACCCCCACACTAGCACACTTAATCTTGCCTTCACGGAGCATATCACTAATGCTCTTATCGAAGCTAGGGAGGAGAAGCTTAGGGTAGAAGCCTCCATACCTAGAAAGCTAGAAGATAGTTGGGATCCTATGATTAAAATTAAGTTGAATAACTTCTCTTGCTATGCTTTATGTGATGTTGGAGCTAGTACCTCCGTTATGCCCAAAAGAATATATGATATGCTTGAATTGAAACCTTTTGATCCTTGTTCTTTTGGTGTTCGTCTTGTTGATTCTTCCGTAAAGAAACCTTTGGGGAAGATCGACGATGTTCTTATCATTGTCAATGACAATTATGTTCCCGTTGATTTTACTATTATGGATATTGAATGTGAACCTTCATGTCCAATTATTTTGGGACGTCCTTTTCTTCGCACTGTTGGTGCTATCATTGACATGAAAGAGGGGAATATAAAATTCCACTTCCCTCTCAAGAAAGGGATGGAACACTTCCCTAGAAAGAAGATTAAGTTGCCTTTTGAGTCCGTTACACGGGCTAGCTATTCTCTTACTCTTGATAAAACTTGATCTTCTCTTTTTGCATCATGCCTAGCTTAAAAGCATAAAAGAAAGCGCTATTGGGAGGCAGCCCACAATGAATTAGGTTTTATTTTGCTTTTGTTGTGTCTTGATGTTTGTTACTACAGTAGCATCATCATTGTATCTTTTCTTTTCAGCTTTGTGCCAAGTTTAGCCTCCGATTCCAAGAAAGTTCAAAAGATGTGACGTGCTGTCCAGAAAACAGATTCTGTCCTTGGACAGAAAAATTCGAATAAAATCACTAGATCATCTTTTTGATCTGAATTTTTTTGACAGTGTGCTCTATACAATTGGCTTTCGAGCGTCTGTTCTGAGTTTTTTTATTTGAGTTGCAGAAGTGCCCCGAAAAAATTATTTACTACCTGCTGGTCTGTTTTTCACAGATTCTGTCCTGTTTTGCCTTTTCTTCGTTTTGCAAACCATGAGCTTGCTTTTTCTTTGCAAAAACCTTTTGGCATTCTTGAGAAACAGTAGCTCTTCAAGATTATGTTTATTTCCAGTAGGGAAAAATTATTTTATTGTGGGTACTAACCTCGCTAATCAGATTATGATGAGTTATGTATGAAGGGAGTTTTCAAGTGTGCGAGGGAAGATGATAAAAGAAGATTCAGGAGGGTCAAACGCTCAAGCTTGGGGATGCCCCCGTGCACCCCCAAGAAATATTCAAGAAGACTCATGCGTCTAAGCTTGGGATGCCCCCATGCATCCCCTTCTCCATCAACAATTATCAGTTCGTCTTTCGTTCCACTATATTCTTATCACTTCATGTGTTATGTGCTATGCTTGGAGCGTCTTGCGCTTAGTTTCCTTTTTAGTTTTCTTTAGCTTTGCTTGTTGTTCACAACAAGTTAGAACTCAGCTTTCTTTGTGTGGGAGAGAAACACGCTCCACTTCAACCTAGAACACAACATAGGATTTTCATGCTTATCTTTGTTGTGTGTGTTCTTTGGCTTTCCATAGCTGTTGTCATGTTTAGCTCTTAGTTTTCATGCTTTTCTTTTTTTTAAAGAGCTTTTGTTTAGTTGGTTGCTGAACTCTCTTGTGTTTCCATGTTTATCTTGTTAAGAGAGTTTGCCTGTTGCACTGAGTTGTGTGTCTTAACTTAAAGTAGGTAATTGAGGTTGCTATTTAATTTTAGTAGTAACTTGCAATAGTTTTGAGGTATTGCCATGAGTAATGTCTGAACTTTTGATGTCAAGAGCTTTAGCCTATTAGTGATAGATGTCGTATTTTGGGCAATCCGTGTTTATTTTCGAAAAACTACAAAATAGTTGAGAACTTTAGCTACTAGATGGATCACTAATCTTTGGAGGGATCAAATATTAGAGTACACTCACGTACCATGAGTCGAGGATGCGCAAGGATAACCAAACCCCCATACACTCCTCCTCGGGGTACTTGTCTCTATGTGAATCTCCTAATTAGATTGAGAGTTACAGATAATAAGTGCATGAGTTCTTCGGACTAATGTGAGTATTCGAAAGTTGATACTTCCACCTAACCATATTTTTCTAGCCTCTCCGGTACCGTGCATTGCCCTTTCTCACCTCGAGAGTTGGCGCATACTTCGCCGGTGCATCCAAATCCTTGGCACGATACGCTCTGTCATCATAAGCCTCATTATATCCTTCCTCAAATCAGCCACCATACCTACCTATCAAGGCATTTCCATAGCCTTTCCGAGATACATTGCCATGCAACATCCATCTTCTCATGACTTGATCTTCATGTCATACATGCTTTTTGCTTGATCGATGAGCCGCATGCTAGTTGGGCCTTGCCCTAATCATTGCTACATGACGCGCTAGTATCATTGCATATCCTGCTACACTGGCAGAGGCATACATTTTCATACATCATGATAGTTTCATTTTCTTTATGTTGAGTACTTTTGTAAAGTGTGAAAGATCTTCTATACTTCTTGTAATACATAGAGTGTTGCCCCTAAAGTGAGGAAAAGATCCCAAAGAGGACAAAATCAAAAGATCCCAAAGAGGACAAATGAGAGTTAAATAGAAAGAGCCATTGAGGCCACAAAAAAATAAAAAAATAGAAAAAACGAAATAAAAAGAGAGAAGGGGGCACACTACTATTCCTTTTGAGAGATCTACACTCGTACTCCATCTTATACCTTGTACTCCATAGAGATTATCATTCATGCATATAGCTATGTGGGGACCTTCACACTATAGAACTTGGCTTGTATATTCCAATGATGAGCCTCCTCAAAAGAGCTCTAGGTCTTCTTGAGCAAGCAAGTTGGATGCACCCCCACTAGTTCCATTGGAGAGCTTACCATAGCTCATATGTGCATCCGTTGCATGGCAATCCCTACTCCTCACATCATATCTATCATTTGGCTTTCTCTCGCCTATGATTGTCCTCATTGATGTGAGCCTTTCACACCTTTTTTGTCTTCCCCTTCATCATTTTTCTCTCTTTGCCATCCTAAGTGTCAACTTTCTTGCTTACGCTCATCCATTGCATGAGTGCTCAAAATATCGAAAGGGAGTGGATCATTTTGACTTGTACCTGGCTGGTGGTCTGGGGATGAGTCAAGATAAGATTCCAAAGAAGACCAAGTGTGAAACTTTAGTAGATTAAGTTCTCAACAATACAAAAACTATGTTTTACTCTCTCGTATATCCCTATCCCCTTTCTTGCACGCAAACACCATTTGGAGACATTCGAGTCACGGACACCGAGAGATCTTGCACCTTTATGTTCTTATGTTGCTTATTACAATGCTAATATAGACTCTTGCTTGTTATGACTTGAATTGAATTACGTGCCTTGATTGCTTTACTTAAAAGTTCTTATATGATTGATAGCATGTCACCACAGAAATTATGCTTGTTATCATTTACCTACTCGAGGACGAACAGGAATTAAGCTTGGGGATGTTGATACGTCCAAAACGTATCTATAATTTCTGCTTGCTCCATGCTTCTTTTGTGTGATATTTCTATGATATTGATGCACTTCCATACACTTTTGATCATATTTGGACTAACCTATTAACTCAGTGCACCACAGTGCCAGTTCCTGTTTTCTGCTGTTTTTCTATTTCAGGTTTCCCCCATATTAAAAGTGCCCCAAAAATTCCGGGAAAAATACAGGAAAAATCAGCGTACAGGAAGCTTCGCAAATAACCAAAGCGGGGCCAGAGGGGAGCCAGGGGGGACCAGGCGGCCACCTGGCGCGGCCCCACCCCTGGCCGCGCCAGGGGGGCGCCTGGGGCCCCTGCTCCGCCTCTGGTTGCCCCCCTTCGCATATATATTCCTCTCGTCCCGAAACCCTCAAGGACGGAACCCTTTTTCGTGATCTCGCCTCTGTTCCGCCGCCGCAGCGCTTCCATGATCGGGAGCATCAGGAGAACTCTTCCCGGCACCCTACCGGAGGGGAGAATCACCACCGGGAGCTTCTCCACCACCATGGACGCTTCCCGGATGAGTCGTGAGTAGTCCACCTTGGACCATGGGTCCATGATCAGTAGCTATGTGATGTTCTCCTCCCCTCTTTGCTCTTCATGGTTCAGACCTCGTGAGCTGCCCTACATGATCGAGGCACATATGTAATCTTTCTGCTGTTGCTCTGCTGAGTTTGCTGGGATCTGATGGATTATGAGATTATGTTCAGATTGTGTTTGAGTAATATATTTGATTCACCTCTTTTATATCTTTGTTCTTGAGTAATTCTTGTATGTTCTCTGTTGCTGTTTATTGCTTTGGCCAAGTAGTAGGTAGTAACTCCAAGAGGGAGCGTTATGCTTGATTGTGGGTTCATGCCCCCTGATGACTAGCTTGAGTGACAGAAACATGAGTCTAGGGGATGTGTTGTTGCCACAAGGGGGAAAACAACGGTGCATGTACTTGCGGGTGCAAGGATTGTTTACTTTACGCAAAGTTCTTTTAATGCAGTTGTCTGTTGCTTTGAGTTTACACTTTGGGTGGCATTCGCAACTTAATACCAGCGAGATGTTCTGGATAGATATCTCAAGGTGGATGATTAGTAGTAGATGCAGATGGATTTTGGTCTACTTGCCTTGGCGTACCGCCCATGCTTTTGAGCCTCTACCTTTCCTTGCAGCATAGTTAGCATTGATTTGCGCACATAATCCTGTCAATTGCTCAGCTGTAATTTGTTTACCTCGCTTTGCTGTTTTATCGTCTTTTGGGAGAGAGACATCACTAGTGAACATCATGGGACCCCGGTCCATATTACCACCACTGATCACACCTTCTATTTACTTGCTGTTTTTATTTCCTAGTTGCAGTCATAGCTATCATTATTATCTCTTGTGTTTGATCCTTTATAAACAACAAGGCCGGAGGGATTGACAACCTCTCTGTACTCGTTGGGAGCAAAGTTATCTGTATATGTGTGCAGGTCCTGTCAACCGCTAAGTTTCTGGCGCCGTTGACACCTACTTGTCGACCCTCGGAGTCTCACGGGATTCGATCCTTGGTATCTTTGCCAAGGGAAATTTGCCGCTACGCTACATCTCAACCTTCCACTTGGGGTAACCAACGAGGGGCGAGAAGCCAGCCCATCCGCGAGGTGGACGGCGTCCTCTACCTCGACAGCGACGAGGAGGAGGCCGGGCCAACCCGCGTCGGCGACCCTGGACAGGGCTGCAGCAAGGACGGCGGCGGATGGCAGGACGAGGACGACGAGGACGATGACGACGACGACGACGACGACGACGGCGGAGACTACACCGTCTTCTACAAGTGCCTAGGCATGTAGAAGCCGGACGGCGGCGAGACGCGGCGAGAACGGCGTAGCTAGGCCGTGTTTGTTTTTTTTATTTTGTTTTTTGTACATATTTGAATGAATGTCGCCGAGTTTGCATGAATTTCGACGAGTTTGTGTGAAAAAACACCTACTTAGTTTAGCCCTGGGGCCGACCTGGGGCGACGACTGGGAACGCAGTCGCCCCCATACCTAAATTCTCGCCGGCTCGCCCCCAGGACGTGTTTTTTCGGCATCCCGAGGGGCCGAACGGCTGGAGATGCTCGAAAAAGAACGATAATGGGGTCCCTCGCGCCGACGGGGCAGAGATCCTCTACGGCATATAGGCCATCGGAGATGGGGCATATCGGCCACAGTTTTACTTGTGGAGGAGGAAAGGGATGCTCAACTGTCTTACGTTGATAACAAAGCTTTACGCATTGATTACAGGATGATGCATGTGGAGCGGAGCTTAAATGGGCTAAAAATATAGCAGGTCAATTTTACATGCACTATTTTCTATAAGATATTTCTAAAGCATGAGTCATAAAATTATGTTCAAATATTTTTGTCCTAAAAATATGGTACATACATAAAATGATTAGTAAATAAAAACATCTAAATATAAGCCTGTGTATTATGTAAAATCAATTTAATAAATGTAAGTAATAAAGACATTCAAGATACTTTTAAATATATTCGTAAAATGTAAGTAATAAGATTATTTTCAAATATTTTTGTGTTAAAAATATTATACAAACAAGTGAATTTTATTAAATAAGACTTATAAATATACACCTCTGTACTATATAAAAAATATTTCGTTAATACAGACATAGACATTTTTATTAAATAAATATGTTCAATGAATCTAAGAAAATTTATAAAAACGCAGCTTATATTTCAATTATAAAACATTAAGAATACAAACATTTATTAAATATTTAATAATATTTACATGATTATAAATTTTACTCATGACTTATATCCAAGATAATTATATAATTTAAATATTAGACATGATTTAATATTCACTAGCACACATGCCCGTGCGTTGCAACGGAATACTAAAATAGCATGCCTCTACCTCAATAAAGAAATGGATCAAGACCCCCACATGACCGTATTCTCTAGTTCAACATGGCACCATTTAACTAGGGTGAAACCAGTATATCCTGTTATATTGGCACATGCCCACACTTTATTTTAATTATAATAAACTTGCATATTATTTTTTATTGGCTCATGAAAGCTATGATTGTTAATAATTTATGATGTCCCTTATTCTAAACAAGCCGCCTTAGCTCGATGTGCGGAGCGGCGCAGGCCTAGTATGGGAGTGATTGAACTCACGACCTCAAAGACCCTACCACATGTTGCTAGTCACTCAAACAAACACATCCTGCTAACCAATGGTCAACGTGAACATTAAAGAATATAATGCAACGTCAGCTTTATAACATATTTATTTATTTTTGTAAACTTTTCAGAAACTGATACTATGAACTGCTAAATATACTTAGCAGCATGAACAATTTTCCAAATTACGAACATTATTTTGAAATTCCGTACATTTAAAAGAAACACGAACAAAATTTTTGAACGAAACATTTTTTGAAATTCAGAAACATTTCTTAAAAGCACGAAGACTTTATAAAGTATGAAATAATTTTAATTTGTTTAAAAATTTGGGAAATGGGAACATATTTTGAACATATAGAAGAAATTTTGAAAAATTGTCTTTTAATGCAAAAAAATATTTTCAGCTTTTTCACCATATCACTAAAACAAGAATATTTATTAAATTTGTAAAAAAAAATCTTCAACAAATTCAGAAAAACTCAAATATTTTTAAAAAAATTGTAAATATTTATAAAATTCAAAAAAAAAATCAGAAAGGCAAACAATTCAAATTACTAACAGTTTTTCAAAATTCTATAGATTTTAAGAAAAAGCAAGAACAATAAATTTGTAACGAACATTTACTGAAATTGACATAAATTTCTTAAAAACATGAACCTTTATAAAAAATACACACATTTTTTAAATTGTGAACAATTTTCGAAAATGGGAATATGATTTGAACATTCAGAAGGATTATAGAAAATATGTTTCTTTAATGCAAACATTATTTTCAATTTTTGCACATATCGCTAGAAAAAAATATTTTTCGAATCTGGAAAATTTGTCAAATGCATTTTTTAAACTATTTTTTTGGAAAATAAGAATATTTTTAAAAAATTGGAATGTTTTTCAAATCTTGAACAATTATTGGCATGACAAAAAAATGCCAAACAATTTTTAGAATAGAAACATATTTTTAATTCGTAATTTTTTACGGGAGTTTAAATAAAAATTGAAATTGGGAACATTTTTTGGAAATTTCAAATTTGAGAAAAAGTAAAAATACACTTAGAATGGGGAAAATTAAAAAGAAACAGGAACAACAAAGAGAAAGAAACAGAAATATGATTTTTGTCGCCCTGTGCGTAGTTGACATTATTTGTCGCATTGTGTGGGAAATATGATTTTTGTATTGCTGCGTGGGCAGGGAAAACTGGGCTGACTTTACTGGGCCATAGCGCGCCCGGCCCATGCACGTAATTCTACAGAAATAGTTTAAGTTTAAATTATGAATACTCCCTCCCATCGAGAATACTGATTTGTCTCAAAAAAAAAATCGAGAATACTGATCGGAGAAACTGCTCGGGCGTCCTTTTTTTTTTTCCTTCTGGAGGCCTAGACGTGATGTTAACTGGCTTGATCTTCGGGTAATACGACATGACTGAGGTATATGCCGGTTCGGCGCCCTCTGGACAGCTGGAACCTTCCAGTTATGTGGGAGTTTCATTATGCATGATACGACATACTCCCTCCGTTTCAAAATAGATGACTCAATTTTGTACTAAAATTAGTACAAAGTTGAGTCATCTATTGTGGAACGGAGGGAGTATCATTGAGATGAACAGAGGTAACAAGAGCTTCATCCCAAAATCGAAGTTGCATAGGGGCTGAAGCTAGAAGAGCTAATCCTACTTCAACGATGTGTGTGTGTGTTTGCGTTCGACGGAACCATTTTGTTGATGTGCATGAGGACAAGATACATGATGTGATATGCCTATTTGCTTAAAAAATGAATCTAAGAATTGCTTAACAAGTACTCCCTCCGTCCCAAAATAAGTGACTCAAAAATGACTCAACTTTGTACTCAATTTTGTCCTAAAGTAGTACAAAATTGAGTCATTTTTGAGTCACTTATTTTAGGACAGAGGGAGTACTATACTCTTGCACTGCATCATGTAGTATCGTGTTTGCTACTTTGTTACCATCTTCTGTACCAGAAATCACCACGGGTACAAGAGCTGCAATATGGGCCCAAGATGGATCCACATATGCGAGACACTTAAAATGAGTTGAATGACAACCAAGTGTAGTATTCAAAATCCCAGTAGTTCTATTATCTAAACCATTAAGACAACTAGTCACCAACCCGTGCATTCGCCCGGGCTATTATATTTCATTTTATTTTGCTTAGACACTAATTTACGAAAAAAAACAATGGTGTAAAACACATACTCAAACAAACCGTTATATTAGTATGTTAAATGTACTACCACAGTAGTACCACATAATGATGATCTTAATTACTCAAATCACCGAATGTTTGTTATTTCACATACATTTTAAAGAAACCAACCATTGTTCATATTATTTTGCAGTTGGTTGAAATACTTAAAATATTATTTCTTACAGTGTTTATTATGCAGTACTAAGAAATAACACTGTTAATTATGTCATACTAGTGAACAAACATTTTATCTTATCAGTCTCAATAATAATACGAAAATCTGTGGACTAATGGCATATACAGTATATTGCGAGATATAAACATAACCTTATTGGGAATAAGCAACAACTTGTGAAGAAACGTGATCAGAAAAATATGGTGTGTATGAATATAGTGTGCTTGAAAAGTGCATTACAATATTTAATATTGATGTAAAATAGGTACAATAGGTAGCCCATGCAGGTGCATGGTTGATGACTAAATACTAACTCCCAGTCTTTGAGGTTATTTTATAATATGATATGCAACCACCAACAACTTACAACAGTTCCCAACATAGTTTTCCCCTGCTCCTTGGTCGCTCCCGCGAGCGGCCAGGAGCCAACCCTAGACGCCGCGCGCGCCGCACTCCTCCAGCCCGCCTCCCCTCGCCGCTGCCGACAGGCGTCGCCGGGCGAAGCCCGCGCGGCACGGCGGCGGCGGGGCCTTCTTCTCCTCCTGCTCGGGGTCGGGCGGCGCGGGACGGCCACCCCTGCGGGCTACCGGGGCACGGCGAGGTCGTGCTTGGGTCAGGACTTGGAGGTGCGCTGCGGACGCGCGTGGTGGCCCTGCCGTTGCGGATCTGGCCGGTGAGGTTCTCCGCGGCTGGCACGCGGATCTGGCGCGACTGCGGTCGGGCTAGTGCTAGCTGCGTCGGGCGGCTGTGGTGGGGCGCCGGGGCGGCGGCCCCGGTCCGGGCTCCCGGTGGTCTGGGCGTGGACGGCGTACGTGCGAGCGGCGGCTCTTGGCTCCGGATGTGTGCGCGGGGTGCGGATCGACAGCCGGGCGCAGCGGCGGCAGGCGTACGTCGGTCGCGGGAACCAGCCAGGCATGGCGGGTGCTGCTCCGGAGCACGAGGTGTGCTGCGGGCGGTGGACCTGCTCGTCTGCTATGCTGCGTCGCTTGCGGCTCCAATCTGGATCTGGCGCGAACTGTTTCTTCGATCTGGATCTGCTCTTCGCGATGTGGTGTTGGTTGTTGCGGTGGTGGTGGCCACGGTGGTGCTGCGGTGGTGGTAGGCATCTTCGGCTAGGGGGTGGTGCGGTTCTGGTCGCGACGGATCGTGGGATCCCGTGGCCAGAGTGAGGTCGGCCTCGGCAGGGGTGGTGGTTTGTTGGAGGCGGTCGTTGGTGGCGTTGGTCGGCACATCTCCGGGAGAAATCCTTGCTCCGGTCTCCACCAGAGCTGACGACGACGGCGCCCGCGGGTGCCGTGATCTTTCTTGGAAGCGTCGTCATGGAGGTGCGCCCCTCCTCCCCACGGCTTTGGCTTCGGAGGGAAACCTCAGATCCCCTGGATCGGGCGATGAAGCGTCTTCGCGTCTTTCTCCTTCTTGGGGGCATCGTCTCGGAGCCGGCTAGGACTGGGAGGCCGGTGGATGGCGGCATCTTTGTCGCGTGGGTAGCGGCATCTTCGCCGTGTGGTTTGCGGCATCTTCGCCGCGTAGGTTGCTGAGGCGGCCGTTTCGGGGCCGCTGATTTCTGTTTGGCAACGATGATGGCGTCGAGAGGAACTCCGGTTGCGGCTCGGGCTTCGGTAGTCGGATCTTCCCGGCGTGTCCGAGGTGCTTTTTGGGGCACGGTCGGCGCAAGTCCTGCATATCTCCCTTGTGATGTTCGTCGTCAGAGTTGGAGCTGTCGGTTTTTTCACGCGTGTGGCCTTCTGTTGGCATGTGCCGCCATGGTTTCTGTGCAGTTGTCTGCGGGTTGGCTTCGATTATGAAGGTCTGCGGTGAAGTCGGAGTCGCCCGTTCGGAGGTGGCCGGTGATGACGATAACGCTGGTGGCTGATCGGCGGATGCCTTTTCCACTTTGTAGCTCCGTGATCCCATGCCGGTGGCCAGGTTGACCGGTGGTATCCATTTTATGTGGGTTGGATTGTAATGGTTTTAGCCCGGTTTTCCATCAATTAACCGGGCAATTCACACTTCTGCTTAGTTAATGAAAATGGCAAGTCTTTTGCCTTCTTTCAAAAAAAAATATGCAACCACCAAGCTTTGATATGAACTGTATGGTCAATTTATATATCAGTTAAACAAAAAACACTTTGAAAATGCCAGTGCTGGTAATAGCAAGCTAAAGGAAATTATATCAATGAAACATATTCACACAAATTAATTATTTTTGGTAATCTTAACCAACTAACTTAAGTTTGCAAGTATATAAGAATTGCATGCACACTTTCTTATTTTATTTTCTATTAGCAAACATGCCCGTGCGTTGCTATGGGAAAAAAAATACCGCATGCCTCCAACCACATAAGCATTAACATACTCTAAAAATTCCAAAAAAAATTGATTGAAACACAAACTGTTTGCTGCATTGATTCGGTGAAAAATTATGTATATTTTATGGCAACGGGAGGAGAAATCAAAAACCTGAAAACCTACGGAGAGGTACTTACATGACTATAGGTGTCAAGACTCAAGTCCAATCTACAGTAGCATATCCAATTTCACTTTAATAAATAATGCGGCCATACCTGTATTGGTTGTAATTAAAATCATTTAAATGTTTGAGATAACGATTTGAAATCCTATTTGTGATCCAGATACCCATAATACAATATATTATTTTTCTCATATGCTTTTTATTATTGTGAATTAGATTTTTTATAATTTATTACATTCTATCTAAAGAAAAACATTCACACGCGATCGCTCCTTTTAGCATTTCTAGATAAATGTTGCGTTGTTAAATCAACACGTCAATTAACATACAAATGAAGATGCTATCATGTTGCGTTGGTGCAATGCAGATGGCATTGACTTGAGGTAAAAATATTATTCGATTTTAATAGGTTTCATACCTTGTACTCATTTTGCACAAACATCATCTACATCTCTTCTAGCATCATACTTCAAGTCAGAACCAGCCGATACCCGCCTAGAAATTGCTGTTGCAAATTCAGCTGAAGGTAAGTAGTGAAGAAGAAGACATGATGGCAGAAATTCTTAAAAGATCAGCAGGGCAGAGATGGGATGGGAATTCCTGCCAAAAGTCTTACACTGCCTTATGCCTTCTCTGTCGCCACTTTTCCAAGATTAATGCAACAATTGTTCGGCCTACCAAAACCAGCATCATCACCAATAAAAAACCCGGCTCTATCACCATTAGGGTGATGATGAAGGTGCCGCTGACATACACCCAAAAAAGGAATTGACATTATGTGTGATGGTAACAAAAAACTAATAGGCAACCATACAATGTACACTAATCTAACAAGCATAAACTATATATTGTCTCGATTTGTAAGGAAGATAATGTCTTAGTTGGATCAAACATTCATCATGTCCAACTCATAAGTCGATTCTTGTACAGCTCATGGTGAGGAAGTAAAGACTGGAAGGAATTGTTAACCGGGGGCTGGACAGATAATGTAAAGACTAATCCTTAAATACAACCAATAAGACTAAATTGTTGTTAAAACGACTAAATTACAGATATCATGAATGGATAAGGTTCTCCTGCCCCTCTCTGGGGAACTAATGGGCCTTCATGGGCCTCAGTGGAGAGAGAGGAGGCCTGCAAGGGGTGCCCGCGTGCCTCCCCCCATGGCAGTCTGAATTGTACTAGGGGAAGGGGGCAGCGCCCCCCTTTCCTTCTCCCACTCCCTCTCCTTCCTTAACCCTGTCTTCCTTGAAGAGGAAACCTACTAGGACTAGGGAGTCCTAGTAGGACTCCCCTCTTGGCGCAGCCCCTAATGCCGGCCGGCCTCCTCCTCCCTCCTTTATATACGTGGGCAGGGCACCCCTTGGAGACACAACAATTGTTCCAAGCCGTGTGTGGTGTCTCTCTCCACAGTTTGGACCTCGGATCATATTTGTCGTAGTGCTTAGGCGTGGCCCTGCGCGAATCACATCACCTACACCATCACCATGCCGTCATGCTGACGGAACTCTCCCTCGACCCTCTAATGGCTCAAGAGCTGGAGATACATCATCGATCTGAACATGTGCTGAACACGGAGGTGCAGTACGTTCGGTACTTGGATCGGTTGGATCGTGAAGACGTTCCACTACATCAACCGCGTTAATACAACGCTTCCGCTTTTGCTCTATGAGGGTACGTAGACACACTCTTCCCGTCTCGTTGCTATGCATCACCTAGATAGATCTTGCGTGAGGGTAGGAATTTTTTTTGAAATTGCATGCTACGTTTCCCAACAGGAAGAAGTAGGTCAGGGGGGCTGTGAGGCTCCCACAAGGTAGGGGGCGCGCCCAACCCCCTGGGCGCGTCCTCCGCCCTTGTGGCCACCTCGTGGCTCCCCTGACTTGGACTCCAAGTCCCCTTGGTGGCTTCTGGTCCAAGAAAACTCATCGCGAAGGTTTCATTCCATTTGGACTCCGTTTGTTATTCCTTTTCTGCGAAACTCAAAAACAAGGAAAAACAGAAATTGGCACTAGGCTCTAGGTTAGCAGGTTAGTCCCAAAAATAATATCAAATAACATATTAATGCATATAAAACATCCAAAACATATAATATAATAGCATGGAACAATAAAAAATTGTAGACACATTGGAGACGTATCAAGCATCCCGAAGCTTAATTCCTGCTCGTCCTCGATTAGGTAAATGATAAAAACAGAATTTTTGAAGTGGAATGCTACCTAACATATTTATCAATGCAATCTCTTTATTGTGGCATGAATATTTAGATCCATATGATTCAAAACAAAAGTTTATATTGAAATAAAAATAATAATACTTCAAGCATACTAGAAAGCAAATCATTACGCTTCAAAAATAACATGGCTAAAGAAAGTTGTCCCTACAAAAAAAATGAAATCCCTTTGTAATAGATGAGTTTTCATCAAAAACCCTAATACTTCGAAAGAAATTATCCATTTTGTACATGAAGTACATCCAGTTTTTGCCGTAACCCTCTCAAATTTTTAGCACATGCTATGTGGGTGAAAAGATCATACCATGCCAACTTTCAACCTTTTCGGATTTCATTTGTAATGCTTTTTAATTTCGGGGTTATTTAGCTCAAAAATTTAGTAAATGCATAAAAAATACCAAATGAAGTCATAAAGGGTTGAAAGTTGACGATGTCGTTCTGAATGGTGCATTTTGATCACACAAAAAGTTTGGAGTTCAAATAAATTCAAAAAATGAAATCCCTTTGTAACAGATGAGTTTTCGTCCGAAACACTGATACTTCGAAAGAGATTGTCCATTTTGTACACGAAGTGCATCCAGTTTTTGCCGTAACCCTCTCAACTATTTAGCACATGCTATGTGGGTGAAATGACAATAATATGCCAACTTTCAACCTTTTCGGAGTTCATTTGTAATGCTTTTCAATTTCGGGGTCATTTAGCTCAAAAAAATAGTAAATGCATGAAAATACCAAATGAAGTCAGAAAGGTTTTAAATTGACGATGTGGCTCTGAATGGTGCATTTTGAACACACAAAAAAGTCTGGAGTTCAAATAAGTTCAAAAAAATGAAATCCCTTTGTAACAGATGAGTATTCATCCGAAACCCTCATATTTCGAAAGAGATTGTCCATTTTATACATGAAGTGCATCCAGTTCTTGCCATAACCCTCTCAACTTTTTAGCACATGCTATGTGCCTGAAATGATGATACCATGCCAACTTTCAACCTTTTCAGAGTTCATTTGTAGTGCTTTTCAATTTCAGGGTCATTTAGCTTCAAAAGTTAGTAAATGCATGAAAATCACCAAATGAAGTCAGAAAGGGTTGAAAATTGATGATGTGGCGTTGAATGGTGCATTTTGAATACACAAAAAGTCTGGAGTTCAAATAAGCTCAAATAAATGAAATCCCTTTGTAACAGATGAGTTTTCATCCGAAACCGTAATCGCAAACGGTGGTGTGAAAGAACCATCAAAAAAGGTGCAAAACGTTTGCGATGATGGATGCATCAAAAAGGACAGATTTTAATAAAACATATCTACAGCATCACACATAGTTGGTTTTGGACGGCTTGTCTATTTAAGTCTCCCCCCTTAAGCTTCGACGGCTCATCTGCTCCAGTGTCGGCAACCGCTGAATCCACGAATCCCAATCCCCATTCCCTCACCCCCTTCTTGCAAAGATGACATCGTGGAAACGCTTCGTCATGGCCCGTAC
>LR738712.1:787426086-787473030 GCA_902687465.1 Secale cereale | reverse complement strand
CCCCCCCCTGCCTGCGCCGAGAGCGCGGCCGCCTACGCCAAGAGTGCTGCCACATCCGTATTGAGCGCGACCGCTTCCGCCGAGAGGGCGTGTGCGGCAGCCAAGACGGCTGCAGCTGTTGCTGTGACGGCGGCTGCAAATGCCAAGAGCACTCGAGCTGTCGTCCATGCCACCGATATAGCCCTGGATCGGGTCGAGGCCATCCATGCCAAGATCGAGGATGCACACGGCAAGATATTCCACGCCACCTCGGACTCCAGCATGCAACCCACGTCCGAAAAGGTGGCAGTGGCCATGGAGCACCTGCTTCCTCATGAGGTCGCCGAGCGGGAGCTGGAGATGCAGGAGGCGGCGGAGACCGAGCAGTGTCGGGAGGAGGAGTTGCGCGTGGCCGAGGTCGAGGTAGAGAAGAGTCTGTCCGTCAAGTAATCGGCGGTGGAGTACCAATGCGAGCTCTGGCGCAGCCACAACTACGAGTACTACAACCTTGAGGGCGGCACTGAGGACGAGGATGAGGACGCGGTTGACTTCAGCGGGGGGACACGGAGTCCACCAACGGCGGCATGTCGCCAGGACAAGTCATCGAAGTCTCATGTCACACCGGCAATGCAGAGGCCGGCGCGGTGGTGGATTTGTTAAAATTATGCGTACTTAGGCTTTCTTTTTAATGCTGGTCTTTTGTTAGAGCAATGTTTAGGTCAACTGGCTCTATTTAATGACTAAAATTGCTCGATTCAGTAAGTGTGGTATATCTGCTGTACGCTCTTTTGTGTGCCCAAATTAGCAAGCGATGTTAAATTATGCAATGACGTACCTGGGGAAATTTCCACCAAAATTTGAATTATCAAACTCATCCCATGCGCGTAAAGTAGAAGAATCGTTTGCGATGCACACAATTGTGCAAAGTGTCCCTCCACATTTCTAAAGTTTTGGCCTACCACCAAAATATAAACCCCCGCAGCCCTCCCCCTTCCCCACCCCCTTTTCTCCATGACCGCAAGTCACATTTCCCCTGTTTCCTCCTTCCTTCCTTCCTCCGTAAGCTATAGCCGCTTCCTCACTCTCGTTGTCTCTCATACTACCGCCGGGGTCGCCATGGTCTTCTTCCAAGACCTCTCCAACAGTTCCTCCTCCGACAACGACCCTTTCACCACCCGGGTATGCCTCTCTTCTCTCTCTCTCTCAGGCTATGACTTGGAACAAAGGATTTTTACCCGGCAGTCGATTTGAGTCATTTCTTCCTCTTGTAGCTCCTAAGGGCCATCAGTGGCAACGAATGGAGCGGGGTGGCTGAAGATCTATCTGCTTGTTGTCACCATCAATCTCCATGCGTGAACCTAGTTGCGTTTGAATCTGTGGACAGTGGGAGGAAGTTTCTGGCATATGCAGAGAAGGTTAGACCCTCTTTCGTTGTGAGAAATCATTTGTTAGATGTGATTCAGACACTGTCACGGTCCCAACCCATTCATACCACACCTTCAACCAAATGCGTCCTAAGATGGTGTCATAGTTTGTACCTAGTATCTTAAATTGTTGCCATCTCATCAGCGGTGCCATTAGAAAATTATTTGGCACCGCTTCAGCAGTTTTTGCAATCAACTTTGGTCCACACATCCGAGCAGCCAAGCAGTAAAATACTAAATCTTTATGGCATGAAGGAATTGGTCATCGGAGCAACTACATGCTCCGGAGTCGGGGTCCCTGATTTTTTTCCGCTGCATCGGCTTGCCAGTGCAGGGCACCGGTGCGAGATGTAGCAACAGTTGTCTTTACACCACTTTTAGCATACATAGTGGACGGCCTTAGTGCTATTATTTCTATGTTACTAAATTTGTGCATGTCCACACCTGTTAGTATCAATTTGTTGTCATCCAAACACTATCGCTATGCTGTTGCAGCTATATTTACCTTGCTCATAAAATGTTCAATTTGTCATTTATTGTACATGAGTAAGAACTTGTAGCATTGTTGTAGTTAATTATAGCTTCTGATGTTCCAGAATTTGGTTGTTGTCTTGGTAGCAATTAATTCATTTCCACATTGATCTGTTTGAGAAGATATGTCATAATTAACATGTTTCTTCAGTTTTTCAAAATAAGAATTGGTGATTTTCTATGTTGCTATAAACCAATTTCCCCTACAATTGTTACTGGTCTATAGGATGAACGGAAGTGTCTTACTTGGAGTGGGTTAATCAAGAGTGGGCACAGTCTTTTAGGATGTGCCTAGCTAAACTCTGGAGCATATATGAGGAAGAGAACATATGTAGGCTTAGAGAAATTGTTGTCAACACTGAAGAATATTTGAAGATGCGCGATAAAAATTGGAAGGTGGAGAATGAGCTCAGATTTTTTTGAATCAGACTTTGCTAAGATGGTGTTGGCGAAGGAGGAGGCACTTTCCGAGTTGGCCCTTACTTAACAGAAAGCAGAGGTGGATGATAACCCATAAGTGTAGGGGATCAGTTGTAGCCCCTTTCGATAAGTAAAAGTGTCGAACCCAACGAGGAACTAAAGGCAGAACAAATAATCCCTCAAGTTCTATCGACCACGGATACAACTCTACGCACACTTGATGTTTACTTTACCTAAAACAAGTATGAAACTAGAAGTACTTTGTGGTTTTTGTGGGATAGGTTTGCAAGATAATAAAGAGCACGTAAATAAAAAGTAGGGGCTGTTAAGATAAGGACACAACTAAATTAGTTTTAGTAGAGAGCTTTTGTCACGAGAAAGTTATTTGTCCCTAGGCAATCGATAAGTAGACCGGTAATCACTATTGCAATCTTATTTGAGGGAGAGGCATAAGCTAACATAATTCCTCTACTTGGATCATATGCACTTATGATTGGAACTCTAACAAGCATCCGCAACTACTAAAGATCGTTAAGGTAAAACCCAACCATAGCATTAAAGTATCAAGTCCTCTTTATTTCCATACGCAAACTACCTACTTACTATGGTCTGTGCTTCTGTCACTCACGGCACCCACCATAAGCAAATCATGAACATATTGCAAACCCTACAGCGGGGATCCCTCACGCTTGCGTGACACGGAGAGCACCATAGGACAGCACCAATAATAAAACATGCAACTCAAACCAATCACGATCATCAATTAACCCGTAGGACAAAACGGATCTACTCAAACATCATTGGGAAATAATGTAGGGTAACGCAGCAGAAAACGAAAATTTTCCGACCTACGCACCAGCCCAGGACCACTATGAAGACTGCATACAAGGTTTTGATCATTTTCGTTACCGACTCGTAGCGCAGCGGAAGTAGAGTCGATGACGATCGGCGGTGCAGACCCCCGCAGCTAGGATTTACAACCTCCCAACCGCGAGGATGTATACCCTCATCTTCTCCTCGGACAGCCCTCCGGGAGACGGTCGAACAGTCCCCCGGACGGTGTCGCAGACAGCCCTCCGGGAGGACCTTCGAAACTCGAACGGTCACCCGGACAGCCCTTCGGGAGGACTCACAGAACTCGGACCGTCACTTGGACAGCCCTTCGGGAGGCACTCACGAACAGCCCCCCAGGGCACTAAGATCGAAACTACGACCTCTCTACAGAGTTGCACACATACGGTGTCATCTATCCGGCAGGGCTTCGCCGTCCAGAACTAGTTCCCACCGGAACCCAGACAGCCTTTCGGCTCTACGAAACTATTTCGTGGGAGGGAGAGAGAAGCCAGATAATTGCATGGCATGTATGTGAGAGCAAGAGATGAAGGAGATGGCAGCCCCAACTCCTCCTTTTATAGGAAATCCCAAGGGGTAGGGTGGTTTTACAATAAAACCCAAAAGTACATGAATGAAGTCCTTCCACCAAGGGTATAAGGGTGAAACCATGGAACAAGAGGGGCTCCAAGGAGGAGCCACCATCTTGGCCGGCCACACCCCTTGGGGGGCCCCCATGAGGGCCTCCCAATCCATCCATGTCATCCCTAGATCTTTTAAGCAAAAGCCTAAAAGAATGGCTTTCCAACAAATATCCAAAAAGCTGATTTTCACTATTCACGACGACATTTTTCAGCGTCTGATCGAACTGAAAAAATTCATGTGGGCTTAGAACATTTCTAGTACCCACCATAATTATTTTCAACACGTTCTGGAACAATTCCAGTTTAGTGATTTTCATCTGCGAAAAGCATCTGAAGCGGTTCTGGCAGCTCCAGAACATTTCCGGTTTTCATCTCCAAAAATTCCAGAAGGTTTCCAGATCGATTCTGGCATCCTCCAAGAATTATCAGGCATGTGCCAAAACCAATTTGACTTTATGGTATCCTCTGAAACAACTTTTCAGTTTCACCGGAATTCATCCGGTGACCTCTCTCTGCGGAACTTTTCCGCTGTCCGAAACTTTTTCGGCGTCCGAAACTTTTTCGGTGATTTTCTCTCAGACTCCCTGTCTAGTATTCAGCAGATAGATGACCCTTAAGCGTGTGACCCTATAGGTTCGGTGAAGTATAGACATGACCCGGAACCCCTTCCGATCAATGATCAACATCGGAGCCGTGGACACCCATATTGACCCCCTATACCCACACGAATGAATATTCGAGTGAACCTCCAGTTGCTGTGTGCTATTCCTTTTGCTTCGCGATATGTCACAAACACCCGAGGTGAGATTTATTGCATCCCCGTGGGCAAACACTTTGTCCACTATGCAAGTTACCTCGTTACCGGTTTTGTTCTCTTTTCTCGTTTTCGTGTTCCGGCATCCCAGTGATCAAATCACCCTGTGTCTGGCCAGACGATGATGGATACCGTTACACCGAGAGGGCCCGAGTATATCTCTCCATCGACGGAGGAGCAAATCCCAATCTTGAGCTATCAAGTTACTTGCCATACTTTCCCATGAACCCGTAAGCCGCCGTAATAGCCATCCAGTTACGGATGACGTTTAACAAACCCCAAAGTTCATGAATCAAGCATGAAGGAACTCGATACTCTCATGGTCTAAGGAATTATGCAAACAATAACTTCCTGTGTTATTAACCATTAACTTGTGACGAAAGTATCTCATAGCATAACATCAATTCGGGTCGATTCAACACAAATGTTCCTATAACATTGTGCCCTCAAAATTGCTGGCACAGTCATGCCCATGATTGGGAAAACATAATCATCATGCAATACTTGAGCTAGTCTTAGAGGCATGACTAGGAATACCTTTTATCGTTTATTATTCCACACGTGCACATGGGTTTTCCCCAGAGCCTTTATGGATATACGGGCTCGGGAACCACAGCAGTTATAGCATGGAACATAAACCTAATTATGAACAGTGAGATAAATAATAGAATTTATTATTGCCTCTAGGGCATATCTCCTACAGACTCCCACTTGCACTAGAGTCAATATCTAGTCAATGCTAATGCACTTTACACCCATGGCACATTGGTGTAAATATGCTTCGCTTGTGGTATAGCCTGATGTCCAATGGATCTGACGACTTCAGCTCCGTGTGTATCTTTGCATATCCTTCGCGTTTTCACGCCTTCACAAAATTCATATTTTGTGTGGACCTGGCTTTGTATGTATGCGAATCACAGGTCGAACCTGGATTCCTCAGACTGAGTTATGGAGCAACTACCTCAGTAGTGTCCCATTGACAAAAGCCATCTTGGAACCATACTAAGTTCATGAATGAACTATATGATTCAACATCTTCTTTGTCGCTTCAAAAGCGGCAACATACTTCGCCTTTGTTATAGAATTCGCCACAGTAACTTGTTTGGAACATTTTCCAACTAACTGTGCCACCACATTGTGTGTTACACAAAACCCTTAATTTAAATCGAAAATCGCACGGGGAAAAGATGAAGACTGTATCGATGTAACATTTTACAACGAACTCTTCATGATCTCCGCTTGCGAGAAACCATGTCATCAGTACTACTCTGGTACTAAATGACATCTTTCACTGTTGTCCTATGATCAGTACTTTGATCACTTTGGTATCCATACTCGCAACACCTTTGGAGTATTGGACATATCTGGTTGTTCTACATACCATGGAATACATGATTAATCCAAACACGAAGGTGTGTGGAATCTCCATCATGTATTTTGCTCATCAGTGTTTTAGGGACACCGAGTCTTGCAAAAACTCTTTCCATGTGACTTCGGCAAGAATCACTCCTTGGCGTTTTATATGCTAAAAAGTTTTAGCATCTTGTCAATATGTATTCATTGCTTAGCCCCATTAGGTAAATCTATCTCCATAGATCATCATGCCTAATATCAAGGCTATTTTAGACTAAGCACTTCATCGAAAAACTATTTTCAAATGAAGTCCTTAATTTGTGTCAAGAAATTTATTTCCAATTACCAATGTGTCAAGCACACAAGGTTTTTAGAAATAATATTACGCTCCCACTTACTTTCTTGAATTTCAAGCATCTTCGTTACCCATTGATGAAGTCAAAACCCCTTTTGACCATTTCATCAAAACACGAAGATTCCAACTCCATTTTGCTCTCTTCTGTCCATTGCTGGAACTCTGAAGTTTGCACACCTACTAGCATCCTCTGGATCGACAAATTACTTTGGACTGTATCACATACAAGTCCTAGGTTTCATTTCCATCAGATGGAAATACTTTTGTCATCCATGTTTCATATCTCAAGATTGAAATATTTAATTGCTAGTTCAACCCGAACCGACTTTAAGCATTGCTACGGTGAGACAATCTCATCGTAGTCAACTCCTTGAACTTGTTTATTGTAACAAGTCGAGCTTTATGGATAAAACATTTTATCCGTATCAGTTTTAAGTTCCATAAATATTCGTCAGACTCTAAGTCTTCCGAAAGGTGTATCAAGGTTTTAATCTTGAATCACTTATATGGAAACTAACTCGGGTTGTATTGGCATTCAGCCAATTCCGGAGTCAGGGCCCATCAACGCTTCCTTGTGTATCATAGGTATACTGTTGTCTAACAACAATATCTCGTCTGCGCACCTGAGAGGTTTGCACGAGCCTTGCCTACGTGGTTCAGCTGCAAGTTCGACCGAAGTCCATACATTTTATTGTAGAGACTTTCGTATCAGTCGCAGTAGGAAACACTGGAATTACTTCCAAGGTTCCTTTCCTTTGACCTGATGACGAAGATACTGTTATCTCGTCGAGTTTGCACTGTCCTCCCACTCACCCTTTTTGAAAGAACCATTCTCTTTAAAAGCATACCGTTTCGTGGCAAAACTATTTGCCTCGGTATTGTGAGGGAGGAATATCCAATTGCTTGGGATAACCTACAAAGTAGCACTTGTCTGATTTGGAATAGGTTTGTAACCTTTTACACAAGCCCCATATTCCAAATGTTAAGAAAAGATACAACATGGTTGGGCGTACCATACCATGGCTTCATTTCAACAGACCCGATGAAGCTCTTTTCAGTGTAAAAGCCGCAGTCTCTAAAGCATCACTCTTTTAAAAGGTATAATGGCAAATTTATGTCATCTTTGATCTTACCATGTCACAAATGGTTCGATTACATCTTCACGGATTTTCCACTCGCAGTGGTGTTCCGGGAGGTGCAAGTTATGAAACCCCTTTCACAACTCATCAGACATTCGCTAAACTTGTAACTCAAATATTCCTTTCTGCAATCAAATTGTAGAAACATAATTTTTCTTGTTACAATAACTTCTACTTCATTTTTGAAAATCTTTCGAATGATTTCAAAAGATCCAGACTTACGTCTCATCAAGTAAATATCCATATATCTACTTGAGTCATTTCTGAAGATAGATAAATCCACTACTAACAACATTTATTGGACTACACACATCAAATGTATGATCACCAATAAGTTTGTTACTCGTTCCTTATGGCCTGTGAACGGTATTTCAGTCACTTCACTTTTCGGAGGAAAGTTGCAAGTGTCAGATGATTCAAAATCAAACGACTTCAAAATCCATCATTATGGAATTTTCCATGCGGGTTTCTCCAATGTGACCAAATGTAGTGCCACACTTGTGTGGTATTCTTTTAGTCTTGTGACATTTAGCGTCAGTGTTATGGATGTATCATATTACCATCAATATTCATAACATACATCACATCTTGGATGGAAGCATGGCCCTTCATGTTATTCATAATACTAAACAACAATTGTTGTTCTTATGAACAACTCCTTTGCAACAAACATTGTGCAATGGGCTAGAGTGTATGAAACTCTAAAATGAATTTTGAAAGTAAACACAGAGGTAATTTATTATCAACATTCATAACATACATCTCATTCATAATGAAAGTATGGCCCTTATGTTGTTCATAACACCGAACATCAGAAGTTCTCTTATGAACAACCTTCTTGCAAGATACCTTATGCAATGGGCTAGAGTCTGTAAAACCCTAAATGAATTATGAAAATAAATACAGACGGTAATACACTGATGGAAGGTATAGTAACATTTACTATGTTCCCTGTGTATACCTAAACCTTATTCCTGGCTAGTCTCTTAGGCCATAGTAGTTCTTACATCGAGTTGCAACAGAATGCAATCGAGCGGGTATCTTTGTGATTAACTCACAATACCCAAGAATCAGTGATCAACAAATTAATCATAATTCCCAAGGACTATATCTTTGACCAGCCTTCTATACATCAAAAACTTGTATGACATTCATACATGAGCTGGATATTCCAGTCTTCTTCCTTTTATTGCCTTTATACTTCTAATAGTTTAACTTTTAGTATTTCTCCTACTCTCAGAAGAAGCACCCAACTTAAGAGTGGCGTTAGCCCCGGACTTCCTAGGCGTGAAAGTCTTACTAACACCCTTCGGACACTTCCTTTCTCTTTAAGTTGTTGTTTTATTCACCTTTCATCATATGACAGGCGTTCTACTGGATCCCTCTCTTATCAGTCTAATGCATAGTAAACTCCTTTACTAATAGTTTGCAAACAAACACTGCTTTGGATATCTCATATCTTTCAGCCTTTGTCTGTCTCTGAAAATGATTTTCAGATTCCATGAATATCACATAACTATCCAAACTTTCGAAGTTCGGGTCTCATGGAAGCAAACATATTGCACTTGACCAAAAAAAAACGGAATTCTAGCTTTTGGATCGAAGGACGAGAGTCACATGATCCATAGCATTAGCGGGAGAATACCGAAAGTATGCGATAGGACAAAGTCCTTCTCGGCACTCTTGAGGACAATCCTCACATTACGTTACCAACCGTAAAGTTTTAACCAGATATTTAACAGCTATTCAATTTTAAAGGGGAAGGTGGAAATGCGAGCCATTATTCTATAACTATTATGCAAACCACACTTAGACAGTGTTCAAAATTAATTGCACTGAGAATTAAACAAGTTAATTCAACAGTGCGCTCCCACTCAAAACAATATCTCTCATAATTGATTGTGAGTGATTCAAGATCCGTATTTCAATTCAACGCCATTGATGGTAGCATCACTGATGACGAGAATCTCAATCGGTAGGCAAACTTACCAATCACATCTCTATGTGACTCTTGTTCATCTTTCGATGCGTGTGTTCCGAGCTCATGACTTTCATGCCTGAACGTCAAGACAACCAAGTGATCTCGCTGCGAGGTCTCAACTCACCCGCCTCACACATCCCTAATCGTTCGTACCCATGTTAGCATGTGATACCCCGAAAAGTTAGGTGCCGTGACGGTGCTACACTTGGGAGAACACTAACTACTTGATATTTTTGTGAGAGATCACCCTAATAAAAGCGACTACCGCGCAATCAAAGAAGGGTGCACCAAAGGGATAAACATCTCAGGCAATTCATAATTAGCATGATATGGTATAGCCCTTTCTGACGGAGAAGTCTTTCATTTCTTCGTCTTCGGCATTCGCGTCGGTGTTCACCTTCGCGAAGATTGCCACCACCTTGTCGATGCACCAGATAATATTGCTATCTCTATAGCAGATAAAATAAATGCATTACACAAGGTTGACACGCAGGTCATTAAAGTGCAATCATATGGCTCCAGCCATCATGCCGAATCATGACACGCAGGTCATGTTAATTGATTTACATTATATAGCCATCTCATACATAATCAAATTATTATGAGCACTGCTATACCACATCATATGCACATGCAAACCCTCCTGCAAAACCAAGTTAGACGTCTCTAATTGGTCTATGCAAAAGTTTATCTTACGTGGCTTCTAAGGTTTCGAAACAAACCGAAGCTACCAACGTCCATCATCAAGCATGATAATTCAAGTCGCTAGATTAACATTTGCGGGGTGCATGAAACACGAGATAATAAAATCTCGAGCCCCATACTGAACTTCGTCATACGCATGACCCCCGTGCAGATCATATCTGCATTGCCCTTTCGTCTGCGAAATTTCATCTTTCTTTTTAACTACGGTGGAATTCAATGAACTGTTAGCACTTCGTTGATCAATCAGGATCGCGGATTGCCAGAACATTGAAACTCCACCATACTGTTATCAAGATCAGAAATATGCAAATTCCAGGGAAGCAACAAGAACATCAGGTAACAGATTTCATCTGCTACCCGCACAAATAATTTTTAGTAATAGATCTTATCTACTACCTAATTATATTGTGCAACACCCATACATCTCCATGTATTCTAGATCGCAACCTGCATCTACGCATAGCACGGCTCTGATACCACTGTAGGGTAACGCAGCAGAAAACGAAAATTTTCCGACCTACGCACCAGCCCAGGACCACTATGAAGACTGCATACAAGGTTTTGATCATTTTCGTTACCGACTCGTAGCGCAGCGGAAGTAGAGTCGATGACGATCGGCGGTGCAGACCCCCGCAGCTAGGATTTACAACCTCCCAACCGCGAGGATGTATACCCTCATCTTCTCCTCGGACAGCCCTCCGGGAGACGGTCGAACAGTCCCCCGGACGGTGTCGCAGACAGCCCTCCGGGAGGACCTTCGAAACTCGAACGGTCACCCGGACAGCCCTTCGGGAGGACTCACAGAACTCGGACCGTCACTTGGACAGCCCTTCGGGAGGCACTCACGAACAGCCCCCCAGGGCACTAAGATCAAAACTACGACCTCTCTACAGAGTTGCACACATACGGTGTCATCTATCCGGCAGGGCTTCGCCGTCCAGAACTAGTTCCCACCGGAACCCAGACAGCCTTTCGGCTCTACGAAACTATTTCGTGGGAGGGAGAGAGAAGCCAGATAATTGCATGGCATGTATGTGAGAGCAAGAGATGAAGGAGATGGCAGCCCCAACTCCTCCTTTTATAGGAAATCCCAAGGGGTAGGGTGGTTTTACAATAAAACCCAAAAGTACATGAATGAAGTCCTTCCACCAAGGGTATAAGGGTGAAACCATGGAACAAGAGGGGCTCCAAGGAGGAGCCACCATCTTGGCCGGCCACACCCCTTGGGGGGCCCCCATGAGGGCCTCCCAATCCATCCATGTCATCCCTAGATCTTTTAAGCAAAAGCCTAAAAGAATGGCTTTCCAACAAATATCCAAAAAGCTGATTTTCACTATTCACGACGACATTTTTCAGCGTCTGATCGAACTGAAAAAATTCATGTGGGCTTAGAACATTTCTAGTACCCACCATAATTATTTTCAACACGTTCTGGAACAATTCCAGTTTAGTGATTTTCATCTGCGAAAAGCATCTGAAGCGGTTCTGGCAGCTCCAGAACATTTCCGGTTTTCATCTCCGAAAATTCCAGAAGGTTTCCAGAACGATTCTGGCATCCTCCAAGAATTATCAGGCATGTGCCAAAACCAATTTGACTTTATGGTATCCTCTGAAACAACTTTTCAGTTTCACCGGAATTCATCCGGTGACCTCTCTCTGCGGAACTTTTCCGCTGTCCGAAACTTTTTCGGCGTCCGAAACTTTTTCGGTGATTTTCTCTCAGACTCCCTGTCTAGTATTCAGCAGATAGATGACCCTTAAGCGTGTGACCCTATAGGTTCGGTGAAGTATAGACATGACCCGGAACCCCTTCCGATCAATGATCAACATCGGAGCCGTGGACACCCATATTGACCCCCTATACCCACACGAATGAATATTCGAGTGAACCTCCAGTTGCTGTGTGCTATTCCTTTTGCTTCGCGATATGTCACAAACACCCGAGGTGAGATTTATTGCATCCCCGTGGGCAAACACTTTGTCCACTATGCAAGTTACCTCGTTACCGGTTTTGTTCTCTTTTCTCGTTTTCGTGTTCCGGCATCCCAGTGATCAAATCACCCTGTGTCTGGCCAGACGATGATGGATACCGTTACACCGAGAGGGCCCGAGTATATCTCTCCATCGACGGAGGAGCAAATCCCAATCTTGAGCTATCAAGTTACTTGCCATACTTTCCCATGAACCCGTAAGCCGCCGTAATAGCCATCCAGTTACGGATGACGTTTAACAAACCCCAAAGTTCATGAATCAAGCATGAAGGAACTCGATACTCTCATGGTCTAAGGAATTATGCAAACAATAACTTCCTGTGTTATTAACCATTAACTTGTGACGAAAGTATCTCATAGCATAACATCAATTCGGGTCGATTCAACACAAATGTTCCTATAACATTGTGCCCTCAAAATTGCTGGCACAGTCATGCCCATGATTGGGAAAACATAATCATCATGCAATACTTGAGCTAGTCTTAGAGGCATGACTAGGAATACCTTTTATCGTTTATTATTCCACACGTGCACATGGGTTTTCCCCAGAGCCTTTATGGATATACGGGCTCGGGAACCACAGCAGTTATAGCATGGAACATAAACCTAATTATGAACAGTGAGATAAATAATAGAATTTATTATTGCCTCTAGGGCATATCTCCTACAAATAATATATAGCATTGAGCACCATGTTTAAGTAGAAATTACATAGGGTAGAAGAGGGGTTACACCGCTGCATAGAGGGGGAAGAGTTGGTGATGACGGCGGTGAAGTTGTTGGTGTAGATTGCGGTGACGATGATGGCCCCGGCGGCACTCCGGTGCAACCGGAAGCGCGGGGGGGGGGGGGAGAGCCCCCCCTCCTTCTTCTTCTTCCTTGACCTTCTTCCTAGATGGGAGAAGGGTTTCCCCTCTGGTCCATGGTCTCCATGGCCTGGGAGGGGCGAGAGCCCCTCCGAGATTGGATCTGTCTCTCTGTCTCTCTCTGTTTCTGCGTTTCCAGATTCTGGCCCTTCATCGTTTCTTAAATTCCCGGAGATCCGTAACTCCGGTTGGGACGAATTTTGGACACGATTTTTATCCGGATATTAGCTTTCTTGTGGCGAAATGAGGGCATCAACCGCCTTACGGAGTGGCCACGAGGTCCCAGGGCGCGCCTGTCCCCCTGGGCACGGCCCTCACCCTCGTGGGCCACTCGGGCATTGTCTCATGTTGGTTCCGCTTCCCAAAATTCACATATATTCCAAAAACAATATGCGTCCGTTTTTATCCTGTTTGGACCCCGTTTGATATGGATATTCTGCGAAACAAAAAACATGCAACAAACACGAACTGGCACTGGGCACTGGATCAATATGTTAGTCCCTAAAAATAGTATAAAAAGTTGCCAAAAGTATATGAAAGCTATAGAATATTGGCATGGAACAATAAAAAATTATAGATATGACGGAGACGTATCAGTGGATAAGACGAGTCTGGATGATCTCGATTAGTGAAATGAATATATTGTTCTAATATCGTTCTTATGAAATTGAACTAGCTATATGTTGTACTGTGTTGTTTTCATGTAGCTATCTTACTGTGATGTTATCATATATTGATGTGCCTGATATGAAATTGGCAAACAGATGTTCGATATGAAATGTGAATTTGCGTAATACTAGAATTATTAATTGTAAACTAATAAAACTACTAAATGTGTCATGGATCTTTTCACACAGTTCTAGCAATAAAAGCGCTTGTGATGGATAGCCCAATGCCACACAGTTTTCTTCATCAGATCATGTGTGATGTAGTTGATAAAAGCAAATAGTTAACCAAGGCAGAGCGTGTGTGATAGTTACACCTTTCACACACGAGCATACACATAAAACTGTGTGGGATATACATACGAATGGAAACATTTTCCCTGATTGACTGTGTGGGTTGTACATAAAAACGGAAACGTATTCCTTGGATTGACTGTGTGCGATATACATACGAACAGAAACGGTTTCCATGGATTGACTATGTGGGATGTACATAAGAACGGAAACATATTTCTTGGATTGACTGTGTGTGATATACATACCTATAGAAATGTTTTTCTGGGATTCACCGTGTGGGATGTACATACCTACGGAAATGATTGGGTTTCAAGGCCTCACATGATCGCACACGACCTCATTTGGTGTCCCAGGAGGGCCTATCCCCGATGATTTCTGGGTTCTATGGGAAGGACCCCCCCCCCTATCGTCCACACTCACTAGGTGACGGATCCAAATGTCGTCGCGGAAAGTGGTTTAAAACCGTTTGTATAGCACGAACGCATACTAGTGCATAGAGATAATCTAGTGCACTCAACTCACTAGCAATTGGTTCAACATAATTGGATATTTTAAAAATATTAACGAATGGATGAGGATCCATAAATCTCTCTAGTTCTGAATTCCAATAAACACAATTATGCCAAGCAAACGAGCAAACGAACCAAGTAAGACATGAGGGCGAACGGATAAAGGGCGAATAAAAAGGAAAACATTTTTGTGTTTCTCTTGAAAAAAATTAGAAGTGAGGGGGGAGGAAAACCAGAGGCAAATGTCAAATAATGTAATGCAAGAGATGAGAGTTTTATGATGGGTACTTGGTGTGTCTTGATTTGGCGTAGATCTCCCCGGCGACGGCGCCATAAATTCTTCCTCCTAATTCTTGCGCTTGTGTTGGTTTTTCCCTTGAAGAGGAAAGGGTGATACAGTAAAGTAGATATAAGTATTTCCCTTAGTTTGGGAACCAAGGTATCAATCCAGTAGGAGAAGAACGCAAAAATCACAAATACCTGCACAAACAATCAAACAACATGCACCCAACACGATAAAGGGGTTGTCAATCCCTTCACAGTTAGTTGCAAAAGTGAGATCTGATAGATATAGATAAACAAAAGATAAATTATTTGGGGTTTTTGGTTTATAGATTGGAAATTAAAAAATTGCAAAATAGTAGATCGAAAACTAGTATGATGGAAAATAGACCCAGGGGCCATAGATTTCACAAGAGGCTTCTCTCTTGAAGGCAAATAATACTGCGGGTGAACAAATTACTGTCGAGCAATTGATAGAAAATCGCAAAGTTATGACGATATCCAAGGCAATGATTCTGCAATATAGGCATCACGTCCGTGTCCAGTAGACCAACTCATTCCTGCATCTACTACTATTACTCCACACATCGACTGAAACGGTTCTCCATCTAGAGTATTAAGTTCAAGAAGAACAGAGTAACGCCTTAAGTAAGATGACATGATGTAGAGGAATTAACCTAAGCAATATGATGAAAACACCATCTTTTTATCCTCACTGGCAACAATACAATACGTGGCTCTCTACCCCTACTTTGTCACTGGGTGAAGACACCGCAAGATTGAACCCAAAGCAAAGCACTTCTCCCATTGCAAGAAAAACCAATCTAGTTGGCCAAACAAAACCGATAGTTCGAAGTGAATTACTAAGATACCAAATCATGCATATACGAAATAAGAGAAGATTCAAATAATGTTCACAGATAAGCTGATCATAAATCCACCATTCATCGTATCTCGACAAACACACCGCAAAAGAAGATTACATGGGATAGATCTCTAAGAACATCGAGGAGAACATGGTATTGAGAATCAAAGAGAGATAAGAAGCCATCTAGCTACTACCTATGGACCCATAGGTCTATGGTAAACTACTCATGCTTCATCGAAAGGGCAATGGTGTTGATGTAGACACCCTCCATGGTCGAATCCCCCTCCGGTAGAGTACCGGAAAAGGCCTCCAGATGGGATCTCACGAGGTCAGAGACCTGCGGCGGTGGAAAAGTGTGTTCGATGCCTCCACTAGGGTTTCTGTAATATTTGACAATATATAGGTTGAAGAAGTAGGTCACGAGGATGCAAGGGGCACACAAGGTAGGGGGGCACCCCCTCCACCCTTGTGGCCGCCTCGTGGATCCTCTGACTTGGACTACAAGTCCCTGGGTGTCTTCTGGTCCAACAAAAATCATCGCGAAGGTTTCATTCCATTTGGTATTCCTTCTCTGCGAAACTCAAAAACAAGGAAAAAAACATAAACTGGCGCTGGGCTCTAGGTCAATAGATTAGTCCCAAAAATAATATCAAATAGCATATTAATGCATATAAAACTTCCAAAACAGATAATATAATACCATGGATCGATAAAAAATTATAGATACGTTGGAGACATATCAACCGACAGGCCTAGTTACGACTCCTAATATGACAATATGAGCTAGTCCAGCCACACCACCAACCACGTTCAACTGTCTTACATTTGTGTTTCAAGAAAGTTCCAAAGTATTCATCTTCAATCATGGCACACTATTGGAAAAGGGCTTATAGATGAACCCTAATGAGTAACAGGCCAGATAGGGCACCTACCACAACTATTTGTGAAAACTAGGAGTGGCGGGTAACAAAAACAGCCCACCACAATAAATTGAACAATTGTGGCAGGCGTAGAGTACCACCCACCACACGCGGATGGTAGGCAACTCCTAGCAACCGCCACATGCAAATAGTGCATAGCTCAACTGTGGCGGGCTGTACCTAGCGCCCGCCACATGTGGATGCCCCAGTAGTGGTAGGCAACTCCTAGCAACCGCCACTAGTTATCCTTGCTAGTCATCCCGTTTTGTCACAACATAGTTGTAGCGGCCGCTAGTTGCTGTCCTTCGCAACACGAACACGTTTTATCCCCTCGCGCACCCCGTCATCGTGCTCATTTCACTCATCTTGTCTGTCGCATGGATCTCGCTCTGGGCTCCGTCGTTGCCTCTGCCTCGCCTTCCACGTCGGCCCCGCCATCGTGTTCGTCGTGCCCATCGTCAGACCCACGGTCCTCTTGGCCACCCCCACCGGCCCTGCTGTCCGTTTCCACGACCCCATCGGTCCCGCCATCGTGTTTGCCGTCCACGTCGGCCCCGCCATCGTGTTCATCGTGCCCATCGTCCCCGCCGTCGCCGTCGCCATGGGATCCGGTATGATCTCGTCGCCCCCGCCGTCACCGTCACCCACACTAATGTCTGCGGTCGTGTCCACCACCCACATTGGTAGGGGAGCTAGGGCTAGGGTTAGAGAACGTGGGTTAAGGTCCGGGTTACGGCTGGGGTTTGTTCGTAGATTGTAGTTACATTCTTTGTTCATAGATTGTAGGAATTTTCTTATTCATATTCGTAGATCGTACACCGTAGATTATATGAAGTTTAAAGCATAGTTCGTGCCCAAATTTCTATGTAGTGACGTTGATATTGTTAGTTACAGTCTTTGCTTGTAGAGTATAGGAATTTCCATATTCATATTCGTAGACCGTAGACCGTAGATTATCGGAACTTTCTTTACACGGATTCATCATAAGAGCTAATGTTTTGGTGAAACGTTCATTTATTTCTGTTTCACCAAATTTCTAGTACTTCATATGTCCATTTCAAAGCATAGTTCATGCCCAACTTTCTATGTAGTGATGTTGATATTATTAGTTACTCTCTTTGTTTGTAGAGTATAGGAACTTTCTTATTCATATTTGTAGACTGTAGACCGTAGATTATAGGAACTTCCTTTACAGGGATTCATAATAAGAGCTAATGTTATTGTGAAACCTTGATTTATTTCCGTTTCGCCAAATTTCTAGCACTTAATATGTCCATTTTAAAGCATAGTTCATGCCCAAATTTATATGTAGTGATGTTGTTATTGTTATGTAGCTACTTAATATATTTTTACACCTAATACTTAATTAGTTTGCCTATATTGTTAGCTACATTCTTTGTTCGGGGGTCAATTCTCACTCAAAATCCACATACTGAGATTATAGTTGTTTTGAGAGGAGGATACCGACTGTTGTCGTAGGGGTCATCCTTCCTTTTATTCTCCTCTAAGAACTTGGTAAAGCAGGAGATGAAACGAATGTTGTCATAGAGGGTCGTTCTGGCCTTCTCCTCTTCCTACGATACATTGATATAGAAGGAGGAGAAGGTGAAGAACGACCATCACCGACAGTTGAAGTACCAGCCGAAGAAAGATGTCGAGGGTTTTTGTACAAATTGCTTTCTTATAAATGTGGTGTATTTAACTATCAACATTTGCGATTTAGTCGGAGCAGCCGACAGACCTAGTTATGACTCCTACAGCCCTGGACGCCGTCTCGAGGCTGATTGGATACTCGATGTTCGCACCCTGCCATGCATTGAGGAACCTAATAGACAGACAGAAGGCTATCTAATACACCAACATCGCTGAAGGATCGCCTGATCTTGCGAGGGCAGCCAGAAGCCGCAAAGCTGCTGCAGAGAGTGTGCAAGGCGCCGCGGCCGCCAAAAATGTTTTTGAAACTGCATTGTCCTCCCTAGCCGAGGTGAAGAAGGTGATTGGAGACAAGAACAATTATTTATAGAGTTAAGCTTAATTGCAAGTTGTTATGATAGAGCTGAATTTTTTTGTCAACTATTTCTGCAGTGCCATAATGTGTTCTCTATGATCGATACTCTCATATTAGTTTCTATATATGAAAATTTCTAGAGGCTCTGCTGTATGCATCTTGGCAACTTATTCTTAGCTTGTTTATTTAAACATGATAAAATGTGGTACAAGACTATGATACATCGTAATGCATGTTATTGAATATGTAAATTCTTGCTGGTTATATGGTCCCAACTCCAGCATCTAGTTGCGGCGGGTGAGGGGATGTGGATCGCCACAACTCTAGCTGTGGCAGGCGGGAGGATACGTCCGACACTGGAGTTGCTATACCAGTGACAGGCAGGCGTCCGCCACTGATGATGTACTAGTAGTGTCGGGAGGTCAGTGGCTGGTGCCTATGGAGGCTTGCCCACCACTGATGGCCTTTCCCACCCGCCACTGCTAGGCATTCCTACAGTAGTGGCAGTATAAAGAACAATAGAGGTAATAAAAATTACAACAATGTCCGTGGAACACCTAGCAATAACTACAAGCACTGAAGTGGGCTGAAGGCGCACCACCGTCATTGCCTCCCCTCCCCTCACCGGAGCCAGGCAATTCTTGTTGTAGTAGACACTCACGAAGTCGTTGTGCTAAGACCCCATAGGACCAGCGCGCCAGAGTAGCAACCATCGCCCATGAAGAAAGTCATAGATGAGAAGTATCAAATCTGTAAACACCCAAATAAAGACAAACAAAGACTGGAACCAAACAGATCCACCGGAACCCAACATCGACCGAATCTCATGAGATCTGACGAAGACAGATCTTCACACACCCTCCGACGATGCTAGAGGCACCATCGAGACATGGACAGAACATGGGAGATATTATTCCTACTAAGGTACATCTCGGTCGCCACATAGCCCGAACCAAGACGCTGAATCTAAGAGCATCTCCAGCCGCGCCACCAATAGCCCCCCCCGCCCCAGGCCACTTTTTCGGCGCCGGCGCCGAAAAAATGGCTCAGTCGCGCCCCCAGGAGCCCGTTTTCCGCTGGATTGGGCTGAAATTGACGCCGGCGTACCCAACTCGAACCTGGCGCACTGGGGGTCGCCTGGGGGCGCCGGACGGACCATTTTTGGAGCAAACTGTGATGGGCCCGCCATGTCAGCGACGCACCGCTTTGTCGTCCACATCGCCTCGTTTCCCGCGGGAATCAATGCCAAAGCTGCCGCGCTGCCTCGCCGTCGCCTCCATTGATGCCGCGCCTTCCACGATGCAGCGCACCGGTCAGCATGCCCATTGATGCCGCGCAGTGAACCATCGCGTCGCCCAGCGCCACGGCCGCCCGCCACGCGTCGCCTGGCATGCGCCTCCCGCCGCCCCCGAGCTCCGGCTATAAAAGCCGCCCGCCTCGCCGGTGACGCCACACCACAGCACCTCGCCTCTCTTCCCCCCCTCTCACACACTCCACTCCCACGCCGACGACAATGGCACTGCGGTACCCAGGCGACTCGGCGGCAAAGAACGGCTTCGGTCGCCGCCACCTGCACGAGTGGGAGGGGCGCCTCCTGTTCGAGGGCGACTACCCGGCTCCCCCGGACATGAGGGTGCCGGGCGCGTGGCGTCTGAGCACCGGCGGCGTGCCGGTGCCACCCGCTCCCACCGGGGCGGACCGCCGGGCAGAGATCGCCCGCATTAGGTCGTCGCTGGCGGAGGAGGAGCGGCGACGACCAGTGTACTCCCCCGACAACACCGCCTTCTGGACGCTCTACTTCGACCGCCGCCGCAACTGCCTGATCGCCTCCACCAACGGCGTCGTGCCGCGCGGCCGCCACAACGCCGAAGGACGGCGCGAGTGGTGGGGGGGGGCGGCCGCACCCTCGAGCGCGTCCTCGGCTACATCGAGGTCGGCAACACGCGCCGCCTTGAGTACCCCGGCCCCGCACCCCCATCCTTCCCTCGCTGCCGTGGCAGCTCGTGGATGCCGCGGCGGATGTCGGACACGCTGACCTCGTCCTCCTCGGCTGGTTCGCCGGCGGCCTTCGCCGTCAAATCCGAGCCAGAGGACACGGCCGGGGAGTCCCCGCTAGGGCGCCGCACCCGCAGCGGTGCCCTAACCATCACCGAGGAAGGCCGCGGCGGTAGCCTACGCCTCGTCCGGCCGAAAACCGAGGCGGAGCCGCTCCCGCTGAAGCCGAAGCACCTCGCAATGGCCGCCGACGATGAGACGGCCATGAGGTGGGCGAGGGAGGACTACGTCCGCGAGCAGGTGGCTCGCCAGCGCCGCGCCCTTGAGGAGCTGATACGTCCAAAACATATCTATAATTTTTGCTTGCTCCATGCTTCTTTTGTGTGATATTGCTATGATATTGATGCACTTCCATAAACTTTTGATCATATTTGGACTAACCTATTAACTCAGTGCACCACAGTGCCAGTTCCTGTTTTCTGTTGTTTTTCTATTTCAGGTTTCCCCCATATTAAAAGTGCCCCAAAAATTCCGGGAAAAATACAGGAAAAATCAGCGTACAGGAAGCTTCGCAAATAACCAAAGCGGGGCCAGAGGGGAGCCAGGGCGGGACCAGGCAGCCACCTGGCGCGACCCCACCCCTAGCCGCGCCAGGGGGCGCCTGGGGCCCCTGCTCCGCCTCTGGTTGCCCCCCTTCGCATATATATTCCTCTCGTCCCGAAACCCTCGAGGACGGAACCCTTTCTCGCGATCTCGCCTCTGTTCCGCCGCCGTAGCGCTTCCAAGATCGGGAGCATCAGGAGAACTCTTCTCGGCACCCTGCCGGAGGGGAGACTCACCACCGGGAGCTTCTCCACCACCATGGACGCTTCCCGGATGAGTCGTGAGTAGTCCACCTTGGACCATGGGTCCATGATCAGTAGCTATGTGATGTTCTCCTCCCCTCTTTGCTCTTCATGGTTTAGACCTCGTGAGCTGCCCTACATGATCGAGGCACATATGTAATCTTTCTGCTGTTGCTCTGCTGAGTTTGCTGGGATCTGATGGATTATGAGATTATGTTCAGATTGTGTTTGAGTAATATATTTGATTCACCTCTTTTATATCTTTGTTCTTGAGTAATTCTTGCATGTTCTCCGTTGCTGTTTATTGCTTTGGCCAAGTAGTAGGTAGTAACTCCAAGAGGGAGCGTTATGCTTGATTGTGGGTTCATGCCCCCTGATGACTAGCTTGAGTGACAGAAACATGAGTCTAGGGGATGTGCTGTTGCCACAAGGGGGAAAACAACGGTGCTTGTACTTGCGGGTGCAAGGATTGTTTACTTTACGCAAAGTTCTTTTAATGCAGTTGTCTGTTGCTTTGAGTTTACACTTTGGGTGGGATTCGCAACTTAATACCAGCGAGATGTTCTGGATAGATATCTCAAGGTGGATGATTAGTAGTAGATGCAGATGGATTTCGGTCTACTTGGCTTGGCGTACCGCCCATGCTTTTGAGCCTCTACCTTTCTTTGCAGCATAGTTAGCATTGGTTTGCGCACATAATCCTGTCAATTGCCCAGCTGTAATTTGTTTACCTCGCTTTGCTGTTTTATCGTCTTTTGGGAGAGAGACATCACTAGTGAACATCATGGGACCCTGGTCCATATTACCACCACTGATCACACCTTCTATTTACTTCCTGTTTTTATTTCCTAGTTGCAGTCATAGCTATCATTATTATCTCTTGTGTTTGATCCTTTGTAAACAACAAGGCTGGAGGGATTGACAACCTCTCTGTACTCGCTGGGAGCAAAGTTATCTGTATATGTGTGCAGGTCCTGTCAACCGCTAAGTTTCTGGCACCGTTGACACCTACTTGTCGACCCTCGGAGTCTCACGGGATTCGATCCTTGGTATCTTTGCCAAGGGAAATTTGCCGCTACGCTACATATCAACCTTCCACTTGGGGTAACCAACGAGGGGCGAGAGGCCATCAAGCAAGTTTCTGGCGCCGTTGCCGGGGACTCCACTCTTCAGGATAGGGGAGTTACACGCTATCTTTTATCTTTGCTTTTTATTCTTGTTAGTTTACCTTTCAGTTTTTGCTTTAGTGTCCCTTGCCAAAAATCACAAAAATAGTTATCTTGCTTGCTGCTGCTATGGGTTCCACCGAGAACACCAAGTTGTGTGACTTCACTAGTCATAAGAACGATGACTTTATCTGCACGCCTATTGCTACACCTGCCACTTCAGCACCTTCTTATGATGTTAAACCTGCTTTACTGAACCTAGTTATGAAAGATCAATTCTTCGATGCTGGAGATGATGCTGCTTTGCACTTAAATAATTTTGTTGAGCTCTGTGATATGCAAAAGTACACATAAATAGATGGTGATATTGTTAAGCTTAAGCTTTTTCCTTTCTCCTTGAGAGGAGGAGCTAAAATCTGGTTTCAATCCTTGCCTAGGAATAGTATAGATTCTTGGGACAAGTGCAAGGATGCCTTTATTGGGAAGTACTATCCCCCTGCTAAAATTATCCAATTAAGGAGTAACATAATGAATTTTAAACAATTGGATAATGAACACGTTGCCCAAGCTTGGGAACGCATGAAATCCCTTGTCAAGAACTGCCCTACTCATGGTTTGACTACTTGGATGGTTATCCAAACTTTTTATGCAGGCTTGAACTTTACCTCGCGGAACTTGTTAGATTCGGCCGCGGGAGGAACCTTTATGTCAACTACACTTGGTGCTGCCACGAAGCTTCTCGACGAGATGATGACCAATTATTCCCAATGGCACACCGAACGCGCTCCAACAGGTAGGAAGGTAAACTCTGTCTAGGAGATTTCCTCCCTAAATGAAAAAGTTGACTTGATCATGTCTCTACTTTCCAAGCAATCTTCTATTGATCCTCATGATGTTCCTTTAAATTCTTTGATTGCTCAAGATCAAGTAGATGTGAACTTTATCTCTAGAAACAATTTCAATAACAATGCTTATAGGAGTAATTTTGGTAGCAACCCTAGACCGTTCCCCTCTAATTCCTATGGAAACAACAATGCTTATCCTAGCACCAAGAACTCCACTTCTGAACTAGAGATTATGCTTAAAGACTTCATCACTACCCAAAAAGCCTTCAATAAGAGTGTAGAAGAAAAACTAGACAAACTAGATAATCTCTCTTCGAAGGTAGACAATTTAGCCCATGAGGTAGAGTTGCTTAAAATTAGAACTTCTCCTCTTGAGGAGAGGAAGACCACTCCTATGAATGCTATTCAAGTGCAAATTAATGAAAACATTAGGATGATGGCTAAACTTAAAGAGAGATGGGCTAGAGAAAAGGAGGAAGAAGATAGAATTAAGAGCCTTCCTACCCACCACATTGTTGCTACTATTCAAGTTGTTGAGGATATCCAAACTCTTAGCACCCAATGCACTCCTAGTCCCATTGGACCTATTAATGGTGATGCTATGACCTCAACCGTAGAAGAAGAAACTCCTATGACCATAGAAGCTACCAAACAAGTGAGCCTAAAGGACACCACTACCACTTTACTTGATAGTAGTGACCTTGATTTTGATAATAGCACCCTTTCTGAAGTTATTGGTTTTCTTCACAAGATGTCTAGAGATCCCCACACTAGCACGCTTAATCTTGCCTTCACGGAGCATATCACTAATGCTCTTATCAAAGCTAGGGAGGAGAAGCTTAGGGTAGAAGCCTCCATACCTAGAAAGCTAGAAGATAGTTGGGATCCTATGATTAAAATTAAGTTGAATAACTTCTCTTGCTATGCTTTATGTGATGTTGGAGCTAGTACCTCCGTTATGCCCAAAAGAATATATGATATGTTTGAATTGAAACCTTTTGATCCTTGTTCTTTTGGTGTTCGTCTTGTTGATTCTTCCGTAAAGAAACCTTTGGGGAAGATCGACGATGTTCTTATCATTGTCAATGACAATTATGTTCCCGTTGATTTTACTATTATGGATATTGAATGTGAACCTTCATGTCCAATTATTTTGGGACGTCCTTTTCTTCGCACTGTTGGTGCTATCATTGACATGAAAGAGGGGAATATAAAATTCCACTTCCCTCTCAAGAAAGGGATGGAACACTTCCCTAGAAAGAAGATTAAGTTGCCTTTTGAGTCCGTTACACGGGCTAGCTATTCTCTTACTCTTGATAAAACTTGATCTTCTCTTTTTGCATCATGCCTAGCTTAAAAGCATAAAAGAAAGCGCTATTGGGAGGCAGCCCACAATGAATTAGGTTTTATTTTGCTTTTGTTGTGTCTTGATGTTTGTTACTACAGTAGCATCATCATTGTATCTTTTCTTTTCAGCTTTGTGCCAAGTTTAGCCTCCGATTCCAAGAAAGTTCAAAAGATGTGACGTGCTGTCCAGAAAACAGATTCTGTCCTTGGACAGAAAAATTCGAATAAAATCACCAGATCATCTTTTTGATCTGAATTTTTTTGACAGCGTGCTCTATACAATTGGCTTTCGAGCGTCTGTTCTGAGTTTTTTTATTTGAGTTGCAGAAGTGCCCCGAAAAAATTATTTACTACCTGCTGGTCTGTTTTTCACAGATTCTGTCCTGTTTTGCCTTTTCTTCGTTTTGCAAACCTTGAGCTTGCTTTTTCTTTGCAAAAACCTTTTGGCATTCTTGAGAAACAGTAGCTCTTCAAGATTATGTTTATTTCCAGTAGGGAAAAATTATTTTATTGTGGGTACTAACCTCGCTAATCAGATTATGATGAGTTATGTATGAAGGGAGTTTTCAAGTGTGCGAGGGAAGATGATAAAAGAAGATTCAGGAGGGTCAAACGCTCAAGCTTGGGGATGCCCCCGTGCACCCCCAAGAAATATTCAAGAAGACTCATGCGTCTAAGCTTGGGATGCCCCCATGCATCCCCTTCTCCATCAACAATTATCAGTTCGTCTTTCGTTCCACTATATCCTTATCACTTCATGTGTTATGTGCTATGCTTGGAGCGTCTTGCGCTTAGTTTCCTTTTTAGTTTTCTTTAGCTTTGCTTGCTGTTCACAACAAGTTAGAACTCAGCTTTCTTTGTGTGGGAGAGAAACACGCTCCACTTCAACCTAGAACACAACATAGGATTTTCATGCTTATCTTTGTTGTGTGTGTTCTTTGGCTTTCCATAGCTGTTGTCATGTTTAGCTCTTAGTTTTCATGCTTTTCTTTTTTTTAAAGAGCTTTTGTTTAGTTGGTTGCTGAACTCTCTTGTGTTTCCATGTTTATCTTGTTAAGAGAGTTTGCCTGTTGCACTGAGTTGTGTGTCTTAACTTAAAGTAGGTAATTGAGGTTGCTATTTAATTTTAGTAGTAACTTGCAATAGTTTTGAGGTGTTGCCATGAGTAATGTCTGAACTTTTGATGTCAAGAGCTTTAGCCTATTAGTGATAGATGTCGTATTTTGGGCAATCCGTGTTTATTTTCGAAAAACTACAAAATAGTTGAGAACTTTAGCTACTAGATGGATCACTAATCTTTGGAGGGATCAAATATTAGAGTACACTCACGTACCATGAGTCGAGAATGCGCAAGGATAACCAAACCCCCATACACTCCTCCTCGGGGTACTTGTCTCTATGTGAATCTCCTAATTAGATTGAGAGTTACAGATAATAAGTGCATGAGTTCTTCGGACTAATGTGAGTATTCGAAAGTTGATACTTCCACCTAACCATATTTTTCTAGCCTCTCCGGTACCGTGCATTGCCCTTTCTCACCTCGAGAGTTGGCGCATACTTCGCCGGTGCATCCAAATCCTTGGCACGATACGCTCTGTCATCATAAGCCTCATTATATCCTTCCTCAAATCAGCCACCATACCTACCTATCAAGGCATTTCCATAGCCTTTTCGAGATACATTGCCATGCAACATCCATCTTCTCATGACTTGATCTTCATGTCATACATGCTTTTTGCTTGATCGATGAGCCGCATGCTAGTTGGGCCTTGCCCTAATCATTGCTACATGACGCGCTAGTATCATTGCATATCCTGCTACACTGGCAGAGGCATACATTTTCATACATCATGATAGTTTCATTTTCTTTATGTTGAGTACTTTTGTAAAGTGTGAAAGATCTTCTATACTTCTTGTAATACATAGAGTGTTGCCCCTAAAGTGAGGAAAAGATCCCAAAGAGGACAAAATCAAAAGATCCCAAAGAGGACAAATGAGAGTTAAATAGAAAGAGCCATTGAGGCCACAAAAAAATAAAAAAATAGAAAAAACGAAATAAAAAGAGAGAAGGGGGCACACTACTATTCCTTTTGAGAGATCCACACTCGTACTCCATCTTATACCTTGTACTCCATAGAGATTATCATTCATGCATATAGCTATGTGGGGACCTTCACACTATAGAACTTGGCTTGTATATTCCAATGATGAGCCTCCTCAAAAGAGCTCTAGGTCTTCTTGAGCAAGCAAGTTGGATGCACCCCCACTAGTTCCATTGGAGAGCTTACCTTAGCTCATATGTGCATCCGTTGCATGGCAATCCCTACTCCTCACATCATATCTATCATTTGGCTTTCTCTCGCCTATGATTGTCCTCATTGATGTGAGCCTTTCACACCTTTTTTGTCTTCCCCTTCATCATTTTTCTCTCTTTGCCATCCTAAGTGTCAACTTTCTTGCTTACGCTCATCCATTGCATGAGTGCTCAAAATATCGAAAGGGAGTGGATCATTTTGACTTGTACCTGGCTGGTGGTCTGGGGATGAGTCAAGATAAGATTCCAAAGAAGACCAAGTGTGAAACTTTAGTAGATTAAGTTCTCAACAATACAAAAACTATGTTTTACTCTCTCGTATATCCCTATCCCCTTTCTTGCACGCAAACACCATTTGGAGACATTCGAGTCACGGACACCGAGAGATCTTGCACCTTTATGTTCTTATGTTGCTTATTACAATGCTAATATAGACTCTTGCTTGTTATGACTTGAATTGAATTACGTGCCTTGATTGCTTTACTTAAAAGTTCTTATATGATTGATAGCATGTCACCACAGAAATTATGCTTGTTATCATTTACCTACTCGAGGACGAACAGGAATTAAGCTTGGGGATGTTGATACGTCCAAAACGTATCTATAATTTCTGCTTGCTCCATGCTTCTTTTGTGTGATATTTCTATGATATTGATGCACTTCCATACACTTTTGATCATATTTGGACTAACCTATTAACTCAGTGCACCACAGTGCCAGTTCCTATTTTCTGCTGTTTTTCTATTTCAGGTTTCCCCCATATTAAAAGTGCCCCAAAAATTCCGGGAAAAATACAGGAAAAATCAGCGTACAGGAAGCTTCGCAAATAACCAAAGCGGGGCCAGAGGGGAGCCAGGGGGGACCAGGCGGCCACCTGGCGCGGCCCCACCCTTGGCCACGCCAGGGGGGCGCCTGGGGCCCCTGCCCCGCCTCTGGTTGCCCCCCTTCGCATATATATTCCTCTCGTCCCGAAACCCTCAAGGACGGAACCCTTTTTCGCGATCTCGCCTCTGTTCCGCCGCCGCAGCGCTTCCATGATCGGGAGCATCAGGAGAACTCTTCCCGGCACCCTACCGGAGGGGAGAATCACCACCGGGAGCTTCTCCACCACCATGGACGTTTCCCGGATGAGTCGTGAGTAGTCCACCTTGGACCATGGGTCCATGATCAGTAGCTATGTGATGTTCTCCTCCCCTCTTTGCTCTTCATGGTTCAGACCTCGTGAGCTGCACTACATGATCGAGGCACATATGTAATCTTTCTGCTGTTGCTCTGCTGAGTTTGCTGGGATCTGATGGATTATGAGATTATGTTCAGATTGTGTTTGAGTAATATATTTGATTCACCTCTTTTATATCTTTGTTCTTGAGTAATTCTTGTATGTTCTCTGTTGCTGTTTATTGCTTTGGCCAAGTAGTAGGTAGTAACTCCAAGAGGGAGCGTTATGCTTGATTGTGGGTTCATGCCCCCTGATGACTAGCTTGAGTGACAGAAACATGAGTCTAGGGGATGTGTTGTTGCCACAAGGGGGAAAACAACGGTGCATGTACTTGCGGGTGCAAGGTGTTGGAAATATGCCCTAGAGGCAATAATAAAAGAGTTATTATTATATTTCCTTGTTCATGATAATCGTTTATTATCCATGCTATAATTGTATTGATTGGAAACTTAAATACATGTGTGGATAAATAGACAAACTTTGTGTCCCTAGTAAGCCTCTTTAGGACTAGCTCGTTGATCAAAGATGACCGCGGTTTCCAGGTCATAGACATGAGTTGTCATTTGATAACGGGATCACATCATTAGGAGAATGATGTGATGGACGAGACCCAAACGTTAAACATAGCTTTTGATCGTGTCAGTTATCGCTATAGTTTTCTGCATGTCAAGTATAAGTTCCTATGACCATGAGATCATGTAACTCACTGACACCGTAGGAGTGCCTTGTGTGTGCCAAACGTCACAACGTAACTGGGTGACTATAAAGGTACTCTACAGGTATCTCCGAAGGTGTCTGTTGAGTTGACATGGATCGAGACTGGGATTTGTCACTCCGTGTGACGGAGAGGTATCTCCGGGCCCACTCGGTAATACGTCATCTCAATGAGCTCAAAGTGACTAAGTAGTTAGTCACGGGATTATGTATTACGGAACGAGTAAAGAGACTTGCCGGTAACGAGATTGAACTAGGTATAGAGATACCGACGATCGAATCTCGGGCAAGTAACATACCGACGAGACAAAGGGAACTGCATACGGGATTACCTGAATCCTTGACATTGTGGTTCATCCGATGAGATCATCGAGGAACGTGTGGGAACCAATATGGATATCCAGATCCCGCTATTGGTTATTGACCTGGGAGTGTCTCGGTCATGTCTGCATAGTTTCCGAACCCGCAGGGTCTACACACTTAAGGTTCGGTGACGCTAGGGTTGTTAGTGAGAACAGTGCATGGTAACCGAAGGTTGTTCGGAGTCCCGGATGAGATCCTGGACGTGACGAGGGTCTCCAGAATGGTCCGGGGATGAAGATTGATATATGGGATGAGAGTGAACGGAGTCCAGAATTGTTCCGGGGAACATCGGGAAGGAATCGGAGAACCGAAAGGTGTTTCGGGGGTCACGGTAAATGTTACGGGCCCTATGGGCCATAAGTGGGAAGACGCAACAGCCCACACAGGGGCTGTGCGCCCCCCCTAGGCCCCTCCACCTGCGCCAAAGGGGCTGGGCCCCCCTAGGGCAGCCGCACCCCCTAAGTCTTGGGGGGCAAGGCGCCTGGGGGGGGAACCCTAACCCTGGCCGCAGCCCCCCCCCCTTGGCCGCCCCATCTGGCTTGGCCGCCGCCCCCTAGGGGGAACCCTAGGGGCACCCCCTCCCCTCTCTCCCCCCTATATAAAGAGAGGCAGAGGGAGGGCAGCAACACAAGTTCGTGCCTCGGCGCTGCCCTCTCTCTCCCACGAATATCTTCGTCTAGTTTGCAGTGCTTGGCGAAGCCCTGCTGGAATTCCTCCACCACCATCTCCACCACGCCGTCGTGCTGCTGGGTTTCTCCGTCAACTTCTCCTTCCCCCTTGCTGGATCAAGAAGGAGGAGACGTCCCCGAGCTGCACGTGTGTTGAACGCGGAGGCACCGTCCGTTCGGTGCTAGGATCTTCGGCGATTTGAATCGCGGCGAGTACGACTCCATCAACCGCGTTCTTGAACGCTTCCGCTTAGCGATCTACAAGGGTATGTGGATCCGACTCTCCCCTCGTAGATGCATCTCCTAGATTGATCTTGGTGAGCGTAGGAAAAATTTTTGTTTCCCATGCAACGTTACCCAACAGTGGCATCATGAGCCAGGTTCTTGCGTAGATGCTTTCACGAGTAGAACACAAAGGGGTTTGTGGGCGTTGATGTTTAGATTGCTTCCCTCTTTGGTCTTTCTTGATTCAGCGGCATTATGGGATGAAGCGGCCCGGACCAACTTTACATGTCCACGTACATGAGACCGGTTCCATCGACAGACATGCGACTTTTGTTGCATAAGATGGCTGGCGGGTGTCTGTCTCTCCTATCTTAGTTGAATCGGATTCGACGAAGGCGGTCCTTGTAGAAGGTTAAATAGCAACTTAAATATCACCGTTGTGGCTTTGCGTAGGTAAGAAGCGTTCTTGCTAGATACCCATAGCAGCCACGTAAAACATGCAACAACAAATTAGAGGACGTCTAACTTGTTTTTGCAGGGTATGTATGTGATATGATATGGCCAAAGACATGATGAGATATATTTGATGTATGAGATGATCATGTTGTAATAGTTAATATCGACTTGCATGTCGATGTATACGGCAACCGGCAGGAGCCATAGGGTTGTCTTTAATTTTTGTATGACCTGCGTGTCAATCATTAAGCGCTATGTAATGCTTTACTTTATCGCTAAACGGTAGCAATAGTAGTAAGAGCATGGTGGGCGCGCGACAACCCCGATGGTGACACGATGATGGGGATCATGGTGTTACGCCGGTGACGATGGAGATCATGCCGGTGCTTTGGAGATGGAGATCAAAAGCACGAGTTGATGGCCATATCATGTCACTTATGATTTGCATGTGATGTTAATCCTTTTATGCATCTTATTTTGCTTAGGACGACGGTAGCATTATAAGATGATCCCTCACTAAAATTTCAAGATAAAATTGTGTTCCCCCCGAGTGTGCGCCGTTGCGAAGGTTCGTCGTTTCGAAGCACCACGTGATGATCGGGTGTGATAGACTCTACGTTCGTATACAACGGGTGCAAGCCAGTTTTGCACATGCAGAACACTCGGGTTAGACTTGACGAGCCTAGCATGTACAGACATGGCCTCGGAACACGGAAGACCGAAAGGTCGAGCATGAGTCATATAGTAGATATGATCAACATGAAGATGTTCACCATTGACACCACCTCATCTCACGTGATGATCGGACTTGGGTTGGTGGATTTGGATCATGTCACGCTCGGATGACCAGAGGGATGTCAATTTGAGTGGGAGTTATAAGTAATTTGATTAGTTAAAACTCACTTATCATGAACAATAGTCTAAGATGTCTTTGCAAATCTTTTGTTGTAGATGGCTCCCGCAGTAGCTCCCCTGAATTTTAATGCGTTCCTAGAGAAAACTAAGCTGAAAGATGATGGGAGCAACTTTGTGGACTGGCTCCGCAATCTGAGGATCATCCTCACAGCTGCCCAAAAGGTTTATGTCCTAAATGCACCGCTAGGTGAACCCCCCGCTCCGGCCTCTGTGGACGTTATGAACGTCTGGCAGTCGCGTGCGGATGACTACTCAGTAGTGCAGTGTGCCATGTTGTATAGCTTGGAAGGAGGACTTCAAAGGCATTTTGAACGTCATGGAGCATATGAGATGTTCCAGGAGTTGAAGTTCATCTTTGAGAAGAATGCCAAGATCGAGAGGTATGAGACCTCCGATAAATTCTTTGCTTGCAAGATGGAGGAGAATTCGTCTGTCAGTGAGCACTTACTGAAGATGTCTGGGTACTATACCCGCATAGCTGATCTGGGACTTGTGTTCCCGGAGGAGGCTATCATTGACAGAATTCTCCAGTCACTCCCACCTAGCTACAAGAGCTTCGTGCAGCAGTATAACATGCAAGGGGTGAACAAAACCATCGCCGAGCTGTTTGCGATGCTGAAAGTCGCTGAGTCAGACATCCAGAAGGAGCATCAAGTGTTGATGGTCAATAAAACCACCAGTTTCAAGAAGAATGGCAAGGGCAAGAAGGGTAACTCTAAGAAGGGTGGCAAGGCAGTTGCTCATCCAGTGAAGAAACCCAAGGCTGGGCCCAAGCCAGAGACTGAGTGTTTCTATTGCAAGGGGAACGGCCACTGGAAGCGGAACTGCCCCAAGTATCTGGCAGACAAGAAGGGGCCCAACAACAACAACAAGCAAGGTATATGTGATATACATGTTATTGATGTGTACCTTACCAACTCTCGTTGTAGTGCCTGGGTATTTGATACCGGTTCGGTTGCTCACATTTGCAACTCTAAACAGGAACTACGGAATAGACGGAGGCTGGCGAAGGACGAAGTGACGATGCGCGTGGGGAATGGTTCCAAGGTTGATGTGATCGCCGTCGGCACGCTCGCTCTTCGATTACCATCGGGATTAGTTATGAACCTGAATAATTGTTATTTAGTGCCTGCGTTGAGCATGAACATTATATCTGGATCTTGTTTAATGCGAGACGGTTACTCATTTAAATCAGAGAATAAAGGTTGTTCTATTTATATGGGTAATATCTTTTATGGTCATGCACCCGAAGTAGGGGGTTTATTCTTATTGAATCTCGATAGTGATGATACACATGTTCATAACATTGATGCCAAAAGATGTAGAGTTGATAACAATAGTACCACTTTCTTGTGGCACTGCCGTCTGGGTCATATCGGCGTGAAACGCATGAGGAAGCTCCATGCTGATGGACTTTTGGAGTCTCTTGATTTGGAATCACTTGACACATGCGAGCCGTGCCTCATGGGCAAGATGACTAAGACCCCGTTTTCAGGAACAATGGAACGGGCAAGTGACTTATTGGAAATCATACATACTGATGTGTGTGGCCCGATGAGTGTCACGGCGCGCGGTGGATATCGTTATTTTCTCACCTTCACTGACGACTTAAGTAGATATGGGTATATTTACTTGATGAAGCATAAGTCTGAAACGTTTGAAAAGTTCAAGCAATTTCAGAGTGAAGTTGAGAATCATCGTAACAAGAAGATCAAGTTCCTACGATCTGATCGAGGGGGAGAGTATCTGAGTTATGAGTTTGGCAATCACTTAAGACAATGTGGAATTGTTTCACAGTTGACGCCACCTGGAACACCACAGCGTAATGGTGTGTCCGAACGTCGTAATCGAACCCTATTAGATATGGTGCGTTCTATGATGTCTCTTGCCGATTTGCCACTATCATTTTGGGGATATGCGTTAGAGACGGCTGCATTCACTTTAAATAGGGCTCCATCTAAGTCCGTTGAGACAACACCGTATGAACTGTGGTTTGGTAAGAAACCTAAGTTGTCTTTTTCTCAAAGTTTGGGGTTGCGATGCTTATGTCAAAAGGCTTCAGCCAGAAAAGCTCGAACCCAAAGCGGACAAATGTGTCTTCATAGGATACCCAAAAGAGACGGTTGGGTACACCTTCTATCTCAGATCCGAGGGCAAAGTGTTTGTCGCTAAGAACGGGTCCTTTCTCGAGAAAGAGTTTCTCTCGAAAGAATTGAGTGGGAGGAAGGTAGAACTTGATGAGGTTATTGAACCTCTGCTTCAACCAGAGAGTAGCGCAGCACAGAAAGATGTTTTTGTGGAGCCTGCAACGGTTGAAGAGGAAGCCAATGATGATGATCAAGAAGCTTCTGATCAAGTTACTACCGAACCTCGTAGGTCGACAAGGGTACGCACTGCACCTGAGTGGTATGGTAACCCTGTCTTGGAGGTCATGTTGTTGGACAACAGTGAACCTGCGAGCTATGGAGAAGCGATGGTGGGCCCGGATTCCGACAAATGGTTAGAGGCCATGAAATCCGAGATGGGATCCATGTATGAAAACAAAGTATGGACTTTGGAAGTATTGCCTGAAGGGCGGAAGGCCATTCAGAATAAATGGATTTTTAAGAGGAAGACGGACGCTGACGGCAATGTCACCGTGTATAAAGCTCGACTTGTGGCAAAGGGTTTTTCACAAGTTCAAGGAGTTGACTACGATGAGACTTTCTCACCCGTAGCGATGCTTAAATCCGTCCGAATCATGTTAGCAATAGCTGCATATTTCGATTATGAAATTTGGCAGATGGATGTCAAAACAGCGTTCCTTAACGGTTTTCTTAAGGAAGAGTTGTATATTGTACAACCGGAAGGTTTTGTCGATCCAGAGAATGCTGACAAAGTTTGCAAACTCCAGCGTTCCATTTATGGGCTGGTGCAAGCATCTCGGAGTTGGAATCTTCGCTTTGATGAGGTGATCAAAGCGTTTGGGTTTGTACAAGTTTACGGAGAAGCTTGTATTTACAAGAAAGTGAGTGGGAGCTCTATAGCGTTTCTAATATTATATGTGGATGACATATTGCTGATTGGAAACAATATAGAACTTTTGGATAGCGTGAAGGGGTATTTGAACAAGAGTTTTTCGATGAAGGACCTCGGTGAAGCTGCTTTCATATTGGGCATCAAGATCTATAGAGATAGATCGAGACGCCTGATAGGACTTTCACAAAGTACATACCTTGATAAAGTTTTGAAGAAGTTCAAAATGGATCAATCCAAGAAGGGGTTCTTGCCGGTATTGCAAGGTACAAAGTTGAGTAAGACTCAATGCCCAGTAACTGCGGAAGATAGAGAAAAGATGAGTGTCATCCCCTATGCTTCAGCCATAGGCTCTATCATGTATGCAATGCTGTGCACAAGACCAGATGTCAACCTTGCCATAAGTATGGCCGGAAGGTTTCAAAGTAATCCTGGTATGGATCACTGGACAGCGGTCAAGAATATCCTGAAGTACCTGAAAAGGACTAAGGAAATGTTTCTCGTTTATGGAGGTGATCAAGAGCTCGTCGTAAAGGGTTACGTCGATGCAAGCTTTGACACTGATCCGGATGACTCTAAGTCTCAAACCGGGTACGTATATATTCTCAACGGGGGAGCGGTAAGCTGGTGCGGTTCCAAGCAAAGCGTGGTAGCCGATTCTACATGCGAAGCGGAGTACATAGCTGCCTCGGAGACGGCAAAGGAAGGTGTCTGGATGAAGGAGTTCATAACAGATCTTGGAGTTGTGCCTAGTGCATTGAACCCAATGACTCTGCTTTGTGACAACACTGGTGCCATTGCTCTAGCCAAGGAACCAAGGTTTCACAAGAGGACCAGACACATAAAGCGACGCTTCAATTCCATCCGCGATTCAGTCAAGGAGGAGGACATAAGCATTTGCAAAGTACACACGGATTTGAATGTTGCAGATCCGTTGACTAAGCCTCTTCCACGGGCTAAGCATGATCAACACCAAGACTCTATGGGTGTTAGATTCATTACCTTGTAATGCTAGATTATTGACTCTAGTGCAAGTGGGAGACTGTTGGAAATATGCCCTAGAGGCAATAATAAAAGAGTTATTATTATATTTCCTTGTTCATGATAATCGTTTATTATCCATGCTATAATTGTATTGATTGGAAACTTAAATACATGTGTGGATAAATAGACAAACTTTGTGTCCCTAGTAAGCCTCTTTAGGACTAGCTCGTTGATCAAAGATGACCGCGGTTTCCAGGTCATAGACATGAGTTGTCATTTGATAACGGGATCACATCATTAGGAGAATGATGTGATGGACGAGACCCAAACGTTAAACATAGCTTTTGATCGTGTCAGTTATCGCTATAGTTTTCTGCATGTCAAGTATAAGTTCCTATGACCATGAGATCATGTAACTCACTGACACCGTAGGAGTGCCTTGTGTGTGCCAAACGTCGCAACGTAACTGGGTGACTATAAAGGTACTCTACAGGTATCTCCGAAGGTGTCTGTTGAGTTGACATGGATCAAGACTGGGATTTGTCACTCCGTGTGACGGAGAGGTATCTCCGGGCCCACTCGGTAATACGTCATCTCAATGAGCTCAAAGTGACTAAGTAGTTAGTCACGGGATTATGTATTACGGAACGAGTAAAGAGACTTGCCGGTAACGAGATTGAACTAGGTATAGAGATACCGACGATCGAATCTCGGGCAAGTAACATACCGACGAGACAAAGGGAACTGCATACGGGATTACCTGAATCCTTGACATTGTGGTTCATCCGATGAGATCATCGAGGAACGTGTGGGAACCAATATGGATATCCAGATCCCGCTATTGGTTATTGACCTGGGAGTGTCTCGGTCATGTCTGCATAGTTTCCGAACCCGCAGGGTCTACACACTTAAGGTTCGGTGACGCTAGGGTTGTTAGTGAGAACAGTGCATGGTAACCGAAGGTTGTTCGGAGTCCCGGATGAGATCCCGGACGTGACGAGGGTCTCCGGAATGGTCCGGGGATGAAGATTGATATATGGGATGAGAGTGAACGGAGTCCGGAATTGTTCCGGGGAACATCGGGAAGGAATCGGAGAACCGAAAGGTGTTTCGGGGGTCACGGTAAATGTTACGGGCCCTATGGGCCATAAGTGGGAAGACGCAACAGCCCACACAGGGGCTGTGCGCCCCCCTAGGCCCCTCCACCTGCGCCAAAGGGGCTGGGCCCCCCTAGGGCAGCCGCACCCCCTAAGTCTTGGGGGGCAAGGCGCCTGGGGGGGGAACCCTAACCCTGGCCGCAGCCCCCCCCTTGGCCGCCCCATCTGGCTTGGCCGCCGCCCCCTAGGGGGAACCCTAGGGGCGCCCCCTCCCCTCTCTCCCCCCTATATAAAGAGAGGCAGAGGGAGGGCAGCAACACAAGTTCGTGCCTCGGCGCTGCCCTCTCTCTCCCACGAATATCTTCGTCTAGTTTGCAGTGCTTGGCGAAGCCCTGCTGGAATTCCTCCACCACCATCTCCACCACGCCGTCGTGCTGCTGGGTTTCTTCGTCAACTTCTCCTTCCCCCTTGCTGGATCAAGAAGGAGGAGACGTCCCCGAGCTGCACGTGTGTTGAACGCGGAGGCACCGTCCGTTCGGTGCTAGGATCTTCGGCGATTTGAATCGCGGCGAGTACGACTCCATCAACCGCGTTCTTGAACGCTTCCGCTTAGCGATCTACAAGGGTATGTGGATCCGACTCTCCCCTCGTAGATGCATCTCCTAGATTGATCTTGGTGAGCGTAGGAAAAATTTTTGTTTCCCATGCAACGTTACCCAACACAAGGATTGTTTACTTTACGCAAAGTTCTTTTAATGCAGTTGTCTGTTGCTTTGAGTTTACAGTTTGGGTGGCATTCGCAACTTAATACCAGCGAGATGTTCTGGATAGATATCTCAAGGTGGATGATTAGTAGTAGATGCAGATGGATTTTGGTCTACTTGCCTTGGCGTACCGCCCATGCTTTTGAGCCTCTACCTTTCTTTGCAGCATAGTTAGCATTGATTTGCGCACATAATCCTGTCAATTGCTCAGCTGTAATTTGTTTACCTCGCTTTGCTGTTTTATCGTCTTTTGGGAGAGAGACATCACTAGTGAACATCATGGGACCCCGGTCCATATTACCACCACTGATCACACCTTCTATTTACTTGCTGTTTTTATTTCCTAGTTGCAGTCATAGCTATCATTATTATCTCTTGTGTTTGATCCTTTGTAAACAACAAGGCCGGAGGGATTGACAACCTCTCTGTACTCGTTGGGAGCAAAGTTATCTGTATATGTGTGCAGGTCCTGTCAACCGCTAAGTTTCTGGCGCCGTTGACACCTACTTGTCGACCCTCGGAGTCTCACGGGATTCGATCCTTGGTATCTTTGCCAAGGGAAATTTGCCGCTACGCTACATCTCAACCTTCCACTTGGGGTAACCAACGAGGGGCGAGAAGCCAGCCCATCCGCGAGGTGGACGGCGTCCTCTACCTCGACAGCGACGAGGAGGAGGCCGGGCCAACCCGCGTCGGCGACCCTGGACAGGGCTGCAGCAAGGACGGCGGCGGATGGCAGGACGAGGACGACGAGGACGATGACGACGACGACGACGACGACGACGGCGGAGACTACACCGTCTTCTACAAGTGCCTAGGCATGTAGAAGCCGGACGGCGGCGAGACGCGGCGAGAACGGCGTAGCTAGGCCGTGTTTGTTTTTTTTATTTTGTTTTTTGTACATATTTGAATGAATGTCGCCGAGTTTGCATGAATTTCGACGAGTTTGTGTGAAAAAACACCTACTTAGTTTAGCCCTGGGGCCGACCTGGGGCGACGACTGGGAACGCAGTCGCCCCCATACCTAAATTCTCGCCGGCTCGCCCCCAGGACGCGTTTTTTCGGCATCCCGAGGGGCCGAACGGCTGGAGATGCTCGAAAAAGAACGATAATGGGGTCCCTCGCGCCGACGGGGCAGAGATCCTCTACGGCATATAGGCCATCGGAGATGGGGCATATCGGCCACAGTTTTACTTGTGGAGGAGGAAAGGGATGCTCAACTGTCTTACGTTGATAACAAAGCTTTACGCATTGATTACAGGATGATGCATGTGGAGCGGAGCTTAAATGGGCTAAAAATATAGCGGGTCAATTTTACATGCACTATTTTCTATAAGATATTTCTAAAGCATGAGTCATAAAATTATGTTCAAATATTTTTGTCCTAAAAATATGGTACATACATAAAATGATTAGTAAATAAAAACATCTAAATATAAGCCTGTGTATTATGTAAAATCAATTTAATAAATGTAAGTAATAAAGACATTCAAGATACTTTTAAATATATTCGTAAAATGTAAGTAATAAGATTATTTTCAAATATTTTTGTGTTAAAAATATTATACAAACAAGTGAATTTTATTAAATAAGACTTATAAATATACACCTCTGTACTATATAAAAAATATTTCGTTAATACAGACATAGACATTTTTATTAAATAAATATGTTCAATGAATCTAAGAAAATTTATAAAAACGCAGCTTATATTTCAATTATAAAACATTAAGAATACAAACATTTATTAAATATTTAATAATATTTACATGAGTATAAATTTTACTCATGACTTATATCCAAGATAATTATATAATTTAAATATTAGACATGATTTAATATTCACTAGCACACATGCCCGTGCGTTGCAACGGAATACTAAAATAGCATGCCTCTACCTCAATAAAGAAATGGATCAAGACCCCCACATGACCGTATTCTCTAGTTCAACATGGCACCATTTAATTAGGGTGAAACCAGTATATCCTGTTATATTGGCACATGCCCACACTTTATTTTAATTATAATAAACTTGCATATTATTTTTTATTGGCTCATGAAAGCTATGATTGTTAATAATTTATGATGTCCCTTATTCTAAACAAGCCGCCTTAGCTCGATGTGCGGAGCGGCGCAGGCCTAGTATGGGAGTGATTGAACTCACGACCTCAAAGACCCTACCACATGTTGCTAGTCACTCAAACAAACACATCCTGCTAACCAATGGTCAACGTGAACATTAAAGAATATAATGCAACGTCAGCTTTATAACATATTTATTTATTTTTGTAAACTTTTCAGAAACTGATACTATGAACTGCTAAATATACTTAGCAGCATGAACAATTTTCCAAATTACGAACATTATTTTGAAATTCCGTACATTTAAAAAAAACACGAACAAAATTTTTGAACGAAACATTTTTTGAAATTCAGAAACATTTCTTAAAAGCATGAAGACTTTATAAAGTATGAAATAATTTTAATTTGTTTAAAAATTTGGGAAATGGGAACATATTTTGAACATATAGAAGAAATTTTGAAAAATTGTCTTTTAATGCAAAACAATATTTTCAGCTTTTTCACCATATCACTAAAACAAGAATATTTATTAAATTTGTAAAAAAAAATCTTCAACAAATTCAGAAAAACTCAAATATTTTTAAAAAAATTGTAAATATTTATAAAATTCAAAAAAAAAATCAGAAAGGCAAACAATTCAAATTACTAACAGTTTTTGAAAATTCTATAGATTTTAAGAAAAAGCAAGAACAATAAATTTGTAACGAACATTTACTGAAATTGACATAAATTTCTTAAAAACATGAACCTTTATAAAAAATACACACATTTTTTAAATTGTGAACAATTTTCGAAAATGGGAATATGATTTGAACATTCAGAAGGATTATAGAAAATATGTTTCTTTAATGCAAACATTATTTTCAATTTTTGCACATATCGCTAGAAACAAATATTTTTCGAATCTGGAAAATTTGTCAAATGCATTTTTTAAACTATTTTTTTGGAAAATAAGAATATTTTTAAAAAATTGGAATGTTTTTCAAATCTTGAACAATTATTGGCATGACAAAAAATGCCAAACAATTTTTAGAATAGAAACATATTTTTAATTCGTAATTTTTTACGGGAGTTTAAATAAAAATTGAAATTGGGAACATTTTTTGGAAATTTCAAATTTGAGAAAAAGTAAAAATACACTTAGAATGGGGAAAATTAAAAAGAAACAGGAACAACAAAGAGAAAGAAACAGAAATATGATTTTTGTCGCCCTGTGCGTAGTTGACATTATTTGTCGCATTGTGTGGGAAATATGATTTTTGTATTGCTGCGTGGGCAGGGAAAACTGGGCTGACTTTACTGGGCCATAGCGCGCCCGGCCCATGCACGTAATTCTACAGAAATAGTTTAAGTTTAAATTATGAATACTCCCTCCCATCGAGAATACTGATTTGTCTCAAAAAAAAAATCGAGAATACTGATCGGAGAAACTGCTCGGGCGTCCTTTTTTTTTTTCCTTCTGGAGGCCTAGACATGATGTTAACTGGCTTGATCTTCGGGTAATACGACATGACTGAGGTATATGCCGGTTCGGCGCCCTCTGGACAGCTGGAACCTTCCAGTTATGTGGGAGTTTCATTATGCATGATACGACATACTCCCTCCGTTTCAAAATAGATGACTCAATTTTGTACTAAAGTTAGTACAAAGTTGAGTCATCTATTGTGGAACGGAGGGAGTATCATTGAGATGAACAGAGGTAACAAGAGCTTCATCCCAAAATCAAAGTTGCATAGGGGCTGAAGCTAGAAGAGCTAATCCTACTTCAACGATGTGTGTGTGTGTTTGCGTTCGACGGAACCATTTTGTTGATGTGCATGAGGACAAGATACATGATGTGATATGCCTATTTGCTTAAAAAATGAATCTAAGAATTGCTTAACAAGTACTCCCTCCGTCCCAAAATAAGTGACTCAAAAATGACTCAACTTTGTACTCAATTTTGTCCTAAAGTAGTACAAAATTGAGTCATTTTTGAGTCACTTATTTTAGGACAGAGGGAGTACTATACTCTTGCACTGCATCATGTAGTATCGTGTTTGCTACTTTGTTACCATCTTCTGTACCAGAAATCACCACGGGTACAAGAGCTGCAATATGGGCCCAAGATGGATCCACATATGCGAGACACTTAAAATGAGTTGAATGACAACCAAGTGTAGTATTCAAAATCCCAGTAGTTCTATTATCTAAACCATTAAGACAACTAGTCACCAACCCGTGCATTCGCCCGGGCTATTATATTTCATTTTATTTTGCTTAGACACTAATTTACGAAAAAAAACAATGGTGTAAAACACATACTCAAACAAACCGTTATATTAGTATGTTAAATGTACTACCACAGTAGTACCACATAATGATGATCTAAATTACTCAAATCACCGAATGTTTGTTATTTCACATACATTTTAAAGATACCAACCATTGTTCATATTATTTTGCAGTTGGTTGAAATACTTAAAATATTATTTCTTACAGTGTTTATTATGCAGTACTAAGCAATAACACTGTTAATTATGTCATACTAGTGAACAAACATTTTATCTTATCAGTCTCAATAATAATACGAAAATCTGTGGACTAATGGCATATACAGTATATTGCGAGATATAAACATAACCTTATTGGGAATAAGCAACAACTTGTGAAGAAACGTGATCAGAAAAATATGGTGTGTATGAATATAGTGTGCTTGAAAAGTGCATTACAATATTTAATATTGATGTAAAATAGGTACAATAGGTAGCCCATGCAGGTGCATGGTTGATGACTAAATACTAACTCCCAGTCTTTGAGGTTATTTTATAATATGATATGCAACCACCAACAACTTACAACAGTTCCCAACATAGTTTTCCCCTGCTCCTTGGTCGCTCCCGCGAGCGGCCAGGAGCCAACCCTAGACGCCGCGCGCGCCGCACTCCTCCAGCCCGCCTCCCCTCGCCGCTGCCGACAGGCGTCGCCGGGCGAAGCCCGCGCGGCACGGCGGCGGCGGGGCCTTCTTCTCCTCCTGCTCGGGGTCGGGCGGCGCGGGACGGCCACCCCTGCGGGCTACCGGGGCACGGCGAGGTCGTGCTTGGGTCAGGACTTGGAGGTGCGCTGCGGACGCGCGTGGTGGCCCTGCCGTTGCGGATCTGGCCGGTGAGGTTCTCCGCGGCTGGCGCGCGGATCTGGCGCGACTGCGGTCGGGCTAGTGCTAGCTGCGTCGGGCGGCTGTGGTGGGGCGCCGGGGCGGCGGCCCCGGTCCGGGCTCCCGGTGGTCTGGGCGTGGACGGCGTACGTGCGAGCGGCGGCTCTTGGCTCCGGATGTGTGCGCGGGGTGCGGATCGACAGCCGGGCGCAGCGGCGGCAGGCGTACGTCGGTCGCGGGAACCAGCCAGGCATGGCGGGTGCTGCTCCGGAGCACGAGGTGTGCTGCGGGCGGTGGACCTGCTCGTCTGCTATGCTGCGTCGCTTGCGGCTCCAATCTGGATCTGGCGCGAACTGTTTCTTCGATCTGGATCTGCTCTTCGCGATGTGGTGTTGGTTGTTGCGGTGGTGGTGGCCACGGTGGTGCTGCGGTGGTGGTAGGCATCTTCGGCCAGGGGGTGGTGCGGTTCTGGTCGCGACGGATCGTGGGATCCCGTGGCCAGAGTGAGGTCGGCCTCGGCAGGGGTGGTGGTTTGTTGGCGGCGGTCGTTGGTGGCGTTGGTCGGCACATCTCCGGGAGAAATCCTTGCTCCGGTCTCCACCAGAGCTGACGACGACGGCGCCCGCGGGTGCCGTGATCTTTCTTGGAAGCATCGTCGTGGAGGTGCGCCCCTCCTCCCCACGGCTTTGGCTTCGGAGGGAAACCTCAGATCCCCTGGATCGGGCGATGAAGCGTCTTCGCGTCTTTCTCCTTCTTGGGGGCATCGTCTCGGAGCCGGCTAGGACTGGGAGGCCGGTGGATGGCGGCATCTTTGTCGCGTGGGTAGCGGCATCTTCGCCGTGTGGTTTGCGGCATCTTCGCCGCGTAGGTTGCTGAGGCGGCCGTTTCGGGGCCGCTGATTTCTGTTTGGCAACGATGATGGCGTCGAGAGGAACTCCGGTTGCGTCTCGGGCTTCGGTAGTCGGATCTTCCCGGCGTGTCCGAGGTGCTTTTTGGGGCACGGTCGGCGCAAGTCCTGCATATCTCCCTTGTGATGTTCGTCGTCAGAGTTGGAGCTGTCGGTTTTTTCACGCATGTGGCCTTCTGTTGGCATGTGCCGCCATGGTTTCTGTGCAGTTGTCTGCGGGTTGGCTTCGATGATGAAGGTCTGCGGTGAAGTCGGAGTCGCCCGTTCGGAGGTGGCCGGTGATGACGATAACGCTGGTGGCTGATCGGCGGATGCCTTTTCCACTTTGTAGCTCCGTGATCCCATGCCGGTGGCCAGGTTGACCGGTGGTACCCATTTTATGTGGGTTGGATTGTAATGGTTTTAGCCCGGTTTTCCATCAATTAACCGGGCAATTCACACTTCTGCTTAGTTAATGAAAATGGCAAGTCTTTTGCCTTCTTTCAAAAAAAAAATATGCAACCACCAAGCTTTGATATGAACTGTATGGTCAATTTATATATCAGTTAAACAAAAAACACTTTGAAAATGCCAGTGCTGGTAATAGCAAGCTAAAGGAAATTATATCAATGAAACATATTCACACAAATTAATTATTTTTGGTAATCTTAACCAACTAACTTAAGTTTGCAAGTATATAAGAATTGCATGCACACTTTCTTATTTTATTTTCTATTAGCAAACATGCCCGTGCGTTGCTACGGGAAAAAAAATACCGCATGCCTCCAACCACATAAGCATTAACATACTCTAAAAATTCCAAAAGAAATTGATTGAAACACAAACTGTTTGCTGCATTGATTCGGTGAAAAATTATGTATATTTTATGGCAACGGGAGGAGAAATCAAAAACCTGAAAACCTACGGAGAGGTACTTACATGACTATAGGTGTCAAGACTCAAGTCCAATCTACAGTAGCATATCCAATTTCACTTTAATAAATAATGCGGCCATACCTGTATTGGTTGTAATTAAAATCATTTAAATGTTTGAGATAACGATTTGAAATCCTATTTGTGATCCAGATACCCATAATACAATATATTATTTTTCTCATATGCTTTTTATTATTGTGAATTAGATTTTTTATAATTTATTACATTCTATCTAAAGAAAAACATTCACACGCGATCGCTCCTTTTAGCATTTCTAGATAAATGTTGTGTTGTTAAATCAACACGTCAATTAACATACAAATGAAGATGCTATCATGCTGCGTTGGTGCAATGCAGATGGCATTGACTTGAGGTAAAAATATTATTCGATTTTAATAGGTTTCATACCTTGTACTCATTTTGCACAAACATCATCTACATCTCTTCTAGCATCATACTTCAAGTCAGAACCAGCCGATACCCGCCTAGAAATTGCTGTTGCAAATTCAGCTGAAGGTAAGTAGTGAAGAAGAAGACATGATGGCAGAAATTCTTAAAAGATCAGCAGGGCAGAGATGGGATGGGAATTCCTGCCAAAAGTCTTACACTGCCTTATGCCTTCTCTGTCGCCACTTTTCCAAGATTAATGCAACAATTGTTCGGCCTACCAAAACCAGCATCATCACCAATAAAAAACCCGGCTCTATCACCATTAGGGTGATGATGAAGGTGCCGCTGACATACACCCAAAAAAGGAATTGACATTATGTGTGATGGTAACAAAAAACTAATAGGCAACCATACAATGTACACTAATCTAACAAGCATAAACTATATATTGTCTCGATTTGTAAGGAAGATAATGTCTTAGTTGGATCAAACATTCATCATGTCCAACTCATAAGTCGATTCTTGTACAGCTCATGGTGAGGAAGTAAAGACTGGAAGGAATTGTTAACCGGGGGCTGGACAGATAATGTAAAGACTAATCCTTAAATACAACCAATAAGACTAAATTGTTGTTAAAACGACTAAATTACAGATATCATGAATGGATAAGGTTCTCCTGCCCCTCTCTTTCTCAAACAGTTCCTCGGATGAGTAATTGTCGCTGCGCCGCTTAGGCATGACGTTACTTTGGCGTCCTCGCTTCATGCGCTGGTATTGTGTCGTTTCCTACACTTCTTGTTCACCACCGCCGCTCGTTGGGAATGTGGTGTAGCACCGAGTGCACCTGGCGACACTGGTCACTCCTGAGGACGTTGCTAGGCGGAATCCTTCTTGCGCCATGAACGGCCTTGCCGTGAGTAGCGACGACAGGGCTGAGGGTCGAGGACACGTGTGCGCTGCTCTGGAGACAACCTTTGCCTTGGCTTATCCTGATGCCGTAGCTGCGTTGGGCTGGAGCGCGTCAAAGGTCGTCGTCTTGTGCGCACAGCGGGCCGTTCTCAATTTTGACGGCAGACAGCCTAGGCCCAGCACGCTGGACACACACACATCACATCCAACACGCGCACCATGCACATGATGCCGGAGACGCATGCAGCCGCCAACATGTTTTGCCGTCAACGTGGTGCACAGACGCGCCACACATCATGCTGGCCGGACACATACGCGGCACGCACGCACGCACAACTGCCGACAACCCTACACAACCGCTGCCAAATCCAGGCCAACACCCATGACATGGAGCCTCGTATGGGATCTGCCTCTTTGTATGACTCCTCGTCCAATGGCTCTATCTGCTGCTCGGTCCTCCTTTGCCGCCGGCCTTTAAGTATGCCTCCAGGTCCAATGGCTCAATTTGTTGCTTCCTTGTTTGCCGCTGGATTCATCTCTTTCTTTCTTTTCTTAAACCGATAAGAATTGGAGGGTTAGAGAAGACGACCAAGGACGTGGAGTTTGAATCCAACCGAGGATTGGCAACACACGTACATGAAACAAACATGAGCAAGGAGGCAGGGACGTGCGTGCATGCGAACAAAAAAAGTATAGGAGATCGATTTGTTTCCTTTCCTTTTTGTGCGTACGTGGAGGCAGCTGATGTATTTTTAAATCTTAGCCGTTCATCTTTAAGGTTAACATAAAATCAATGGATATAAAAGGGTAACGGATCACTAGTAGATAAAGGGTCATCAGACCCGGTTCATTTGGGCCTTTAGCCCCGGTTCCAGAACCGGGACAAGAGGGTCGGTACTAATGCTCTGACCCTTTAGTCCCGGTTCAATCTAGAACCGGGGCAGAAGGGTGTCCACGTGGCCTGTGCACCGAGCCCAGGCAGGAGGGGCTTTAGTCCCGGTTGGTGGTACCAACCGGGACCAAAAGACTTCCACGCGTCAGCATTTCTGTGGCTGTGGTTTTTGTTTTTTTTTTTTTGAAAGGGGAGGGGGGTT
>LR738712.1:787390851-787425814 GCA_902687465.1 Secale cereale | reverse complement strand
AAGCAAACGAAGGAAACAGAAGATCGTATAATCAACATATATATATGCATACAGAGAGAAGTAATATCGACCACCTCTCCTTCTCCGAGAGATTGGTCGAACAACAAGTTCTCGTATATCTATCCGACACTACCGGGCACATATATACAATAATTATCTCTTACAAAAATAATCTCCTATCATATGGATGCATGGTCCACATAGTATTCTCCGTCTTCAGCGATCACGTGTTCAAGGAAGAATGCCGCCAATTCCTCTTGAATTGCTCGCAGACGATCTGGTGTTAGGAGTTCATCCCGCATCCGAAACATCTAATTTGAAGTAGGGGGTCAATACATGAAATGATGCTATAAATTTGTGAATATTATTGATTGCTTACGCACTTCAAATTGTTCTTCAGTGTAGCCCCACTCACAGGTCGTGTGGCGGATGGACTCGCAAATGTAGTATCCACAATAATCATTCCCGGGGGCGATCGACGGCGGCGAAGACGGGGACGAGACGTGACGGACCGCTAAACCTAGACAAATCTCGGAGAAAATAGAGCTTCGAGAGGAGAAAAGCTTAACTAGTGTGGCTCGGGCATTCCACCGAACAAGTTGTGTGCATAGGAGGTGAGCTAGAGCTCCACTGACCCCTCTCCCCCTCGGCCAGAAAAAAAAAACAGAGCAGTGAGCTCTGCTCTTGAGTGAGGGGGTATACATAGGCAACTCACTGGTCCCGGTTGGTGCTACAAACCGGGACTAAAGGGGTGCCTTTGGTCCCGGTTCATAACACCAACCGGGACCAATAGTGGTGGGCCAGGAGCAAGAGCCATTGGTCCCGGTTTTTAGCTCCAACCGGGACCAATAGGTCCAGACGAACCGGGACCAATGGCCCATGTCGCCCGGCCGGCCCCCTGGGCTAACGAACCGGGTCCAGTACCCCCATTGGACCCGGTTCTAGATTGAACCGGGGCTAATGGGCTGGACCAATGCCCTGTTTTCTACTAGTGGATGGAGAACCATGAAATCTTCCATCCTTTATTATTATCAGGGTATAGATCGATTAGGTAAAGATACTCAGAAAAGGAAAAGAGAGTATCAAGAACAGTTTCATATGTTTGGCCATCAGCCATTACAAACTTCAATACATCTATCTCTGCATATCGCAAACTATCACAAATGAATAATAGTAGTTTTCTTTAGAATTTCTCTGAACGTCCTTGCTTGGAAGTTGCTAGAAGTTCTAGCATTGACAAGGACATGTGCTAAAAGTTCTCACAGATAACCAAAAAAGATGAGGCGTATCAATACTTCAAGATATGAAGATGTGTGTTTGACAAAGTAGTTAACATTCTCTGAACCGTACTGCTAAAAAGTGAAATACTGCCAGGAACATGGTCATGAACTCCTCCCCAGCGTTCTCTCTGAAACCAAGCACTTCCTGACCTATGGTCCTCCTCATGCTCACACTCCTGCCAATCAGAAAACTTTTATTCGACCACGTAGCAAGCAAAGCAAAAAACACATCCAAGAAAAACAATTGTTTCTCTCGAACAATTTCTCTGGCTTGTTCTCTTCAGAGATAGCCTGCATTGGCGGCACGGCAATTTATTCAGACATTGCCTGCAGTGGCACCATAATGTTACCTCTATCTGAATGTTTCCCCTCAAAATCAATAGCAAGAAGTAGCCACAATCCCGTTTCTCTTCTGTCTCATCCAATATCCAACACCTCACCAACGACTCCTTGCCCCCTAGCCTCCCCACGCGTTACAGCGTCCCCGGTGGTGGCAGCAGAGGAGCATCTCGTTCGCAGGCTGGGCATGAGCCGCTCAGTGAGCCGTGAATTGGATCGGTACTTGGAGGAGGCGGTGAGGCCGTATCCGAGCATGAAGGAGGACGGGGTGGCCTTGGTTTCCTCCTCGCGATCCATGCATGACGATGACAGCAGAGTGAGGTCAGAGGCCAGCGCATAGGAGGGCAACGATGACGACTGTGCTCCTTGTCAGCACTGTGATTCTGGACGAACTACTACTGTTATACCTTGGCAACGATTGACGCCAGTCAGCCAGTGCACACGAGAGCGTGGACGGCGCGCGTACCACATGGGCCACGAGCCATGGCTGTCTCCTCATAGGGGAGGAGCAGAAGCTGAACGTCGTCCCAACAGGATGAGTCATCTTAGAGAATCACGTCTGCATCAACTTCAAAACCAGGGCCGATTGGTATGCCCGGGTTGCGACATCACAAACGTCAATGCGTTTCCTTCCTGACATTTGGCCATGACCATGCCGCCAATGCAGGCCGACGGTAGACGCTTAATATGAGATGCTTTTGTGTGTCTCTCTCACGCATGTGGTTTAGTGGCATGCAGCATGGCCAGATCGGTGCCTTTTTAGAGCAGAGGCTCCTAGAATTTGTATGATCAATCAACCCCATCAATATCCATAGTGCAACAGACGGTACAACTTCCATTAATAAGGAAAAAGAAAAAAAAAAAAGGGCATGAGAACAACAGACCAACTAAGTGGGTGCTCCAGCATGAAAGAAGATCCCCACTATTTGTTGGTATTTGATTTCCAATCATACGTACGTCGTCTCCATCCTCTCATAGAGGATTTTTTTTCAAAACTGGCACTGTATTTTGGGAAAATTCGAAAACGGACACTGTCAACTCGTATATTGCAAATATAGCACCCCGTCGGTCTTCTGTACGCCGAAGAGGCCGTTTTCGGCCTGGGCAAAGCCGAAGAGCCCTTTTCGGCCTGGGCAAAGCCGAAGAGAGAGGGAGGTGGGCCGAAGAGTGGGCCGTCGGCGGGCTGTCGACCGAAGAGGCCCTTTTCGGCTTGGCCCAGACCGAAGAGCCTCTTCGGCTTACCTTAGGCCGAAAAGTGGCTGGATAAGCCTTCCAGCCTTTCTTCTTTCTCCCCTCTGTTATTTCTCTCTTCTGACTTTCTCTCTCTTGTTTCCAACCAGAAATCGCCCCCCCTCACCGATCTCTTCATTTCTCCAGCCATTTTCAAATCGAAACCACACAAACGATAGATCGTAGCCATCTCCACTAGCCTACGGTAATTTTTTTCCAATGGGATAGCTATTTGTGTGTGAGGAGGAGAAACCATGGTTGGTTGAGGAGGAGGAGGTGGTTTGGCTGGGCAAGAGGAGGTGGCCGTCGAGGGGTTGGTGTTGCTCGTTGGTGCAAGTTCTTCGTGAGGTGGCCACACGCGTCGAAGGTATAATCACGCGTGACAATTTTTTTAGTGTTAATTGGTTTGTGCTGTCATTTTAGCGGTCGGTTAGTGTAGCGGGTACAAATATTGTTCGTTGTGATTAATGAGATGGAAGTGTCTGACAGGTTAAAATGTCTGAATCAGTTAATTTGACTGTTTATTATGGCCCTGGCAATGTTCGATATAATGAGTTCGGTGTTGATCCCAGCGAGTATAAAAAATGTGTCATGACACTTCCAGACCCGGACAGACTGGACATTAGACAGTTGAAGTACTGGTTGACAACTAGTTTTGGACTGGATCCTGGGGTATGTTCTGTCAGTATTCAAGCATTGTGGACCAAATCGTGTAAAAATGTGAAGTGGGAGTTGATGCTGATAGAGAGGAGCCAGCAGTGGTTGAACCTGTTAAGGCGTTGCAGAGACCGAAAAATCCACCCATATGCCCTAGTGCAACCTGTGGCGAAGGAGGAGAATACCGGACAACCAGAGGGGGGGTATGAACCCGGGCAGGGCAGTCAAGTGGCTAACGAGATTTATTTATCCGGGTCACAGCCAATGGATGTGGATGCTAGCCAACCCGAGGAAGAGCCAGATTACGTGCCACACAATTTGCAGAGTAGCCGGTCGCTAATATTACCCGGTTCTGGTTTTGCTGATGGGGATGAGGAAGAGGATGAGGAAGAGGATGAGGAAGGAGAAGAATACCGGACAACCAGAGGGGGGGAAATGCAGAGGGTGATGGAGGAAGAGGACGAGGATGGACTGGCTGAGGATCTCGATTCTGAAAATTCCGAGGATGAAGTGGAGGTACCGATTCCTGCCGCATGGGATCAGGACCTATCCACCGGTCTCACGGTCAACGATGGCCATGAGACTCCATGGGAGTATCATCTGAACCAAGTCCAGATAGGTGCTATGTATGATACAAAGAAGAAATTGAAATATGCGGTGGTAAAGTGGGCTATGTCCACGCAGAGGGTATTTCGGACACACGTTTCAAATCAAACAAACTATACAGTGAAATGTGTTGAAGAAGGTTGTCCTGCGAAGGTGCACGGGCACGTGCCGAAGTATAACATCCACTGGGTTGTCACCGGTGTTGTTCCACATACTTGTGTGAGGAAAAACCTTCTGGTGAATCATCCGAACCTGTCTTCTACTCTCATTGCGCAACTCATGTATACTGAGATAGTGAACAAGAAAGACATGGAAGCAAAACACATCCAGACAGCAGTGAAAGTCAGATGGAATTATGTCATTCCTTACGGGAAGGCTTGGAGGGCTAAGCAGAAGGCTATGGAGGAAAGGTTTGGGACGTTCTTCGACTCATATGACAATGTTGTGCGGCTCCTTCAAGTATTGAAGGAGAGGAATCCCGGCAGGAGTTAGCAAAGAAGCATATTGCAGATCATCCGAACCAACCTTATTGTAGCCGTGTCATGCTGTACATGGCTAAGAAGATAGAGAAAGCAAAGAAGCACACTGTCAGGCTCATTGGTAATCAGGAAAGGAGGTATGAGGTTCAGCTACCTACCGATGGTTTTGGTACGTCAAATGAGGTGAAGACGCATGAGGTAAAAATAGGAACAGAATTTTATCCAACGTGTGAGTGTACATGCAACAAACCGCAGTTGTTGCACCTTCCTTGCTCACATGTGTTGGCTGCGTGCGGCCTGATTAAGTTGGATGCCATCTCCTTCGTGTCCCCATACTATTTGAAAGAGTCAGTACGCAACACATGGACCGGTGAGATGACAGGGTTTAGAGTCGTCGGCAATTTCAACAAGGTAAACGATGATGAGAGAGTATACATCCCAGATCCTGCTCTTCGGCGAACCAGTAGGGGTAGACGTAAGGTCCGTCGCATCCGTAATGATATGGACCAATCTGAAGCTGGGGGAGCAACCAGACAGTGCTTGCTATGCGCGAATTATGGGCATAGGATGAAATATTGTCCCGACCTTAACAAAGACGGTGCGTCCACATCGACGAGTGCGACAACAGGAGCAAGAGGCGGACGTGGTCGAGGCAATCGAGGCCGAAGGGGACGGCGAGGAAGAAATAACTCAGAAGCTATATAATCAGTCAGACTATGTTCTAATTTGTAATATGTCGCACTATGTTTTATTTCGTATTATGTCGGACTATGTTTTATTTTCTAATATGTCTGGACTATGTTTTAATTTGTAATATGTCAGAGATGTTTTCATTTCTAATATGTCGAATTATGTTATAATTTGTAATATGTCTAAAGCTAGAAGAGAGAAAGAATAGAGGAGAGAAAGAAGAAAGGCTTGGGGGGGAGGCCCTTTTCGGTCTACTGTAAGCCGAAGAGGTCTTCGGTCTGGGCCAAGCCGAAAAGGGCCTCTTCGGTCGACAGCCCGCCGACGGCCCACTCTTCGGCCCACCTCCCTCTCTCTTCGGCTTTGCCCAGGCCGAAAAGGGCTCTTCGGCTTTGCCCAGGCCGAAAATGGCCTCTTCGGCGTACAGAAGACCGACGGGGTGCTATATTTGCAATATACGAGTTGACAGTGTCCGTTTTCGAATTTTCTCAAAATACAGTGCCAGTTTTGAAAAAAAATCCTCATAGAGCTCCTTAATCCTCAGTATGCTGCTTGGAAATCCAGCTCGATTTGTCTTCACGTGTGAAGTCGTTCTCGTGTGAACATAAATTGGATTTGGCACCTTCTATGTCGTTCTCATTGCCGGACCAAGAAACCGTTGCATGGGTGAAGCGGTGTTCCAACGTAGTCGGCAGAACGATGAGATTGAACGCTTCGGTGAGGCAATTTGGAACGAAACGTCGAGATTGGACGTTGGACTGAACCTAGGACTCGAGGTGTGCCCGATTTGTGGAAAGAGCGAAGGAGTCTGTGTCGGAGACCCCATGATAGCCAGTAGGGAAGGCGGCGGTGATAAGAGATCGGCTCGTCCCAGCGGCTGGTTTTTTATTGAAGGGTAAAGCCAAATTTATTCATGAAAGTACATCTCTGGTCATGAGACACGCCAAACCAAACGTAGCGTCCGGACCTCTAGAGAGCGAACACTTGGCTAAGCTATGGTCCGTGCGTCCCCTCCACGATCGAGCAACGAAATACGATATGGGCTTGCAGCCTGGCATCAAAATAGATATATGGGCCGGCGGCTTCGTTTTGTAACTGAAAAATAAATAGACATATGGGCCGGCCGGTTTTCTTTACACGTACATCTCCTCGTTCGTTCTACTCGCTGTTACATTCTAAATCTCAGCGTTAATCTTCATAATTAACGGCTATAAAACAATGACGGATGAAGAACTATGAAAGCCACCATCCGACTAAGCTAGAGAAGGAGAGCGGTGAGCGACCCCTCCCCCCTCCCGCGCCGCGCGCCACTCCGGCCACGGCGGCCACCCACCTCCGTCCCTGCCCGCCGGGCCGGGGCGCCACCACAACTGCCGGCCATGCGCCCGCCATCCCCAGCTGGATCCCACCGCTCGGCCAGCTTCTCGCACTGTGCCGGATCGGGGCGAGACGCCCCAGCAACCGCAGTGGATCTGCCAAGATCTAGCGGTCCTTTGCTGGCGCCGGTCGCTCCGCCACCCAACCCCGCGGCGTCAACGGCTCGCCCCGGCTCCCCGGCGCGTTTCCTGCTTCCTGACGAGAGCTCCAAGGCGGGGGCCGCCCGCGGGACAGCAGTCCATGCGGAGCACCCATGCCCCGGGGGTTGCCGGCTAAAATCCATCGTGGTTGTGCCTTCCCCTGCACCGTCCATTTCCTCTTCGGGCGAGGAGGACGGATGGACGGAGGTCATATCGAAGCAGCAACGTCGCGCGCTCAGTGGATCTTCGGGCAATTCCAAGCATCGCCAGCCGGGACGGAGGGGTAGGCGCTCCTCCATTAAGGAGAGCGCAGGCCGGGCTGCCTTCTTAAGCCAGTTCGCCGGCCGCTGCTTCAGATGCCTTCGTAGCGAGCACCGCCGCATAGACTGCCGAGATCCACTCCGTTGCATCATCTGCAAGCTCCAAGGCCACTTCGGCAGAGACTGCCCACAAAACCCAAAGAGGAGACACGGGGCGGTCGGCGTCACCCGCGGCCTAGTGAGGGAACGGCTGCGCTTCCCGACGCCGCCACCACCGGCCGGGCACTCCGCCGGCATGGATCGCCAGGCCCTCCTCACCGACCCCTCTCGCCGCCCCAGATCAAGCCACAAGGTGGTGGTTGCCACCCCGGCCATGGAGCACTAGGAGTTCCTGCTCCGGAAGCACGTCGTGCTCCTTACGGCCGCGTCGCCGCGGCACGCCACTAACCCCATGTCGGTAGGCCGCGCCATCGAGGAGCAGCTCCATACGCCGCCTCATCTGCTGCGCATCACCAGCCACGACCCTGAAGATTTCCTGGTCCATTTCGAGCTCCCGGCGCACAAGGAGAGCGCCGTCCGCCGCGGCATCATCAAGGTCGACGGCGTCGAGTTCGCGGTCAAGGGGTGGCACGAAGATGAGCACGAGGTGCCGGACCACTGCAATCTCCACGTCCGAGTCGTCATCGAGCGCATGCCCATGCAACTCTGGTCGCTGGAGGGAGCAGCAGAAGCCCTCGGCGACCTCTGCATCGTCGACTGTCTGGACAGCCGCACCCACGAGCGTGGACACACCAAGTCCTTCGCCTGCTGGGTGTCGACGACCGACACCGCGCTCATCCCCACCAAGCGCGAGCTCTAGCGCGCGGCCCGTGGCGCGGGCCGGGTCGAGGCCATGCTCGGGTTTTCGCCACCGAGCCGCCAGGTGGCGCCCCCACCCGGCATCCGGCGCCGAGAGCTGCTGGTGCACGTCGACAGAATCGAAGACTGGACCCCCCCGCACGCCACAGTCCTCCCGTTCGCGCCAGAGCGGCCTTCCCTCGTCGGAGTCGGGCGATGATGCACCTTTCCCGGCGGTGTACCCGGCGACATGGACCTGGCACGTCGAGGATGGGCAAGGGCGCCGCCAGCCGCCTACGGTGGCCTCCTCGGGCTGCCACGGGCTGCAGCGTGGGGCCGGCCGCAGAGAACACGATGACTACGACAGCGAGCGTGGTGGACGGCGCTCGTGGGCAGACTCGCCGCTGGGCCGTGGACACTCCAGCCGGGCCCCGACGCCGGCAAAGGAGCGCTCCCAGCAGTCGCGCCAGCGAAGCCGCACCCCCACCAGCAGGCACCGCAGCAAGGGTTGCATGGGGCGGGAGATCGCCATCCGTGCCACCCCCCTCTGCCGCTTCGCCGTGCTCCCTCGCCACCGCCTCCTCCACCCACGCAGCGGAGCCATGACGTCGACCCCGTCACCGCGTTCTTCACCAACGGAGACATCCAACTCCCTCCCCCACCACGCGTCGACCTCGGGCAGGCTGAGCTCGAGGAGGCCGTCGCGGACGCCCTCGCCGTTCCACTGGAGTTCGGCATCGACCATGCACGTGACGGCGATGCAAAGGCGCTGACCGCCGGTGGGCCCGCTGCATGCATTCAGTCTGACGCAGTTCACGTGTGCAGGTCCGCGGCTCCCCCGCCTGAAACCACCACTGAGCTAGGGGCGGTGATGCACCAGGTGCAACAGATGCAGATCGGGCAAGACAGCGCCACCGCCCAACTCCTCTTCCGCGACGCCCCTGAGCCCATCATCCCCATTGCACCACCGGCCCTCCGTCCATCAGCGCCGCCCAAAACACGCGCTCCCTCAGCCCCCGTCAGGCACAGCGCCCGTTAGGCGGCCAGACCCTCCTCCACCCCGATCGTGTAGCGGGCCACCCTGCGCCTGGTCAAGGAGCTTGGCGTGCTCGGCCCAAAGGCGCGGATGATGGTGAAGGCGGCGGAGGCGCTGCTGAGGCATTTCGACGAGCCACTCACGGAAGACGACATCGACTGCATCGCCAAGCTCACGCGCCTCGACGTCCAGGCGATGCGCACCATGGCCAGCCTGGCCGGCCCGGACGGTGCAGCCCAAGAGTAGTCCATGTTAGTCGCTAGTTTAGCTTGCCTCCGGCAGCAACTGACCTTCAGTCAGTCTAAGTTAGGTTTTAATCTCATGATTAGTGTTGGGCAAAGTAGATTAGCTAGATGCCAGTGTAATTTGGGGCCTATTGGTGGGCACTGGCTCTCCCCGGCCGTGGGGTGGTGTAGTTGTATCTGTTTCATCTCAGTAGTAGAATCAATTTCGTCACCGGAGCATATCTGTTTTCTTTATGAGTAACACAACCATCCCAATAATGAATTGGAACGTCCGCGGATTGAACTCACCGGCGAAGAGGGCCACCATTTGCGAGGATGCTGACGCCCACAGCCTTGCTCTGCTGTGCTTGCAAGAGACGAAGATCGACACCTGGTTGCCAGAGATGGTCAGGGAGGTAGGAGGCCGCAGACTAGACAACTGCGTCGTGCTGCCGGTGATGGGCACCCGAGGCGGCGTTGCGGTCTTCTGGGACTCCAGCGGGCTCTCGATCGTCACACATTCCGTGGGGCAGTTCTCCATCACGGCGAGAGCGTTCCCCCCCCCCCAAGGTGGCCTCTCTTTCTGGATCACCACTGTCTACGGCCCAACCGACGACACCAGGAAAGATGACTTCCTCGAGGAGCTGAGTAGAAGCAGGCCACCCCTTGGCGATCCGTGGCTGATCAACGGTGATTTTAATGTCATCCACGAGGCAAGAGATAAGAGCAATCACAACATCAACAGAAGGGTGATGAGCAGATTCAGAGATGCAATAGACCGGGCTTGTTTGCGTGAGATAAAGTGCAAAAACAGGCGCTTCGCATGGAGCAATGAGAGGGAAAACCCTACTTTTGTCGCCATCGACAAAGTATTCTGCAACCAAGAAAGGGAGGCAATCTTCCCCTCTTACACTCTCATGGCCGCATCCACTTCCTGCTCCGATCACTACCCCCTGCTGCTCACGGATGCCGCGGCGCCACCACGCAAAGCAGTGTTCAAATTTGAATCTTTCTGGCCCAAGTTCCCACACTTCCAGCAGACGGTCCAGAGGGCATGGCAAAGACCTGTAAACCATTGCTGCCCTTTCACCAGGATGAAGATCAAGCTAAAGCAAACAGCAGCGGATCTGAAGATCTGGGCCAAGAGCATCTTCAGCAACACAAAATTGCAGTTCCACATCGCGTCTGAGGTGGTGCTGAGATTAGACATGGTGCAGGAGAGGCGCCAGCTCACACAGAGAGAGTTCTGGCTGAGGAAAACCCTGAAGCTTAAGATTGTGGGACTCGCGGCCCTCGAGCGAGTGAGGAAGAGGCAGGCTGCACGGACCACCTGGCTCAAAGCAGGAGATGCAAAGACAGCTTTTTTCCAGGCAAAGATCAACTCCCGTAGGAGAAAAAACTACATCCACTGCTTAGAATCAGAGAGCAAACAAGCCACGGACCACAAAGAGAAGGCTGAGATGATCTATGATCATTTCACCACCCTGCTGGGCAACAAGGAGAGAAGGACGAAGACGATCGACTGGGAAAAGATCCAGCTGCCTCGTCTGCAGACCGGAGAAGGACTCGGCAACCCCTTCACAGAAGAGGAAATCTGGGCGGCAATATGCGCGTCTCCGACCGAGAAGGCGTCGGGGCTAGAAGGCTTCAGCGGTGTCTTCTTCCGAGCATGTTGACAAACGATCAAGGCAGACGTCATGGCAGTCTTCCATGCATTCTATCAGCTCGCCGGAGGTGACTTTGCAGCTCTGAACTGTGCCATGATCATCGTCCTGCCTAAGAAGGATGGAGCAACCAAGCTGTCAGACTTCCGCCCAATTAGTCTAATTCACTCGGTGGCCAAACTGATTGCCAAGGTGCTCTCGATCAGGCTAGCGGGGGTGCTTGACCAGCTCATCTCGCCGGCCCAGAGTGCATTCCAAAAGAAGAAGGGCATCCATGACAGCTTCCTCTATGTCCAGAGCGCGCTGCGGCAGTTTCAACGGAAAAAAACACCGATGCTCCTGCTTAAGATTGACATCGCCAAGGCATTCGACACGGTGTCATGGGAATACATACTCGAGCTGCTGCAGCGCATGAACTTCCCGGCGCGCTGGCGGGACTGGATCGCGTTGCTCCTCTCCACCGCATCCTCCACCTGTCTGCTAAATGGCGACCCGGGCCCTGCGATTCTTCACCAGCGGGGACTGCGGCAAGGAGACCCACTCTCACCTATCCTCTTCATCCTGGCGATTGATCCTCTCCACCGGCTGTTAGAAGCGGCGCAGCAGGCCGACGCCATTGCGCCACTGCCGACCGGCGCCGCACGCCTGCGCGTCACACTGTACGCGGACGACGCGATCTTCTTCGCCAACCCGGTGCGCCAGGAGATCGACTCCATCATGCAGCTCCTGGACGGTTTTGGGGAGGCGACGAGACTGCGCGGCAACCCTCAAAAGTCGTTTGCGGCGGCCCTAAACTGCGGCAGTATAGACCTCGTAGACGTCCTTCAGAGTTTCGGCGGCGCCAGAGCATGCTTCCCGATCAGATATCTAGGTCTTCCGCTCTGCATTGGCAGACTTCGGCTCGTGCACATTCAGTACCTCCTCGATCGCATCCGAGCAAGGTTGGCGGTTTGGAAAGGCCGGCTGCTGCCGATCGCAGGGTGCCGTGTGCTGGTCAGGAGCGTCCTCTCTGCGCTGCCAGCCTTTGCCATGGCTGCCCTACGAATCCCAAAGAAATTCTACATAGACGTCGACAAAACGCGGCGTCGGTTCCTGTGGGCGCAAGACGAAGAGGTGACCGGAGGTAGATGCAATGTTAACTGGCGGCTTGTCACGTCGCCGGTCGGTCATGGCGGCCTTGGCATCCCCAGCATGGAGAGATTCGCGCATGCCCTGCGCCTCCGCTGGCTATGGCTGGCTTGGACGGACCCGGCCAGGCCATGGACGCGCCTGGAGTTGCCTTGTGACGACAAGGATAGAGCACTCTTCGCCTCGGCAACGACGGTTAGAGTGGGCGATGACAACAGAGCCCTCTTCTGGCACAACTCCTGGCTCGGCGAGCAACCGCTATGGCTAGTGTACCCCCACCTGTTCGGGCGCTCAACCAGGAAGAACCACACGGTGGCGGAGGCGCTACGCGATGACAGATGGATAATGGACCTCAGGCGTGGCAACAACCTGGAAATCATCCCCCAGGTCGTACGGCTGCAGCGACGCATAAGAGAAGCCAACTTGGCGCTGTAGGAAGGGATCGAGGACGAGATCACGTGGAAAGACGATGGTCACTACATGGCGAGGTCAGCGTACCACTCTCAATTCCCTTCGCAACCAACCTCAGCCATGAAGAGCTTGGTATGGAAGATCTGGGAACCCGGAAAGATCAAGTTCTTCCTCTGGCTGCTGCACCACAACAGGCTCTGGTGCAATGATCGCCTGCAGCGCAGGGGCTGGGAAAACCCCTATTTTTGTCAGCTCTGCTGCCGCAACCTCGAGTCCTCCTTCCACCTCATTTGGGAGTGCAGCACGTCGCGGGAGGTTTAGACAAAAGCAGCCACCTGGGACTGCTGCGCGGCGCTCTCCCCAGCCTCCTGGAGTGCGAACAACACAACAACCGACGCCGTCGCCGCAATCCTTCAATCTGCGGCACCAACGGAAAGAAGAGGAGTCAAGACTATGATAGCCTTGATCACATGGCAAATCTGGCTTGAGAGAAACAGATGCACATTCCGAGGCAAGACGCCAAGTGTACTCAGTGTCATAGAGGCCTGCCGGAGAGACGTCGAACAATGGAGACTCGCCGGAGCACATGCCATAGCGCCCCCTTTCGGGGAAACAACGCGAGGAATAGATTAGATCTTTTTGCCGAACAGTGGAGGGAGAGAGGGCCTTACTGCTCCCTCCACCCACACCTCCGTGACTCTTTTTCTCTTCTTTGATCACTTGATCAAAATATTTGTAACTCTTCCCTGCTAAGCCAATGAAAAGCCAGCATGTCTGGATCTTTCAAAAAAAATGCCACCATCCTTTATTATTATTAGGTAAAGATAAAGATGTAAACAATGTTTTTCTGCTATCATGATACTCACCTTCCTATATGTTGACACAATTCTTCATGGAATCCACATTACACATACTCATTATACATGTCCTCTGAATTATTATTATTTTTAAGTAAGGTCTCCCCCACTTATCCTTATAACTTGTTATGAAGCAACTTCAGCACAATCAATTTTATCGTATGATTGACCTCGTATGGAGCCCCAGAGGTCATATCTTTTACATCAACAAATTCCTGCAAGAGTGATTCGAAATCTCAATGAGCAGTACTGGCAAAATATATACAAACTCTCAAAATCATCAGCTTGCAAGTCTGTAGAACTTGTGGCCCTTTGCATCAACACAAATAATATATTAGCTTCCCTTGGAATCCATATCCGAACATTTTTTTATCTAAGTGCATGGAAATGGATTATGAGATTTCAAGCAATAGGATATTTCACTGAGAAAATTTATCTTCTAGACTAAAACCCATTTAATATATTGAGTGCCATCATGGATAGTGGTGGTCGTAAAAATTTGCATGGGAAGATTGGCTAGGTTCGTTCAGTTTAAAAGTTTATGAACAACTACTGAAGATATATGGGAAACCCCAAGGTGTGGAACATCTAATTCTAAATGTAGTTGGGAAACAAGGTATACTTCCAACTGTCATATGTGAAGGCGAACAGCGGTGACAGCATCCACTATTTGATGATCCATATTCTGTTTTTGGCAGCTCTTTGATATTCTAACTTAAACATAATGAGCAAAACTGTTCAAACACGCAAGGCCAGCAGTGAATTAGGAGTACAAGTCTGTACAACATGTGGCCCTGTGCATCAACAAAAATACTATATTAGCCTCGCTTGGAAGTTGGAAACCAAATCCAAACAACAAATAACAAAAAAAAAAAAAAACTTAGCACGTGGAAATCGAGTATCAAATTCGAAGTGACATGATATTTCTCACATAAATATTAGTAACAGTTATAAACCTCAAAGTGGAATGACCTACATTGTACAATTAGATATTTAGATGGTAAAGAATGTTTATTTACAATCCACATACATGACTGAGAATAAGGGTGAGTAAGTCCTCTCCTGGTTGTTCCATCATTTTTTGGGCAGACCATTGGTGTTCCATCTTATTATGACATAAATAGCAAAACAACACATAAATGCAAAGATCTGCAAGTATCTTACATCGTCTGTCTACTTTTTGCTATTTAGTCTCGTATCAGTCCAACGCATGCAACAGTGGTGATAGCTGCGATCAGACGCAAGGAGTGGTGGTCGAAGGGCCATGCATGTAAGCAACTCCACCTCATCATGAGCTTCTAGCATGCAAGCTCCACTGCTCCAGTCACCCCGGTTAACTCCACCTCACCTGGCCGAGTAATCCTAGAAAATAGAGATGAGAGACCCACAATCACATATAGTACATGCCACACACATGGACTGCCATTCCATGATCTCACTGCCGCAAAAACACGTATTGTGGATGGAATGGCGATTCCGGCTTAGCTTATGTTCAATGGCAGGGCTGGTCCCGACATCATGTGAAGGAAGTGCGTTGGTGGCATCAACGACTCCCTACCCGGCCTTGACGGAGCTATCGGAATCTGGTGGCAGCGACGCCCGCGGCCAAGACGTACAGTAGGAACGATTAGGCCACTTGTGACAACGACACTTATTGTGGCTAGGACGGCGATTCCCGCCGATTGGTGTTCGCTGCATGTTTATCGGACAACCATCAAGGGGTGGAAGGCCGGGACCACCCTCTAGAGGGAGCAAGCGAGGGCGCGAACGGGGTGCCAGCACCCGGTGGAGCGCGGAAGAGGAAAACACGGCGGACCGAGGGTAGCGCGACCCAGTACGGGTCGAATGGTGGGAGAGCGGGATGCTCCGGCCCGTCTCTCGAAGTGGCACACCGGCGGGGAGCTGGACAGCGAATGTGTTCCTCGTGCGCACCCTCGGTGGCATCTTCCCAATCTGGCAGGCGCGTGGTGTCTAGCTTGCCTCATAATTAAAAGGAGAAAAATATTAGAGCAACTCTAGCAGACCCTGCATCCAGCCGGCCCGCAAAACGCGTTTGCAGTTCGTTGAAAACGGCCTTTGCTGGCTGGCTCGGACGGCCGCAGATGCATACCCCTCAAACGGACCCGTATAAAAGGATATTCGCGAATATACTTTTTTACGGGTCGGCTGTTGCGGGGGTCTGCTCGGGCACCGCCGTATCGACCCGCAAATAGAAAACGGCCAATTCTCAAATTTGACATAGGTTCCCACAAATAAGTTCAAATTCAAACAACATAACACAATTTACGCGCAAATAAAAGCCTCAGTTTAGTAGGACAAACACAAAAGAGGGTCTTGCAAAAGTGACGACCACGTCCGGCATCATCTTGGTCGATCTGCACTCCGCGCCATCGAGTCCATCTTGAAGTTCAACGCCACCACCGAATCTACCTTCGGCGCTTGTTCCAACTCCCGCACCGAAATCATCGACATTGCCACCATATGGAGCAGAGAAAACATCTCCGACACTGTAACATGCACCGGCCGACGCAACCATTCTCCTCTTCAAGATTTCTCTCCTTGCCATATCATGACATGTTTTGGTGAGGTCGTCCATGTCATTGCGATTCATTGACATGATCTTGTTCTCTTCGGCGAGCAACATAGACATTGCTTTGTTTTCAGAGGCACGTGCTCTTCTCTCCACAATGGCCGCTTTGTGCAGCCCCTCTTCCTTGAGCAATTGCCACTTTTATTGCTTCTCCTTTGCCTTCTTCTCGGCCAACTCTTTCTTGATCTCCAACAACTTCAACAACATCAACTCATTTGATTGCACCATGGCATTAATGTTCTCCCTCAAGCTCGATGCTTCTTGCTCTCTCTTCATCTTCTCTTTAGTCTTCTTGTCGTCATTGGGCTTGTTCAAATTTCTTGGGCCATCATCATCCTCATATTCATCCATGTTTGTAAGTGAGCCTCTCTTCGGTGGGGATTCTTTGTCGATCAACTTCCACTTCTCCCACTTTTTGAGCAAGTCCCAACAATGCTCTAGTTTGAAGAATTTGCCTTCCGAAGCTTTCATGTCTTTGTATCTATGTTGGACAATGTGAACAATGTGAAATGATGCAATCATTTCATATGATGCAATATGATGATGCACAACTTGAACAAAGGCAAAACAAACTCACATAGTCGGATTCCACCGATCCACTTGGAGGTGCATTGCGTACCTGCTCCAAGCAAGCTACCGAACGGTTGCACATAGGCTTGATCACCTTTCAACGCCCTTGAAGCGACCGGAATGTGCGTGGAGTCCTATTGGGGTACTTTGCCATCATGCGGAAGTATTGATCTTCGATCCTTTTCCAATACCTCTTGGCGGTTAGAAAAGTACCCGTGCATGCATCAAGAGACATCGCACTCCATGCATTGATTAGAATTTGATCTTCCAAGATCGTGTAGTTCTTCGATCTCTGGCTTTTCCCAGTTTTTGTTTGCCATTGCTCATACGCTTTTGCTTTGATCTCCTCTAATTCTTCCTCCCAACCATGATCGTCCACGCCGCCCTTCGTTTCATTGTAGTCAAATGCGGCGAACGGGGCTTGATCAATGTCAACGGCGTTGGTGTCTAACAAGTTCACGAACTCAGCAGTTGCATTGTTCGAACCACCGCTATAGTGAACGACAACAAGTCACGAGCTATCGCAAAATGGCGTAAAGCAAAATAAAATTGCCATGACCGAAGACGCATACCTTCCGGCCATTTCGTCAAACACCTCGCTTGCGGGGGGAGCAGCACCGTCGAGCGGCATCGCCGGGGCACCTCTTTCCGGGGCGGAGTGAGCGGATGAAGGAGGCGGCTTCTTTGTAGCCCGAATCCCCTTCCTCCTGCCGTCGGTGGCCTTGGCCACCTTCTCCGCCGCCGGCCGAGATCGCGCAGCAGCGTTGGCGCCCAGACCGCGGGCCTTTGCGACATGGGCTACTGGATTCCCGCCCCGCGCGAGCACGTTGCCCTGCCGCTTGCGGACAGGCGTGGCGTTGCCTTGGGCGACAGCGGGGCCAACATGGACGACGACAAGATCCGCTCGAGCGGAAGGAGCGTGCGCGACCTCGACGGTGATGGGGGACAGCAGGGAATCATCCATGCCGACGAAGGACGGCAGGGGAAGGTGCACCGGAGCGTGCGGTGGCGGGGCAGTGGTGGTGGAGGGTGGGGGAGGGTGGAAACGACCGCGCGGAAATGTCCCTCCCGCCAAATCTCGCCCCGGATAGGGGCTGAGCTCGGGTCGTCCTCCTAGCCCGTGAATCTAGAGGTCGGGGGAGATATTTTGCCGCGCCCGCAAAAAAATTTCCGGGCCGGGGCGAGATGCGGGGTCTGATCGGGCAGGTTTTCGCGCCCCGACCCGCATTTTGGCGGTTATTTTACGGGTCAGGGCAGGATGTGTGGTCCGCTAGAGAGGCTCTTAACGGAGTAATTCAAAGGAAAAAGAACCGGAGAAGAATTTGTGTAGAATCCTTTTAAATCGTGACTGCCCTTTTTTATGAGGTATATCTATTTTAACGTGATTGCCTTTTCTCAACGTGGGAGTAATTTTTGTGTTAACAGCGTATCTTATTGGAACTATTTATATTTCGGAGATATGCATTGAAGAGCCCAGGTTGGCTCACAATAGGGAAAAATCATCACGGATACAAAAGGAAGAATTTGTAAGGAGTCTTTTTTAGTCGTGATTGCCTTTGTTGTGAGGACTCCTTTTTTAATAATGGCATTGCCTCTTTTCGGCGTGGGTTTAATTTTAGTTGTTAATTACTTTTTTGAAAAAAAAATTAGGAGGTACGCATCCTAGAGTCCAGGTTGCCTAATAACTGGGAAAACATCTTCACAGATATATACCCCCTCCGTTCCGATTTACTTGTCGTGGTTTTAGTTCAAATTTTAAACTATAACCACGACGAGTAAATCCGAACGGAGGGAGTAGCTTGTAAGGAATCTTTTCTAACGTGACTCCCTTGTGTGGAGTTCTTTTTTAACATAACTCCTATTTTGTTGCGTCTTTCATTGGCATGCATAGACCTGATCTACCAAAGTTATATTACTGAATAACTAATTAATTGTAAATAAAATCTGGGCGTTATAACTCGATTCCATTAGATTAACGGCTCCAATTTTCTAATTAACGTGGTAATTTTTTGAGAGTCTGTGATTAGTATAGGCAGGTATAGATAGATAGATAGATTCACATGTAATCTGTCTGCAATGATGCTGGGCACCACGTACAGTGGAAGGAAAGGATATAAATTTTTATTTTTTGAGAATCGGAAGGATAGGATAGATAGGACGTGTAAAGCGGTGGTTTTGGGTGTGTACGGGATAGGAGGTGCGCTGATTCGGTTGCTTAAGGTACAGGTATTCACCAAGGCCGATGGGCTTGCTAATCTAGGGATTTTACTTCGTGGGTGAGCATGGCCGTGGGGTGAGCCAGTTTTAGAATTAATCAAACTGTTAAATGCTGCCGCTGGGCGCTGCACCTTGAGCATCCCTCCCCTCACACTTTCATTTGGAGTTCCTTTTGCCACGGAATAACATGCCTCGAGTCCCCGGCATAGGTGGGCCGTCCGCCTCACCTGCACCATCTGCGGATGATCGGAGCAAGCCTCTTCCGGCTGTGGTTCGCTATGTTTTGATGGCCGTAGGCGGCGTTTTAGTGTACGGGGCGGTCGACGGTATGCTCCGGCTGCAGCGCAGCCGAGCTGCCAAGAGAAGCGACGAGCAGGCGGTCCGCAGGTACGACAAAGCCATTAAGGTTTGGGAAATTCTCTTTCGGGTGCTCCTAACCGTGCTGAACGGAGCACATGCCATCGTGAGCGGCTGGTTTGGTCAGTAGGTACTTTCTAGCTTCCAATCTCTGTCGCGCTCTCTCTCTCTCTCTCTCTCCCCGATGAGCTCACTTTCAATTTTCAATTTTCCTCTTCGCAGCACCCCATGGAGACGGCAAGAAGACGGCGTGGAGGGACATGAGGACGGCGTGGACCGTGGAGTATATTAGTACATGAAATATATAGCTTGTTGTGTTGCCGCTAGCTCTGGAGTATATATCTGTGTGCAGCCAGTGGATATATAGCTTGTTGTGGATGTAAGCATGGAGTAAGATGTAAGCATGTGGTGAAAATTAATGTGAGCATGGATGGTGTATTGGACAATTTTATTGGCTCGGTGAAAATCATGAAAAAAATTGTGGTAGTTTTTCGCTATGTTAGGTTGAGTTGTGATACTTTTTCGTTTCAATACTCCAAATTATCAGCACATTATTTGCGAAACATCTACTCGGAAGTATAGACACGCAATAAGAACCCACCTAGCAACTTGTTGGCAGTAGACTTGGATGCCCACTACAGAGCCTCACAAAGAAAACAGGGGGAAAGGTCACATGATAGTGACAGTGCTTCTGCTTCATACTTCAGAGGAAATTTACATTTCTTTTCGTGAGAATATATCAGCTAATAATATATTTTTTAAGTGGGTCAGCTAATATAAGGGGCATCATGCAAGCGAAGTAGTCAGTGCCACAACCGCCTACAAATAATACTAGTTAGATTCATTGAAAATTGTATTAAGGGCACCGCTACCTACTATCAGATGTGTGATAGAAAGTGTTTCCCATTAAAGAACATCTTATCTATTATAGCAACAGTAATTAGTTCCTTGTCGAATGGTTAGTACGTGCGTGAGCCACTCAGCGCTGAGGTCATTTGTTTGAATCACCACGTAGGCATTTTTTAGTTACTATTGTCCCAAGCCACTATGCGCTTAGAGAAATTTCAACGCACGGACGTATCGTTTTGTGACATATAAAAAAATGGCTCTCACATAATTCAAATAAAATACAAATATCTCAGAGTTTCACAACTAAATAAGTATCTCATAGTTTAGCTTACAAGCCAAATAATATTTATACTATCTCAAATATATTTGGAAGGAAAAATAGCCGATACATTTACTGGTTGCTAACTTGAGCCCACATATGCTTAACCAAATCACCTTACAATTGAATGTGAGTTTACCAATCACGCATTTGATGATGAAATTTGGTGAACTATACAAACGTTGCTGCTGCTCCATGCTCAAGAACAACATTGTCACCCGGATATTGAAACCCTTGGTCGTAGATTTCATTCGGACGCTCATCCTCTACGATCATGTTGTGCATGATCACACAAGCAGTCATCACTTCCCATAACTTCTCGTTGCTCCAAGTTCTAGCAGGATACCGAAGGATGTCCCATCGAGATTGATGAACACCAAAGGCGCGCTGAACCTCCTTCCTAGCATTCTCTTGTGTTTGGGAAAATCTCTTCCTCTTCTCTCCTACAAAGTTGGGGATTGTCTTCACAAGAGTAGTCCACAGACGATAGATATTGTCAGCTAGGTAGTATCCTCTGTTGTAGTGGTGGCCATTGATCTCGACACTGATCTCCGGGTCGTTGCCTTCTGCAAGTCTTGCAAACACCAGAGAGTGCCGAAGCACGTTGATGTCGCTGTGAGACCCGACCATGCCGAAGAAAGAGTGCCAAATTTAGATAATTTCTGAAGCCACGGCCTCGGGTATGACATTGAAAGCTTTGGCATGGCCCCTATATTGCCCCTTCCAAGACAAAGAGCAATTATCCCACTCCCAGTGCATACAATCTATGCTACCAAGAATAGCCGGAAAGCACCGACTCGCATTGATCGCCAACAACCGGGTTGTTTTTGAACAGTTCACAATTTCAATTACTCTGGGCCAAACACTGCTACCATAGCCTTGCAGAACTTGTACATGGGGTCTAGGCACGTGGATTTGCTCATTCGGACATACTCATCAATGTGATCAACTGGTACTCTGCAAGCATCCGAATAGTTGCAATGCATTTCTGATAAGAAAATAAGCAAATCTTTCCTTGGGCATCCTCCTTGCACTCGAAATAGTAATCGTATGCCAATACCCCCTCTCGGATACGGTTGAACACATGCCTAGCCATTTGGAAATGGCGCCAGAATAGGTGGCGTTTGAAGAGCGGGTTAGGGGACTCGAAGTAGTCCTGCGAGAGTAGGCCATTGTCGCACTCTCGGTTTTGATTCAATAATAGAGTATGCCCCGAGATCGAGCCCTGAACATCGGAAGCTACCTACTAATGTGGTAATGGAGGACCAAAGCTGCAGTCAAAATCATCTCATGTTGGGGAAAGTTGCATGGAAAACAAAAAATTCTACTCACTCTCAAGATCTAACCATGGAGATGCATAGCTACGAGAGGGGGAGAGCATCTACATAACCTTGTAGATCGTTGAGCGGAAGCATTTATCACGTGGTTGATGTAGTCGTACTCTTCGCGATCCAATCACGATTCAACCGATCTAGTGCCGAACGGACGTCACCTCCGAGTTTAGCACACGTACGACTCGATGATGTCTCCTCCTTCTTGATCCAGCAAGCGAGAGCGGAGAAGTAGATGGGATCACAACCAACACGACGGCGTGGTGGTGACTATGGTGGTGGAGAGCATCGATAGCGCTTCGCTAAGCGTTGCCGGGATGAGGCGGTGGAACTACAGAATAACGAGAGAGGGAGGGGCGCCAAGGGCTTGGTGTATCCTCTTGGGGCGCCCCCACTCCTCTATATATAGGTGGAGGGGCATGGGAAACAGCCCCTACAATCCCTGGGGCGCAGCTAAGGGGGAGAGGACTTGGACTCGAAGTCCAATCCTATTCCTACTAGGACTCCTTCCTTTTTTGCCTTCCCTAGCCACATGGGCTTTTAAGGACTTGGTGCGCCTAGCCTAATAAGGCCAGGGCGCCTCCCCGCAGCCCATGCTAGCCCTTGGGTCATGGTGGACCCACCTGTGGACTTCCGGACCCCTCCGGTATCCTCTGGAACCTTCTGGAAGATTCCCGGTACAAAACCGAAAAAACTGCACCTTTTTCCGGAACCCAAAATATTGCTTCCCATATATGAATCTTTACCTCTAGACCATTCCGAGACTTCTCGTGATATCCGGGATCACATCCGGGACTCCGAACAACATTTAGTTACCACTCATCAAATATCCCAATACTTCTCTAGCGTTAACGAACGTTAAGCGTCCGAACCTGCGGGTTCACGAATTATGTAGTCATGACCGAGACACCTCTCCAGTCAATAACCAATAGCGGGACCTGGATGCCCATATTGATTCCTACATATTCCACGAAGATCTTTTATCGGTTGAACCTTTAAGACAACATACGTAATTTCCTTTGTCTGTCGGTATGTTACTTGCCCGAGATTTGATCGTCGGTATCTCTATACCGAGTTCAATCTCTTTACTGGCAAAATGAAGACATGGATGCCCACTACAGGGCCTCGCAAAGGAAACATGGGTGCTAACTGGAGTGGTCAAACTTTGTACAAATAGTTAGTGGTGGCTAGATCAGACATGCACTGGTTTTGATGTGCACAAATGAAAACGGAATCAGAAGCTGGGGGAATTTCACATGATAGTGACAGTGCTTCTACTTCATATTTTAGAGGAAATTTAAATTTCTTTCGTCAGAGTATATCAGCTAATAATTTCAAAAAAAAAAACTGAATCAACTAATATAAGGGGCATCATCGAAGAGAAGTAGTCATTGCCACAAGCACCTACAAATAATAGTTAGATTCACGGTAATTCACTTGCCTTATAATTAGAGGTAATATCATCAGAAGTCATAGAACTTGCGCTTGATATTCAATTTGGTGGAAGAACTTTGAAGATACGGAATTGTAGTCACTTAACTTCACTCAAACGTGCATATGTATATATGTGTACGACCCAACTTGTCAGTGAGAAATGGCGCTCGGCTGGCATATTTTTTTCAAAAAAAGGCCATAGAATTTTGTATATTTCTGGAAACAGCCAACCACATTGACACATTCTTCAATGAAACACGCTTGAATTTTTTTATTTGCAGAAAATCCCACCACTATATTGCTCATACCTACGAAAATTTAAAAAATATACAGGGGTCAGCACATGTCTGGAATACAATACCTAATATGACGATATGAGCCAGTCCAGCCACACCACCAACCACGCTCAGCTGTCATACTTTTGTTTTTCAAGAAAGTTTCAAACTATTCATCTTCAATCATGACACACTATTGGGAAAGGGCTTATAGGTGAACCCTAATGAGTGATAGGCGAGATAGGGCACCTGTTGTCGATGTCAATACCAGCGGATCTCGGGTAGGGGGTCCCGAACTATGCGCCTGAGGATCGCTGGTAACAGGAGACCGGGGACACGATGTTTACCCAGATGCAGACCCTCTTGATCGAGATAATACCCTACTTCCTGCTTGATTGATCTTGATGAATATGAGATTACAAGATCGAGTTGATATACCACGAGATCGTAATGGCTAAAACCCTAGTAGTCCAGCCTATGTAGTTGTGATTGTTGTCTCTACGGACTAAACCCTCTTGTTTATATATGCATTGGAGGGACCTAGGGTTGTACATGGCCACCTTGCACAGGAAGGAAAGTATTACACCCGGACTCTAAGCTTACTATTTTACACATATGTGAGTCCTATCCAGATACGGGAGATAGTCTTGAGTAACAATCTTCACGACCCACCAGTCCAGCCCATAACGAGCGATCCGGCCACCTGAGGACCCCTTAATCCAGAAGTCCCTCAGTAGCCCTTGAACCAGTCCTCGATGACGATGAGTTTGGCTCGTGTACTATCTTCGGCATTGCAAGGTGGGTTCCTCCGGTGATGGTGTCCGGCGGGATCGGCGGCGTTTATCGCCCTTGCCGCAGTCGGGGAAGTGGAACGGTGCCATGGGTGCGGCTGGAACACGGGCGGGCGGGGGGAGCTCGGGGCGTGCGGCACTAATCGCCCTGGCAACGATTGGGGAAGAGGAACGGAGCTGTGGGTGCGGCTGGAACACGGGAAGACGTCGTGGCATGGGGATGGAGCACAACCGGCCGTATATTGGAAGGAGCTGGGGCGGGGCAGCTCGTAGGCTGGATGGAGAAGAGGATGAGCGGCGCTGGCTGGTGGATAAGGTCAAGAGAGGAGGAGCGATGCCGATGTGTGGAAAAGAGGCACACACTGGTCAAAAGGAGCTCTCGGTGGGGATTGCTACTGCTATTGATGTCGCTTTGCAATCAACTGCGACGCTGCTGTTTGTCTGCACTGCCATGGTTTAATGTTCTTCCGGAAGATTATGCTCCATTGCCATTGTTGCCAAGTACAGCTTATAAAGTAAATTGCATGGGCATTGGTGTACGCTTAAGTTTCATTATCATATGAAGCGTGAACATGCTTCAAACAGTAAATTTTTTTCTTTTTGTCAGATAAATTACCTGCAACAGTGATTGAATCTTAGCAAAAAGTAAATATTTTCTCAGGAAGTACTTATGGTTTATCCGAATATGTGATGTCGTGAGTAGCACTATAGTCTCCGATGAAGTTTTTATACTGAAAGACAATTTGAGATTTTTTTTACAGGGATGCACTTTGTGAACTCTTCATATTCTCGGTTACTTGAAGTTTGTAGCCCTCAAGCTAAAAGTAAATACTTATTTCTCTCTATCTGAAAAATTTTTTATCATCAATCTTGCAGCTTTTCACTTCTGGCGAGGTCCCTTTGTGAGTTGTAAACTTTGAAATGTCCTTTGTTTGTTTGAAGATATTAATAGCTTTATGTTGCTTTCCAAATTGTAGCTTTTCTTAGTTAGTGAATTACTTAATTAAATAACTTGTGCATTTTATATACTGAAGGGTGATGGTTCCTCGCACAAATGTTGCTTAGCTTTGGCTGAACTTGCTCGGAGGGGCTTCTGTTGCCTTGTAGCTTTTCTGATGTTTGAAGCGCATGCTCCTGCTATAACCACATCCACATCTCCCTGGATGGTCGGTGCGTGTTTTTGCTAACTTTCTTTTCTAAAAATATATAATATACACACTGGATGACCAGCTGCACATCCACATGAGTTGTTCCACCCATAATAATTAATAAATTGCAACATTTGAAATTCAAATATATACTTTACTTGAACAATATAGTCGATTGAATTTTGCAGTGCATATTTGGTTAATTTTATATACACGTCAAAAATATTGTCCTGTTGCAACACACAAGAAGATGCGGGTCGCATAACACATGTTAAGCCTATCTCCCGGTGCAGCGCACGGGCAATTTTCCTAGTTTGAACTAAAACCACGACGAGTAAATCCGAACCGAGGGAGTAGTTTGTAAGGAATCTTTTCTAACGTGACTCCCTTGTGTGGAGTTCTTTTTTAACATAACTCCTATTTTGTTGCGTCTATCATTGGCATGCATAGACCTGATCTACCGAAGTTATATTACTGAATAACTAACTAATTGTAAATAAAATCTGGCCGTTATAACTCGGTCCTATTAGATTAACGGCTCCAATTTTCTAATTAACGTGATAATTTTTTGGGAGTCTGTGATTAGTATAGGCAGGTATAGGTAGATAGATAGATTCACATGTAATCTGTCTGCAATGATGTCTGGGCACCACGTACAGTGGAAGGAAAGGATATCATTTTTTTTTTTTTGGAGAATCGGAAGGAAAGGATAGATAGGACGTGTAAAGCGGTGGTTTTGGGTGTGTACGGGATAGGAGGTGCGCTGATTCGGTTGCTTAAGGTACAGGTATTCACCAAGGCCGGTGGGCTTGCTAATCTAGGGATTTTACTTCGTGGGTGAGCATGGCCGTGGGGTGAGCCAGTTTTAGAATTAATCGAACTGTTAAATGCTGCCGCTGGGCGCTGCACCTTGAGCATCCCTCCCCTCACACTTTCATTTGGAGTTCCTTTTGCCACGGAATAACATGCCTCGAGTCCCCGGCATAGGTGGGCCGTCCGCCTCACCTGCACCATCTGCGGATGATCGGAGCAAGCCTCTTCCGGCTGTGGTTCGCTATGTTTTGATGGCCGTAGGCGGCGTTTTAGTGTACGGGGCGGTCGACGGTATGCTCCGGCTGCAGCGCAGCCGAGCTGCCAAGAGAAGCGACGAGCAGGCGGTCCGCAGGTACGACAAAGCCATTAAGGTTTGGGAAATTCTCTTTCGGGTGCTCCTAACCGTGCTGAGCGGAGCACATGCCATCGTGAGCGGCTGGTTTGGTCAGTAGGTACGTACTTTCTAGCTTCCAATCTCTGTCGCTCTCTCTCTCTCTCTCTCTCTCTCTCTCTCCCCGATGAGCTCACTTTCAATTTCCAATTTTCCTCTTCGCAGCACCCCATGGAGACGGCAAGAAGACAGCGTGGAGGGACAAGAGGACGGCGTGGAGGGACATGAGGACGGCCTGGAGTATATTAGTACATGAAATATATAGCTTGTTCTGTTGGCGCTAGCTCTGGAATATATATCTGTGTGCAGCCAGTGGATATATAGCTTGTTGTGGAGTACTGGGATGTAAGCATATGGAATAAGATGTAAGCATGTGGTGATATTTAATGTAAGCATGGATGGTGTATTGGACAATTTTATCAGCTCGGTATGCTCGATTTTTTTTATCGGCTCGGTGAAAATCATGAAAAGAAATTGTGCTAGTTTTTCGCTATGTTAGGTTGAGTTGTGATATTTTTGGTTTCAATACTCGAAATTATAAGCACATTATTTGTGAAACATCTACTCGGAAGTCTAGACACGCAATAAGAACCCACCTAGCAACTTGTTGGTGGCAGTAGACATGGATGCCCACTACAGGGCCTCACAAATAAAACATGGGTGCTACTGGAGTGGTCAATGTTTGTACAACTAGTTAGTGGTGGCTAGATCAGACATGCGCTGGTTTTGATGTCAACAGATGGAAACGGAATCAGAAGCAGGGGGAACTGTCACATGATAGTGACAGTGCTTCTGCTTCATACTTTAGAGGAAATTGACATTTCTTTCATCAGAGTATATCAGCTAATAATTTCAGAAAAAAAAAGACTGTATCAGCTAATATAAGGGGCATCATCCATGCGAAGTAGTCATTGCCACAAGCGCCTACAAATAATAGTTTGATTGACGGTGATTTAGTTGCCTTATAATTAGAGGTAATATCATCAGAAGTCATAGAACTTGTGCTTGATATTCAGTTTGGTGCAAGAACTTTGAAGATACGGAATTGTAGTCACTTAACTTCACTCAAACGTGGATATGTATATATGTGTACGACCTAACTTGTCAGTGAGAGATGGCGCTCCCTGGCATATTTTCTTCAAAAAAAGGCCATAGAATTTTATATATTTCTGGAAACAGCCAACCACATTGACACATTCTTCAACGAAACACGCTTGAATTTTTATATTTGCAGCAAATCCCACCACTATATTGCTCATACCTACGAAAATTTAAAAAAAAATACAGGGGTCAGCACATGTCTGGAATACAATACCTAATATGACAATATGAGCCAGTCCAGCGACACCGCCAACCACGTTCAGCTGTCATACTTTTGTTTTTCAAGAAAGTTTCAAACTATTCATCTTCAATCATGACACACTATTAGGAAAGGGCTTATAGGTGAACCCTAATAAGTGGCAGGCGAGATAGGGCACCTGTTGTCGATGTCAATACCGGCGGAATTCGGGTAGGGGGTCCCGAACTATGCGCCTGAGGATCGATGGTAACAGGAGACCGGGGACACGATGTTTACCCAGGTGCAGGCCCTCTCGATTGAGGTAATACCCTACTTCCTCCTTGATTGATCTTGATGAATATGAGATTACAAGAGTTGATCTACCACGAGATCGTAATGGCTAAAACCCTAGGAGTCCAGCCTGTGTAGTTGTGATTATTGTCTCTACGGACTAAACCCTCTCGTTTAGATATGCACCGGAGGGACCAAGGGTTGTACATGGCCATCTTGCAGAGGAAGGAAAGTATTACACCCGGACTCTAAACTTGCTATTTTACACATTTGGAGTCCTATCCAGATACGGGAGATAGTCTTCAGTAACAATCTTCACGGCCCACCAGTCCGGCCCATAACGAGTGATCCGGCCACCTGAGGACCCCTTAATCCAGAACTCCCTCAGCAGCCCCTGAACCAGTCTCCGATGACGATGAGTTCGTCTCGCATACTGTCTTCGGCATTGCAAGGCGGGTTCCTCCTCCCGAACACATTGAAGCAATATTCCCTACACAAAGGTACTATGTCCGGCTCTGCATGGTTAGTACAACCCTTAGCCTCGAAGGCAAGGTATCGAAAAACGGATAATGTGTCTTTACTAGCAACTTTTCAGCCAAGCGTCACGTCTGTCACTTTAATGTATCGAACCGTTTTCTTGGCTCTAGTTTCGCGTTTCGAGGTATATCCCCATTGGCACGTCTTGTCAAAACAGAGATCGTGCCCGCTTATTACGGGATCATTATCAATGTGACGTGAGCATCCAAAAAGCGCCTTATGCACGACTAAATTGGGAACCGGCGAGTTTTACGGCTGGAGTAGGGGGGGCGTTTAGCATTCACCGCTTATAATACACTAGTAGATAAAGGGTCTTTAGCCCCGGTTCATTTGGGCCTTTTAGCCCCGGTTCCAGAACCGGGACAAGAGGGTCGGTACTAATGCTCTGACCCTTTAGTCCCGGTTCAATCCAGAACCGGGGCAGAAGGGTGTCCACGTGGCCTGTGCACCAAGTCCAGGCAGGAGGGGTTTTAGTCCCGGTTGGTGGTACCAACCGGGACCAAAAGGCTTCCACGCGTCAGCATTTCTGTGGCTGTGGTTTTTGTTTTTTTTTTGAAAGGGGAGGGGGGGTTTTAGGTTTTGGGGGGTTAATTTAGGTGTTTCATATATTGTGTTAGCTAGCTAATTAATAGAGAGAAGTGTTCTCTCTTATGTCCGTGCTTGGTCGACGCTACATACTACACATACGTATATAGAGAGGACTAGAGTCACGCTAGCTAGCTAGCAAGCTGCTAGCTACTAAGCAAACGAAGGAAACAGAAGATCGTATAATCAACATATATATATATATATATGCATACAGAGAGAAGTAATATCGACCACCTCTCCTTCTCCGAGAGATTGGTCGAACAACAAGTTCTCGTATATCTATCCGACACTACCGGGCACATATATACAATAATTATCTCTTACAAAAATAATCTCCTAACACATGGATGCATGGTCCACATAGTATTCTCCGTCTTCAGCGATCACGTGTTCAAGGAAGAATGCCGCCAATTCCTCTTGAATTGCTCGCAGTCGATCTGGTGTTAGGAGTTCATCCCGCATCCGAAACATCTAATTTGAAGTAGGGGGTCAATACATGAAATGATGCTATAAATTTGTGAATATTATTGATTGCTTACGCACTTCAAATTGTTCATCAGTGTAGCCCCGCTCACAGGTCATGTGGCGGATGGACTCGCAAATGTAGTATCCACAATAATCATTCCCGGGTTCCTGCCACAACCACTTTACAAGAAATAGAGGTCAATCAAACTGATAAGGAAGAATGCCAAATTGGTATTGATGAAACTAGCGCTTGAATCAAGATATAGGAGATGCGCGCGCGGAACATGCTACTATATAGTACTTACTTTCGGGTATCTAAATTGTAGCTTCTTCGGCAGTCCCGGAGCTTTTTTGGTGAATTTTTTCCAAGCCCTGCCAGACAAAGAAAACAATTAGTTGATATCAGAAATGAAGTTGCTGATATATATGCATGGTGGATAATATTGATCGATTTAACTTACCTGGCTAGCATTTGAGTCATGTCCGCATACTCCTCGGGATCTTTACGTTTAGAGTCGAAGACAGTTACTACTCCCTTCTCAAGCTTAATCTCTAAGAGAATATAGTGGAAGCTGCGCACGAATGCATGAGATCATCAATTACATCACTATAACCTTGACTGATATATAAGGGAAACCAAATATGCACAAGACATTAACACTCACTTGAAGTTGTAAGGAAAGAGTATTGTATCTTTGTTTTCATTTACCACCAACGATCGTAGCAAGTTGGTCTCGGTATCGTCGGGACGCAATTTAACCTCGGTTGCATCTATGAGGTATGTGTTAATAAACCCAATATCACCTACTTGTCTTTTCTTTAATTCGACGATCTTCAATCTGCATAATATAGTGAGGATAATTATAAATACATGCAATGAAGATCAGCTATATAGAGAAACTTAATGACAGAAGTAGTACTACTTACAGACAGTAGCAGGTGACCGTTGTTTTATCGAGGGCCAATTGATTGAAAAATTGATAGAACTCCTCAAATGGAACAGGCAACAGGTCAATTCCAACGAGGTCATGCTCCGGTTTAACTCTCAAATACAAGTTATTCCCCCCCCAGACTCTCTGCAGATTTTCAAGTACCAATCATGCAATCTTCGCATATTCGTTGATAGAGATCTTTCATTTTTGACGAGAGGCTTCCCGTACTCGTATCTTTGTATCTGCACTTCCAAGAAATCATAGTGTACATCGTCGGACGCGTAATCTGCAAGATTGGTATAACCGGGCACCATCCTCGGATCATTAGCGACCATGTCGCTAGACACCTTGAGCGGGGGGCACGATTGGTTCGCTTGTTCGCCGAGCTGGGCAATTTGTTTCCCAGCTCGTCCTTCTGCTAACCTCTGATCACTTTTTGTACTTCCCGACCGCTTGGCATCTTGAAATGTCTTTTGAATCATGCGGTCATAGTTGCCCTTCGGCTTACTTTTCGCTGGTTGCTTCAGGGCAGCAAGAGTGCGCTTTGCTTTCACCGCATCTATCTTCTCCTCCGGAGGTGGATGTCTCTGTGCTTTCAACCCTTCATAAAAGTCCTTCACTTCGCCTTCAGCGATCTTCGTGTTTTCCTCGTCGGACCTCTCGTACGGTAACTTCTCTAGAGGCGTGAGAGAAGGACCGAATCTGCATCGCCTCCCGCCTCTGGCTGTACTGGTAGACGTCGCCGGACCAGACGAAGCGGCTGTCTTTTTTACTTGCTTACGCGCCGGAGCAGGAGCAGCCGGAGCGGCGGCAGGTCTCTTCCGCCCTTGCTGATTAGGCGGAGAAGGAGGAGCAGGCTGGCTGCTCGGGCGCGCCGGCGGCGAAGGAGGCGGAGTGCCGCCACGCGCCGGCGGCGAAGGAGGCGGAGTGCCGCCATGCGCCGGCGGCGAAGGAGGCGGAGTGCCGCCACGCGCCGGAGAAGGAGCCGGAGTGCCCTGATGGTCACTCGCCGGAGGAGGAGGCGGTGGAGGAGGCGTAGTGCCCTGACTCGCCGGAGGAGGAGGAGGAGGCGGAGGCGTCCAGTTGAGAATGTTGATTAGGTCCTTCCGCCATAGGCATGGAGTCTTCAGTGAAGAACCCAGCCGAGTCTCCCCTTCACCGGTAGGGTGGTCAAGCTGGAGCTCCTCAAATCCCTCCGTTATTTCGTCGACCATCACCCTAGCATATCCTTCTGGAATCGGCCGGCAGTGAAAAGTGTCGTCGGGTCCAGAAGGATAAACAGAGCCAGCAGCCGCCTTGACCTTCAGATTCATCCACTGTGCCATAAGGTGGCAATTTTGTGCCTGCGTGATAGCATCCACAGGATTCCTGGCAGTAGCCGTCAAGGCAGGCTCTGGCAGCTCGGTGGAAGCCACGCTGCTTCTCCGCTGAGATGGCGGGGTAGCTTCGGGGGAAGCTTCGGCAATTATTTTCTCCCGATTTGCTTCCCGTTCCTCTATCGCTTGTATTCTGGCCCGCAGCGCCTGGATTTCGGTCTGCTCCATTTTCTTCCTCCTGTCGTGGCATTTGTAGCCTCCTGTGTCCGGAAACCCAGCACGCCACGGAAGGGAGCCTGGCGTGCCTCGTGTCCGTCCAGGGTGCTCAGGATTCCCGAGGGCCATTGTCAGCTCGTCGTTCTCTCTGTCGGGGAAGAACGTCCCTTCATTCGCTGCTTTGATATACTGCCGCATCTTCCTGAGTGGTGTTTCCAATTGCTTGTCCGTCCAAATGCACCACCCTGTTACAGGGTCCAAGGTTCCGCCAGCCCCGAAGAACCAAGTCCGGCAACGTTCTGGCCAGTGCATTGTCTCTTGTTCGATCCCTTTCTGAAGCAGATCATTCTCAGCCTTGGCCCTAAGCCGGGCTACGAGGTAGCCGCCCGACCCCGTGCGATGGTGATGCTTCTTCTTCGCAGCATTTATCCAGTTTGTCTCCGACATCTTCTGACTCTTTTCCGACTTCTTATGGGCCACAAATGCGGGCCAGTCATCTTTGATCTTCTCATATATGCCCACGAATTCTGGAGTCGTTTTATCTTTGACAAACGTATTCAGTTTTTTCTTCCATGCCCTGAATTGGTCTGCCATCTTCGAAAGTGCAGCAGACTTGATTAACTCCTCTTTAACTGGGTTCGCCGGATCAACCTCTCGCGGTAGGACGAAATTTGACTTCAGCTCAGTCCAAAGATCTTCTTTCTGCATATCAGTGATATAAGTCACCTGAGCGTCGTTTGCAGCCGGCTTTAACCATTGATGGATGCTGATCGGGATCTTGTCCCTAACCAGAACCCCGCACTGATTAACAAATGCGTTCTTTGTGCGGACGGGTGCAATCGGCTCGCCGGAGCGCGAGATTTCTGAGATCTCAAACTTTTCATCCGGCCTCAACTTTTTCTTCGCTCCTCGTCTCTTTACCGAAGATTTGCTCGATCCGGAGGGCTAGAAAAAGGAACAAAGACGAGAGTTAATGAATGAATCAATTAACTAGTCAGCACATGCTTAACTAACATATATACCTCCTGGCCGGACTCGGTTCGGTCACCGGAGCCAGCATCACGGTCTCCTTCTTGCACCGGCATTGGGTCACCGGAGCCTCCCTCACGGTCTACTTCTTCCATGTGCATTGGGTCACCAAATTCATCAATATCATAGCCTAGATCTTCCAGCTGCAGCTCTTGTTCGACCTGCTCATCGGTGGCGTTGAGATACGACAAGACGGCATTTTGTCCGTGTGCGATTATGTCCATCAACATCGCTTCTTGTGCTAGGTCTCGGGTGTTGTCGTCCATTGTTTCTACAAATATTTACAACATGCCAATTATTATTCAAACATGACAGATGGATATATTAATGGCAAACGTAGAACTAGCTTCAACCCTCGACTGCTCGGCGATCCACAAACCCTAGACCCCCTCATGTCACATTTTGTCTAGCTAGTGTCAAAGGATTCAACAAAACCAATACTTCATCATTAGGCGAAAGTAACAGTAGCATGATGGTACGAAGCTCTCCAAAGTTGTTTTGGAACGGAGTCCCAGATAAGATAATTCGTAACAAAAGACGGATTATCCTATCAGGAACTCCGTTCCAAAATAACTTTGCATAACTTCGTACAAACATGCCCCGGTTACTTCTGGCAAATGATGAAGTCATGGAATTCTTCAATACTTTGACACTAGCTAGGCAACCTCTCTCGACCCCTCGACCCCCGACTTCTCGGCGATCCACAACCCTAGTCCCCCTCATGTCACCTTTTGTCTAGTGTCAAATGATTCAACAAAACCAATACTTCATCATTAGGCGAAAGTAACAGTAGCATGATGGTACGAAGCTCTCCAAAGTTGTTTTGGAACGAAGTCCCAGATAAGATAATCCGTAACAAAAGACGGATTATCCTATCAGGAACTCCGTTCCAGAACATCTTTGCATAACTTCGTACCAACATGCCCCGGTTACTTCTGGCAAATGATGAAGTCATGGAATTCTTCAATACTTTGACACTAGCTAGGCAACCCCTCGACTTCTCGGCGATCCACAACCCTAGACACCCTCATGTCACATTTTGTCTAGTGTCAAAGGATTCAACAAACCAATACTTCATCATTAGGCGAAAGTAACAGTAGAATGATGGTACGAAGCTCTCCAAAGTTGTTTTGGAACGGAGTCCCAGATAAGATAATCCGTAACAAAAGACGGATTATCCTATCAGGAACTCCGTTCCAAAACATCTTTGCATAACTTCGTACCAACATGCCCCGGTTACTTCTGGCAAATGATGAAGTCATGGAATTTTTCAATACTTTGACACTAGCTAGGCAACCTCTCTCGACCCCTCGACCCCCGACTGCTCGGCGATCCACAAAACCCTAGACCCCCTCATGTCACATTTTGTCTAGCTAGTGTCAAAGGATTCAACAAAACCAATACTTCATCATTAGGCGAAAGTAACAGTAGCATGATGGTACGAAGCTCTCCAAAGTTGTTTTGGAACGAAGTCCCAGATAAGATAATCCGTAACAAAAGACGGATTATCCTATCAGGAACTCCGTTCCAGAACATCTTTGCATAACTTCGTACCAACATGCCCCGGTTACTTCTGGCAAATGATGAAGTCATGGAATTCTTCAATACTTTGACACTAGCTAGGCAACCTCTCGACCCCCCTGACTTCTCGGCGATCCACAACCCTAGACACCCTCATGTCACATTTTGTCTAGTGTCAAAGGATTCAACAAACCAATACTTCATCATTAGGCGAAAGTAACAGTAGCATGATGGTACGAAGCTCTCCAAAGTTGTTTTGGAACGGAGTCCCGGGATAAGATAATTCGTAACAAAAGACGGGTTATCCTATCAGGGACTTCGTTCCAGAACAACTTTGCATAACTTTGTACCAAAATGCCCCGGTTACTTCTGGCAAATGATGAAGTCATGGAATTCTTCAATACTTTGACACTAGCTAGGCAACCTCTCTCGACCCCTCGACCCCCGACTTCTCGGCGATCCACAACCCTAGTCCCCCTCATGTCACCTTTT
>LR738712.1:787353679-787386405 GCA_902687465.1 Secale cereale | reverse complement strand
TATTTATTTCTAAGTTGTTTTTTGCTGTATTTAGAGTTGCTTTATTTATTTTATTTTCTTTGTTTATTTCTAAGTTGTTTTTTGCTGTATTTAGAGTTGCTTTATTTTTTTTTACTTTCTTTATTTATTTTCTTTGTTGCTTTATTTATTTTATTTTGTTTATACTTACAACAAAATACTTATTGTTGCTATTTATTTTTCAAGTTTTTTTGTTTTGTTTTCTGCATTATTTATTTTCTTTTGTTATTTGCTTTATTTTTTTAATTCTTTCTGGTAAAACCAATTAAAAACTTTCTCTGTTAGTGGAAGTAGTATTGAAATTTGAATAGTACAAACGGACAATGGTATCATACTCGTTTGTTACAAAGTTGACATGGTATCATCATAATAGTTGCGGAAAAAACTCTTCACTTTTTCTTCACTTGTGTCATTTGCTTATTGCGCCGTAACCATGGATAATCTTCATCGTTTATCAGGATGCTTGGGTCAGCCTTGACTTTGAAGGGAGGAATTTCATGAAACTTTTCATAATCTTCAGACATGTCTGTCTTGCCCTCCACTCCCAGGATGTCCCTTTTTCCTGAAAGAACTATGTGGCGCTTTGGCTCATCATATGATGTATTCGCTTCCTTATCTATTCTTTTTGTCGGTCTGGTAGACATGTCCTTCACATAGATAACCTGTGCCACATCATTGGCTAGGACGAACGGTTCGTCAGTGTATCCAAGATTTTTCAGATCCACTGTTGTCATTCCGTACTGTGGGTCTACCTGTACCCCGCCTCCAGACAGATTGACCCATTTACACTTAAACAAAGGGACCTTAAAATCATGTCCGTAGTCAAGTTCCCATATGTCCACTATGTAACCATAATATGTGTCCTTTCCCCTCTCGGTTGTTGCATCAAAGCGGACACCGCTGTTTTGGTTGGTGCTCTTTTGATCTTGGACAATCGTGTAAAATGTATTCCCATTTATCTCGTATCCTTTGTAAATCAATACAGTCGAAGATGGTCCCCTGGACAACAAGTACAACTCATCACAAACAGTGTTGTCACCTCTGAGACGTGTTTCCAACCAACTGCTGAAAGTCCTGATGTGTTCACGTGTAATCCAGTCGTCGCACTGCTTCGGGTGTTTGGAGCGCAGACTGTTCTTGTGTTCATCGACATACGGGGTCACCAATGTAGAGTTCTGTAGAACTGTGTAGTGTGCTTGAGACCAAGAATATCCGTCCCTGCATATTATTGAGTCCCTTCCAAGCGTGCCTTTTCCAGTCAGTCTCCCCTCGTACCGCGATTTAGGGAGACCTATCTTATTAAGGCCAGGAATGAAGTCAACACAAAACCCGATGACATCCTCTGTTTGATGGCCCATGGAGATGCTTCCTTCTGGCCTTGCGCGGTTACGGACATATTTCTTGAGGACTCCCATGAACCTCTCAAAGGGGAACATATTGTGTAGAAATACGGGCCCCAGAATGACAATCTCGTCGACTAGATGAACTAGGACGTGTGTCATGATATTGAAGAAGGATGGTGGGAACACAAGCTCAAAACTGACAAGACATTGCGCCACATCACTCCTTAGCCTTGGTACGATTTCTGGATCGATCACCTTCTGAGAGATTGCATTGAGGAATGCACATAGTTTCACAATGGCTAATCGGACGTTTTCCGGTAGAAGCCCACTCAATGCAACCGGAAGCAGTTGCGTCATAATCACATGGCAGTCGCCTTGGTACGATTTCTGGATCGATCACCTTCTGAGAGATTGCATTGAGGAATGCACATAGTTTCACAATGGCTAATCGGACGTTTTCCGGTAGAAGCCCCCTCAATGCAACCAGAAGCAGTTGCGTCATAATCACATGGCAGTCATGAGACTTTAGGTTCTGGAACTTTTTCTCTGCCATATTTATTATTCCCTTTATATTCGACGAGAAGCCAGTCGGGACCTTCATACTGAGAAGGCATTCAAAGAACATTTCTTTCTCTTCTTTCGTAAGAGCATAGCTGGCAGGACCTTCATACTGCTTCGGAGGGATGCCGTCTTTTTCGTGCAAACGTTGCAGGTCCTCCCGTGCCTCAGCTGTATCTTTTGTCTTTCCATACACGCCCAAGAAGCCTAGCAGGTTCACGCAAAGGTTCTTCGTCACGTGCATCACGTCGATTGAAGAGCGGACCTCTAGGTCTTTCCAGTAGGGTAGGTCCCAAAATATAGATTTCTTCTTCCACATGGGTGCGTGTCCCTCATCGTCATTCGGAACAGCTAGTGCGCCGGGGCCCTTTCCAAAGATTACGTGTAAATCATTGACCATAGCAAGTACGTGATCACCGGTACGCATGGCGGGCTTCTTCCGGTGATCTGCCTCGCCTTTGAAATGCTTGCCTTTCTTTCGACATTGATGGTTGGTCGGAAGAAATCGACGATGGCCCAGGTACACATTCTTCCTGCACTTGTCCAGGTATATACTTTCAGTGTCATCTAAACAGTGCGTGCATGCGTGGTATCCTTTGTTTGTCTGTCCTGAAAGGTTAGTGAGAGCGGGCCAATCGTTGATGGTCACGAATAGCAACGCCTTTAGGTCAAATTCCTCCTGTTTGTGCTCATCCCACGCACGTACACCGTTTCCATTCCACAGCTGTAAAAGTTCTTCAACTAATGGCCTTAGGTACACATCAATGTCGTTGCCGGGTTGCTTAGGGCCTTGGATGAGAACTGGCATCATAATGAACTTCCTCTTCATGCACATCCAAGGAGGAAGGTTATACATGCATAGAGTCACGGGCCAGGTGCTGTGATTGCTGCTCTGCTCCCCGAAAGGATTAATGCCATCCGCGCTTAAAGCAAACCATACGTTCCTTGCGTCCTTTGCAAACTCCTCCCAGTACTTTCTCTCGATTTTTCTCCACTGCGACCCGTCAGCGGGTGCTCTCAACTTCCCGTCTTTCTTACGGTCCTCACCGTGCCATCGCATCAACTTGGCATGCTCTCTGTTTCTAAACAAACGTTTCAACCGTGGTATTATAGGAGCATACCACATCACCTTCGCAGGAACCCTCTTCCTGGCGGGCTCGCCATCAACATCACCAGGGTCATCTCGTCTGATCTTATACCGCAATGCACCGCATACCGGGCATGCGTTCAGATCGTTGTATGCACCGCGGTAGAGGATGCAGTCATTAGGGCATGCATGTATCTTCTGCACCTCCAATCCTAGAGGGCATACGACCTTCTTTGCTGCGTATGTACTGTCGGGCAATTCATTATCCTTCGGAAGCTTCTTCTTCAATATTTTCAGTAGCTTCTCAAATCCTTTGTCAGCCACAACATTCTCTGCCTTCCACTGCAGCAATTCCAGTACGGTACCGAGCTTTGTGTTGCCATCTTCGCAATTGGGGTACAACCCTTTTTTGTGATCCTCTAACATGCGATCGAACTTCAGCTTCTCCTTTTGACTTTCGCATTGTGTCCTTGCATCGACAATGACCCGGCGAAGATCATCATTTGGTTCCTCTTGATCTTCAGCAGCTTCACCCGTTGCAGCATCATTGGGCACATCGTCTGGTTCCTCTTGATCTTCACCAGCTCCCCCCATTGCAGCATCACCATATTCAGGGGGCACATAGTTGTCATCGTACTCTTCTTCTTCGCCGTCTTCCATCATAACCCCTATTTCTCCGTGCCTCGTCCAAACATTATAGTGTGGCATGAAACCCTTGTAAAGCAGGTGGGAGTGAAGGATTTTCCGGTTAGAGTAAGACATCGTATTCACACATTTAGTGCATGGACAACACATAAAACCATTCTGCTTGTTTGCCTCTGCCGCATTTAGAAACTCACGCACGCCCTTAATGTACTCAGAGGTGTGTCCGTCACCGTACATCCATTGGCGGTTCATCTGCGTGCATTTATATATAATTAAGTGTGTCAAAAACCATTACAGAACATCATAAATAGATAATTAAGTGACCAAATGGATAAAAGTTCATCATCACATTAAAACCAAAGTACATACATATATAGTTCTCATCTAACAACATATAGCTCTCCATACAAATCGAAACTATGTAAAACATTTCAATGCGAAAACAAATGCTATCATAATCGCAACCAAGGTAACAATTGATCCAACGGCATAATGATACCAAGCCTCGGTATGAATGGCATATTTTCTAATCTTTTTAATCTTCAACCGCATTGCATCCATCTTGATCTTGTGATCATCGACGACATCCGCAACATGCAACTCCAATATCATCTTCTCGTCCACAAATTTTTTTTTCCTTCAAGAATTTGTTTTCTTCTTCAACTAAATTTAACCTCTCGACAATAGGGTCCATCTTGATCTTGTGATCATCGATAACTTCCGCAACATGCAACTCCAATTCCATCTTCTCCTCCTCCATTTTTTCCAATTTTTCTTTAACGAAATGTTTTCCTATTCAACTAAATTTAACCTCTCCACAAGAGGGTCGGTTGGAATTTCTGGTTCAACTACCTCCTAGACATAATAAAACATCTATGCATGTCAGGTTGGTCGGCATAACTATCATAAGCACTAAAACAAATAGTTATAAATTAAAGATAATATACCACATCCGAATCGTAGACCGGACGAGGGCCCACGTGGGCGGATATCAAAACCATCGCACTATATAATAACAAGCAATAATAAACGTAAGAAAATTAGACAAACATCTATGTAAAGCAATAATAAAAGTAAGAAAAGCATGGACATAACAAGAGGCTCACCACGGTGGTGCCGGTGACGAGATCGGCGGGGGCGATCGACGGCGGCGAAGACGGGGACGGGACGTGACGGACCGCTAAACCTAGACAAATCTCGGAGAAAATAGAGCTTCGAGAGGAGAAAAGCTTAACTAGTGTGGCTCGGGCATTCCACCGAACACGTTGTGTGCATAGGAGGTGAGCTAGAGCACCATTAACCCCTCTCCTCCTCGGCCAGAAAAAAAAATAGAGCAGTGAGCTCTGCTCTTGAGTGAGGGGTTATATATAGGCACCTCATTGGTCCCGGTTGGTGCTATGAACCGGGGCTAAAGGGTTGCCTTTGGTCCCGGTTCATATCACTAACCGGGACCAATGGTGGTGGGCCAGGACCAAGAGCCATTGGTCCCGGTTTGTCGCTCCAACCGAGACCAAAAGGTCCAAACGAACTGGGACCAATGGCCCACGTGGCCCGGCCGGCCCCCTGGGCTAACGAACCGGGTCCAGTACCCCCATTGGTCCTGGTTCTAGATTGAACCGGGGCTAATGGGCTGGACCAATGCCCTGTTTTCTACTAGTGATAGGATACCAATCCTGCTCATTAACCCCACGCTTTCCTCCAGCCGTAGCTCTCCAATCTCCCCAGCCTAAGCGCCCACAACTCTCAACTCCTCCACCACCGCCTCCCTCCCCAGGAATGGCTGGATCCGGTTCTAAGGGCAAGTGGGAGGCTTCTACGGTCATGGAGAAGACCATGAAGAACCTCCGAAGTGCAGGCTATCTTGCTGATGATATAGCGCCATGGATCCCCGAAAAGGACCAAGTGATCCCCGTCCCTAAGGCGGGTGAGAGGGTTGTTTTCCTCTCCCACTTTATCCGGGGGCTCGGATTTCCTCTCCACCCCTTTGTACGGGGTCTCTTATTTTTCTATGGGCTAGATTTCCATGATCTAGGCCCGAACTAAATTCTTCACATATCTGTTTTTATAGTAGTATGTGAGGCGTTCCTCCGCGTCCCCCCACACTTCAGTCTATGGCTCAAAACCTTCAATTTGAAGCCGAAGGTGGTCGATGGGCAGCACGCGGAGTGCGGAGGAGCCATGGTGAGCAAGCTCCCCAAAGCCACCTGGCCAAAGGGGGCCTTTGTGGAGACAAACAAGGTCTGGCAGCAGGAGTGGTTTTACATCACTGAGCCATGCGATGCCAAGTGGGCGGCGGCGCCCGCATTCAGATCTGGACCCCGGGAGATGCTGACCTCTTGAACCGACAAGAGTCCGGATTGGGGATCTCAGCCGGAGGTGCTAGCCCTCCAAAAATCGCATCTCTGGCATGATTGCCAAGGGCACCCTCCTCACAAATGTGATTGAGGTAATGCTCGTCTACCTCGTCCTTCCCTGCCAACGCCGGGACTCCCATTTATGGGAGTTCAATCTGGAAGGGCGTCGGCCCTTGAAGCATCTCTTCGGCACCACACACGAAGACATCTGCAAGCATCTCTTCAAGGCCCAGATGGGGTGGCCGGCGGAGACCGAGGATAGGGCTTCAGCAACATGTTCACTGCTTCAGAGGTAATCAAAATTTCTACCGAATACATACTCCATCCATAGTTCAATTATAACAGGAGTTAGAGTTTTTGTGTTCTATCCAGGCCTGGACGAAAAAGGCAGAGCGAATCAAGTGTCCGGCTCCCTTTCCAGAAGACCCAGAGACGCCTCAGCTGACGGCAATGTTGGTTCCGGCGACATACAACGTCGGAGAAGAAGGCCAAGAAGAAGGGCAAGGAGATCAAGAGCGACCCCCGCCCTATAGATCCCGCGGACACAAGGTCCGGGGAAACCGGCTCCCACCTCTCCCCCGCAGAAGAAGAAGAGGAGGAGGAAGAAGAAGATGACTCCCCCGTCTAGGTAAGGGGGAGGAAAAGAGTGGCCCCCGATGACGCAGGCAAGGCCGCGCCTAGGAAGAAACTAAATCTTCCAGACAGTTCGGACTCAACGTCCGAACAAAGCTTCCGAGTTCAGCCAGGATTAAGCCCCTGGCCGAATCGTAAGTACTTAGACGATAACTACTTATGTTTGGTGAATTACTTTTCAGTATCTAATGTCATTTTGCCTTTATTAAGTCCTCCACATGACATCCCCGTGGCTTCACTGTCATCAGGAAATTCTCTATCGCCGGGAATGGTGGAGAGCGATACGCCTCCGCGGGGCTCGTCGCCTGTTTTAGGGGACGCCGACGTGTCCTCTGTACCTCCCCCTGTTCGAGCAGGTGGGAGTGAGACAGACGAGAAGGCGTCCAAGGTTAATCCCTCGGCCGCTGCTAACCAAGGGGGAGCGATCCCCATGGGACCAAAGACGGGAGGCCCAAGCAATCCGGGCCCCCACCGAACACTGTTCTGGAGCCCAATGCGGCTCCAGAATCAGGAAACCAGCCCCCCGTGATGGGGAAGGAGCAACTGCTCAAATGGCGCCCGCCGTCAATTCGGAGGCGCCGAATGCTCTGGAGGAAGCACTACGAGGTGCTTCCATCGTAGTGGAACACCGCACTCTGATGAGTGCGGTCATGGAGAAAATTTAGTCCGTCAAAGGCGTAGGAGTACTAACCCATTTTCCTATATAGGAGTCATCTTTTATACTCCCAAGTGTCCGTCCCAGGGGTGACGGTTCCGTGATTGGTGGTGAGGCGATCTGAAGGGCGGCTCCTCTTAGGGTTTCTCCCTCTGTCGTGGTTTTGATCTCTTCTAGGGCCTCCCATCGCAATTCTCTACTCAGTCAACGTTTCCGGCTGCTGATAGAGACGCCCCTCCTTGAGAGTCATCTCCGTGATCCCAACCACCAAAAGCCTCTCGTGTGTGCTAGGGCGCACGACCGTAATACACTGACTCCTAGACTTCCAGGTTTTTTGACGTTTCAGGCCGCCATGGAGAAGGTAGAAGGGCTGCTGAAGAACCTGAAGTTGTCAGACGTGGAGAGGAAGGGAGTGCGGATCGAAAGGGCGGCATGGGGTAGATCCAGGGAAGTGGAGCCACAGGCGTTAGGGAAGGTGTTCTCGGAGAAGCCGGTGTATGTGGAGGGGATGATTAAGTCTCTGAGTAGGGTTTGGTGTCCACTAAAAGGTTTGAAGTGCAAGGAGATGGAAGAAAATATTTTTCTGTTCACCTTTTTGCAGGCGGCGGGGAAGAGAAAGGCATTGGAAGATGGCCCGTGGATGGTGGGGAAGGAGCTGATTGTCATGGAGGATTCTGATCCAATTAAAACCGTGGAGGAGTATGAATTCAAGATCATACCTATTTGGGTGAGGGTGACTAGGCTGCCTCTAGGTTTTCTAAATCAAGAGAGTGGGCAAATCCTAGGAGAGCAAATTGGGGAAGTGGTGGAAGTGGACGTAGGGGAAGGAGGTGGGCAATCTGGAAATTTTATCCGAGTTAAGGTCAAGCTAGACATTACCCGGCCACTGTTGAGAGGTATTACAGTGGACATCTCTGAAGAGAATGAGGATATGGGGAAGATGAACATGGTCGTGGACAGCCAGAAAAAGAAGGGTGAAGTTGAGGATGAGCAAAAGTGGTGTCCGTTGGAATATGAGTACCTGCCTGATTTCTGCTACACGTGTGGAGTAATCGGACATATAGATAAGGCATGTTCGGTCAAAGTGCCCAGAGGAGAGATGCAACAGTACGGGAATTGGATGAGGGCTGTAATGAAGATAAAGTATTTTGAACGGCAAAGGCCAGGGTCGAGCGGATCGAAGAGCAGCGGAGGAAGTGGGCGGAATGGAGGATATGGCTTCCAAAATAATATAAGGGGAGGGGGTAGTGATAGTGACTCATGGAGAAAGTCAGGGGATGAAGGTAATTCAATGTCAAGGTTACACAGCAGGGAGAGGACTAGGCTGAACCAGGGTTTAACCAGCCCTCTGAAGCTGAACCCACCTCCGGAGCGGAGCACGAGCCAAGAAAAATTAAGTGTACAGGCTAATACAGGAGAGGAGAAGAAGGAAGGGGAAATATGTCAGGCACAAAAGGACAGGCTGAAGGAGGCAGGAGACAAAGGAAGAGCGGGGCTGAAGGATAAGCAGGAGGGAACATCCGAGCCCATGGTGCATGTCACTCCCATGCATGAGGATGTAGCTCACGTGGGAAAGGGAGGCGGTCAAGGAGAGAAGGGGGTAGTACTTGAAGTTGATAAAAACAAGAATAAGAAGACAGAGGGAAGGAAGGGCTTTAACAGGAAAGTGAGAAGTGAAAATATTATTGATGTGAAGTTAGGAGTGGTTCCTGGGGAAAAAAGGGGTATGGAAGCGATGGAGGTGGAAGTAGAGGATGGAGAGCATGTGAAGAAACAGAAAGGCGAGCAGACAAATGTGAACTTGGAAGCGGGGTTGTCGGTACAGCCCCGCGGGAACCAATGAAGATAGTGGCGTGGAACTGCCGGGGATTGGGAAATGGCCCGGCAGTTCGAGGACTCTTGGATATCCAGGAGAAGGAAGCTCCCGATGTGCTTTTTTTATCAGAAACAAAAATGGATGAGTACAGGATGGAATTGTTCAGGTGGAAGTTGGGCTTAACAAACATGGTGATAAAGAAGTGCGAAGGACAGAGTGGTGGTTTAGCCTTATTTTGGAGGAATGGAATAAATTTGAAAGCGGAACTGAAATCTAGATAACATATAGATGCGGAGATAACCGGGGAGGATGGCTTCTGTTGGAGATTTACGGGCATTTATGGAGAACCCAAACAAGAGAAAAGGGAGGCTACATGGAAACTGCTAAGGACGATAAAACATCATAGTGACAAACCATGGATGTGTGCGGGTGATTTCAATGAGGTTTTGTTTGATTGGGAGAAGGAAGGAGGGGCGGCTCGGCCCCAAGGGTGTATGGACAGATTTAAGGAGGCCTTAGAAGGTTGTGCTCTTCATGATTTGGGGTTTCACGGTGATCCTTTCACGTGGCGTAATAATAGTCAGACGGAGGAAAACTATATCAGAGAAAGATTGGACAGGGTTGTCGCAACGCAAGGGTGGTGTGACCATTTCCCGGGGTACAAAGTGAGGAATGGAGACCCAAGACATTCGGATCACCGGCCTTTGATCATTGAATTGGAGGGACGAAGTACAAATGAAAGAAAAGGAGGGGATAAATGTTTCAAGTTTGAGGCTAGGTGGCTGGAGGAAGAGGCGTGTGGAGGAATAGTAGAGAATGCATGGAAGACTAGTAGTGATATTCATGGCAGAGGGGTGACAGATGCGTTGAAGGACGTTGCAAAGGAGCTGACAGATTGGAGTAGGAACATTCTTGGTGACTTGGAGAAGAGTATATCTCGTACGAAAAAAGAACTTGAAAGGTGGAGGAGGAGGCCCATTTCGGATGAACAAGTTCAAAAGGAAAGTATGCTCAGGTATAAGTTGGCCAAGCTTGAACACCAAAGAGATACATATTGGCGTCAGAGAGCTCATGTGCACTGGCTAAGGGAGGGAGACAAGAACACGAAGTTTTTTCACTCATATGCTTCGGAGAGAAAGAGAAGAAACAGAATAAAAAAACTAAGAAATGAGGGAGGAGAGATGGTGGAAGGGGAGCAGGAGATGGCGGCGGTGGTTACCGAGTTTTACCGTAACCTTTTTGCTTCTTGTGCAGGACACCGGCTCCCTGAGTTGTTAGAAAAAGTGCCCAGTCAGGTTACACCGGAAATGAACTCTCAGCTTATGAAACCGTTTGCTCCCGAGGAGGTAAAGGCGGCACTTGACAGTATAGGGGATCTCAAGGCCCCAGGCCCAGATGGCATGTCAGCGGGTTTCTACAAAAATTTCCGGGGTCTGATTGGTGATAAGGTGACCGAGGAGGTCCTGAAGGTCTTAAATGGGGCCCCAATGCCGTCGGAGTGGAATGATACAACAGTGGTGCTAATCCCTAAGGTGAAGGAGCCGGAAGCAATGAAGGATCTGCGCCCGATCAGTCTTTGTAATGTATTGTACAAACTCATTTCAAAGGTATTGGCCAATCGTTTGAAATGCATTCTTCCTGAAATCATTGCCCCCAACCAAAGTGCTTTCGTGCCAGGGCGCCTCATCACAGACAATATCCTCCTAGCTTTTGAAGTCACCCATTATATGCAACGAAAGAGAAGTGGATCAGAAGGTTTAGCGGCACTTACACTGGATATGAGTAAGGCGTATGATCGGGTGGAGTGGAGCTTTTTGGAAGCAATGATGAGGAAGATGGGATTTGTCGAGAGATGGATACAGTTGATCATGAAGTGTTGCAGCACAGTAAAATACCAATTTCGAGTAAATGGTGTGTTAACAGAGGAGGTGATCCCAGAACGAGGGTTACGGCAGGGCGACCCCATATCCCCCTATCTCTTTTTGATATGTGTAGAGGCCTTCTCTAGTTTATTGAATCATGCAGAAGCCAATGGCACGCTTGAAGGTGTTCGAATATGTGGTGGAGCGCCGAGCTTTAATCATCTATTGTTTGCTGATGATTCGTTGATTCTCCTAAAAGTTACTCAAGAGAGTCCACAACATCTGCAACATATTCTAAACTTATATGAGGATTGCTCGGGTCAGACCATCAATACAGATAAATCATCCATTACTTTCAGCAAGAATACGAAACTGCAGGCTAAACAGGAGATGATGCATACCCTGAACATTTCAAGAGAAGGCAGAGGTGATCGGTATTTGGGGCTCCCGGTGCATATAGGCAAATCCAAGACTCGTACCTTTGCGTACATTAATGATAAAATCTGGAGATTGATCCAAGGCTAGAAGGAGAGAGCGCTCTCAAAATTGGGGAAAGAAATTCTAGTGAAAGCTTGTGCTCAGGCGATCCCCACCTTTGCGATGACATGCTTCGATCTGACGAAGGGTTTCTGTGAGCAGTTAAACTCAATGATTAGCAGATTTTGGTGGGCTCAACTGAAAAATGAATCAAAGTTGCATTGGCTTGGATGGGACAAGTTGACCAGAGCAAAGCAAGATGGGGGTCTGGGTTACAAGGATTTGCATCTTTTTAACCTCTCTATGCTAGCGAAACAAGGTTGGCGCCTACTAACTGAACCAGAATCATTGTGCGCGCATGTCTTCAAGGCTCGATATTACCCGGAGTCTGATGTTCTCCAAGCTGAGCCAAAGCCGGGCATTTCTTATGCTTGGAGGAGTATTCTCCGAGGTATCGAGGTGTTAAAACAAGGGCTAGTAAAGAGAATAGGCAATGGAGAGGATACAGACATGTGGCTCGATCCATGGCTCCCAAGGAGTGGATGTATGCGACCGATCACACCGAGAGGCCAGACAATCATAAACAAGGTGTCTGAATTGATCGATCCGTATACAGGTCGATGGGACGAGGATCTGGCGAAATCCACCTTCTGGCCGATGGACGCGACTATGATCTTGTCAGTGCCATTGCATGATGACTTTGATGACCAGTGGGCTTGGCAGTATGAACCCAATGGGACCTTTTCGGTCAGGTCTGCTTATCACTTGCAATGTGAGCTGAGTCTGATGAGGGCTAAGAAGCAAGTTGGGGACAGTTCTGAGCAAGCCAATAAATTTAATTGGAAGGCAATCTGGCAGTGTCATTGTCCCGGGAAGATGAAACATTTTTTATGGAGAATGGCTCATAATAGCTTACCTCACAGATGGAGCATCGAGCGTAGGGGTATGGAGATTGATACTGCTTGTCCGATGTGCTCCAGGTTTAATGAAGATGGAGGGCACCTCTTCCTCAGATGCAAGGCAGTTAGACCGCTTTGGCGCGAGCTTCAGTTAGAAACTGAAAGGAATTTTTTTCTCAGTTGCGAGGGGCCGAAGGACTTTATTACTGCAGTTTTGAGATTGCAGGAGGAAAAACAGCTGCGGTGTATCACCATGCTCTGGGTGTGGTGGGATACAAGAAATAAAAAGAATGTGGGAGAGCCACAACGAGCTACTGAAGCTTTGGTGAGAAGAGTGCAGAACATGGTCAGTGATTTTCAGATGCATGTCCCTAAAATTGGTACTCTGAAAACACTGAGTGTGGTTCCGGATAGGCTCCCAAATCAGGATATGCTACAGATTAATGTGGATGGCAGTTTGAAGGGAAATCCTAACCGTGGTGGTTGGGGCTTTATAATTTGAAACCAAGAGGGCCAACCGGTGGGAGCTGGACCTTGTCCTGTCAAACACATACTGAATCCTCTCCAAGCCGAAGCTACTACTTGCCTGCAAAGTCTTCATGCAGCTCACGGATGGGGAATGACAAAGATACAAGTCCATTCAGACTCGATGATTCTGGTGCAGGCCCTCACGTCCAACGACTTTGACCTCTCAGCTAATGGGACCTTAATAAAGGAGATTAGATGTTTTGCTAGCTGCAATTTCACCTATGCCCGGTTTTTGTTTTGCCCAAGGGCTTGTAATAAAGTTGCGGACGCGTTAGCGACGTACGGTGCCGATGCAGGCCTTGTGTCCCCAGCCTTTTGGCCGGACCAAGCACCTGCCTTTGTGCACAATCTTGTAGCCAGCGATGTTGCTGAGCTGTTTGGTTAATGGAAGCGCTGATTTCCATCTCAAAAAAAAAAGTGTATGTACTCCCACCCAGGTGGACTGGGTAACCCAGCAGCCGGTGAGCATTGTCGCACAGGCTGCTAACTAATTAGCTTTTGCATGCGTAACAACTTCCTATAAGCAAGGTGCATGCAGCCGTGGCTTTACATGCATTGGGAATTACATTGTAATTAATGTCTGACAATATTTATATTATATTTTTTTGAGAGAAGGGTATATGTAACTCTAAAGCTATAAAAATGTGCATGGAGGTATATGTTACATCCTCAGTTTTTAGAAAGAGTATATACTCACTTTTTAAAAAGCTATAAACTGAATTTATATAATGAGTATATACTGACTTCTTTCATTGAATATATACAGAATTTTGAAGGACTATATACTGATTTTTTATTGGAAGGACATCAGTATTTTTTTTTCGAACTAGCACGGAGTGAGCTTTCTTAAGGAGTATATACTGAAATTTATATGTACATACTGATTTTTCTTCGGGTAGTATATGCAGATTAAAAAATTGAAGTAGCATGTACTACTCTTTTTTTGGGGAAGTATATACTTTATTTTCTATCAGAGAGCATATTCCACATTATTTTTATAGAAATATAAGACCACATTATTTATGAGGACCGATACTACTAAACTATTATGAAGAAGTATGTACTTCATTATCAATGAAGAAGTACATACCTTATTCTCCCCCGCAAAAAAAAGTAAATACCTTACTCTGAACGTTTGGAGTAGTATATACCCCGCAAAAGTACTAACACGTGATAGAAGTTTGATATTCTAACACGTACGTTCGTCGGCACCTAACACAGCAGGTGCAATGAGAAATCATTAGATCGACCTTTCCTTGCTGGTCTTGATGGATTCCACGCGGTGTGTTGGATACGGCGGCCGGAGCTAGTTTTTGAGAGCGGTTCATTTGACGAGTCGCAGTCTAACCAGGTATACGTGGGTAAAAACTACACATCCCAGATCTCTATTTTTGTGCAACAAAATTTCAAACAGAACCTTATCCATGCAATGGGATTTACTAGCTGGTTATTAATTAGTATCTATTATATATAAAAAGTGCTTGACAGGCTCACTAGAAAAAAGATAAATAAGCTAGAAAATCCCACAAAAATCAGAACTATCCAACCATTTATTAAATATGCGAATTCTTTACAGCCATTAGATATGTTTTAAGTGGAAAAATTTACCCACCAATGCCATTATGCCATTATGATAGAAAAACGTTTAATTCAAATTACTTTATTATAATAGAAAAACAAAGCTAGGATAGACCTTATGTAAAAAAAAGTAGCAGGACGTGGGCATGTTGGGGTGCGTTTCCTTCTATATGCATGCATGCATGCATTCTTTCCTTCCTAGGGTAGGACTATTCCAAAGAAAGCCAGCGTGAATATGTATGCATGCATTATTCCCTTGATAGGCTAGGACTCTTTCAAAGAAAATAAGTGTGACGTGGGCTGACGCTTTTTATATGGATGCATGCATGCATTCTTTCCTTTATACTATATATATGAATGCATGCAAAAAACAACACGGATAGATTTATTCATTAAAAAACATGCATGGCTTTATTCTCGAAGAAAAAAAATGGTCATGCAACTTGCCAAAACATGTTCGTCTTGATACTCTTGGACACCCGGCTAGCATCAATAGCCTCGTACGTGCGTGCCACTTGGCTCTGCAGCCCCTTGTGATCCAGTATCGTGCACATACAAGTACAAGAATCTACCGTAAACTTGCATCATGCACATTGTTAAGAGCTAGGTATAAATTAGTGTGTGACATGTATTTTGTTCTATTGCTCCATCCATTCACATATAATACAACCATATAAAAATTATCAATGTGAGCTATGTGAAACAAGAGGTGTATATTGATCATAGTTATGTGTATATGGAAACATGCAAGAAATATATGCCATATTGTACAAAAATTTAATAGTATTTTTTTTCGAAACGGAGAAAATTTAATAGTATGGTGTATAAATGTGAATGGAACTCTTATAACTGTTGGTGAACACGATAGTTCTCTAAGAAAATCGGTAGAGATGTGTAGCCAACAGGAGATAAAAAATAGTATACTAAACATTCTCAAGCAATAACTGGTAATATTTCAAATTCACGAGAAGAAACGTTCCTTTCCCAAAAAGTTCATACATTACTTTCACAAAATGTAATAGATTCCTCTCGCCGGTAGCGCATTATATCATATGTATAATTTCATGTGCGTACCTTATCCACATATATATTTTTTTTTGTGGAGATTTTTCAGAAGAGGCCTAATTTGCAACCATCAGACAACGTGAAGCATTTAAGCTTGCATAGCACTCAACGTGGCGCGCATACGGTTGTGTGGCTGGTCATATGGTGACGCGTTGGCCACGTCGTATGACCAGCAAGCACACGTTCGGGCAAGTTTCCTTTAATTTATGTATTCCAGTACCATGTAAATCATGTGACCTAGAAATGTACATAGAATTTATGATAGATAGATCGATTATTTCATTCATAACATGGAATTTATACGTTTCATATATGTGTCAACTCTAGACTATTTGTTTAACGAGAGTTTAAGTTTGACATGATTGATTTAGAATAATTTCATGTACACTTTGCCATCGGAAGTTTCTAGATATTTCAAACCATCTCTTATATATTTCGGAATCAAATATATCATTTTGTTAAATGCCATGTGTAAACACATTTTATCCTAACATGACCATATATATCCAATCGATCTAACTATGTGCTTAATGTATCTCTATATTATTACCATTTTATCAAGGATGATCTTAACTATTTCTTATGACAACAAGAAAGTGTTACGTGGTAATATTTTACAACAGTTTTTTCTGACAGTAATTTTCCTGTACACTTTTCAATCGGAATTTTTTAGATCTCACACATTACTTTCTAGATCTCAGTATCCAATGTCATATTATTACATGGCTATGTTAGAGTCACACATTAGGCTATAGTACAAACAAACTGTGTCTTACAAATATATTTTAAAATCAAATAATGATCCACTTGCCCAATTGTATTTTCAATTCTAACCTTTGATGCGAGAGTATATCCGACATCATCCTATTTTGCTCATGTCAACCGCATGTGTTGTCTTGCTATTACAATCATTATTGTGCATTGTGATATTAGTTAATATACTTTCAATTATGCGCAATGCCCTACAGCTTTACCAGCACAACCGTTATCTTGGCTCTTCTCCATAAATCCTTCCATCATTGACTTGGTAATTAAGCTTAGAGTTTTCATATAATGCAGCTAGCGACAAATTGTAGGATGATAAAAAAAATAAGATCCAAAAATCGTAATTCTACCTCGACATAAAATTCACCTCCCTACATTTGTTGTATAAATAATTTCATCTTTTCCTTCTTGCTTGCAATCTTTTTTGGTAAGATAATGGCCAATAGAATTATTATTTTTGTCCTCTTACATATGCTTTCCAGCTTGCTTATCGAATAGGGTGACATATGGTCATATGGTTAGTTATTCAAAAAAGGTTATACAATTTTATTATGATTATTTTAAATTGTTGAGAAACAACTCAAAAATATGTTATGGTATTTTCTATACATATGACGTTGCGCACACTATGCACTTTTGTGTTATATAAGATTAGCGAAGTTGGCAAGGTTCATCACAAATTTTGGGTATTATTTAAGATCATTCCTTTAGTATTTATATCATGTGATTATTCATTTGTTCAGCTAGGACGTCAAGTAAGTTCTTTGGAAAAAACGATAATTTAATATTTTCTTCTGTTGTTATTTTGTAACTAGCAAAGTGGCCCGCTCGATGCGCGGGCTAGAACTATAGAAAGTGCAATAATGAGAATATATTTATTGTTTGTTTTAAAGACACATTGACACCGAATGTGTTGACATTTACAAATATATGTCCTATTTAACATTTTTCTTAGGTGTATTTTCTTCTCATTTACATTTAAATATATATGTTACCCCTTCTTATTATGCAAACCGTTCTAAATTTATTTTAAATTATGAATCACATTTGGAAATTTATATTTCATATCATATTTTTGGCAATACCATTTTTCTATTTTTAATTTAAATTATGTGTATTTTTATGTAGCAAGGTTTTTGAGAAACCTGCCAAGGTGGTTTAAACAAATCGAATATGCAATACAACAAGGTGATCCGTTATTAATTATGAATCCTTTATATATATCGACAACACAAGAATGATACCACTAAAGAGGCAACAATTCCAGTTAGGCACAAGAGGTTCTTAATTGATTTCAGCGTGGACAAGAAAAACAAAATTTTGAATTGTTATCTTATTGATGCAAATCCAGGCAATTAACAAAAATGGCAAGATTGAAAAGAAGAATGAAGTTGCACACAAGGAAAATAGCCAGTCTTCGATCATACATGGGGATGTCCCAGACTAGGGAGCTGCACCAAAAGGACAACCTTTGATACACGCGAGGTAAGAAAATCTTCTCAACGTTCCACTCGCATGTGTTTTATCATCCATTTGGTTCTAAACTTTTACCACTAATGATGTACGACTGGTAGTAGCATACGTGAAGCAACCTTATGTAACCCATAAAACATAAATCTACTGGAAAAATATCAAGCACATATAAAAGAAGAGGTGTGCAGCAGATCTTTATCAAAGAAAAAATAATACCCTTTAAAATACATAAATAAAAGTGATGACCAATCCACGGTGCTGATACTAAACAATAAAATCAAGATATGACGTGTTTTATATTTCAATTTTGAAATGCACTTCAGAAATCCCTGCATTGGAAGATTAACTTTCCTCAGAAAAAGGAAAAAAGGGGCCATTTCAAGAATGTTGCCGATGTGTGGGATGCGTTTGGCTGGCGCTCTAGGTGCAGTAGATTCCTCCACCATCCTCATACTAAAGATGGATCAAAGTTGAGACACGAGGAGACAAACGAGCCGCTATCAAAGGTAACCCTGTGGTAGCACCAGCGGATCGAGCTGAGCTCAAGGAACAGAATCAAGGAAACAAGCTGATGGGAGCTATTCGACTACTAAATTTGTGTTTAGAGAAGAAAAAATTAAGCAACATGATAAAAAAAAGGCTGAAAAAATATACAAGTATAATTTGAACAACGGAACTGGTCATACAAAATAGTTAGTACATCATGAATAATTAACACGTAAATGACGAAGGGATAACACAATATTTATATATCGGTAAAAATCAAAATGTTCACAACAGTATTATATTTTAAAATGGCATCAAATGTAATTCCAATCTGTCTTGATAAAATAAAACAATATGTTCTCATCAATCAACTTTATAAATTTCTAGCCCGCGCATCGAGCGGGCCACTTTTCTAGTTTAATTTAATTATACAATGGCTAAACGGGTGTGCACCCTGCGACCTAATAGCACGTGACGTGTATTTTGAGGCCGTGTTTTTAAACAGGCTTCACTAGTAGCGGCATCTGTCCAAGCCGCAGAGATTTCTGAGCTAAATCAGAAGCTTAGACCAGCTGACGAAGAGCTCGACGCGTCAACAAGCGTTTTGATGAAACACAAGGTATGCGGATTTTGAAAGAATTGAAATTCTAACAAACTATATGTGTGAGCGTGAGCTTATTTGTGTTATATGTTTTGTGAAACAGCTAACACAGCTACGATCGAGGCCCTTAAGGGCGAGCTTGCGAAGGCCAAGGAGGAGGCCCGGGCGAGCAAGATAGCCACTGACAAAGCGACTGTCGACCTGAAGGCCGAACATGCCGTGTGTCAGCAGCACGAGTCACGGGTGACCGAAGTCGAGGACAAGCTGTGAGATGCCATTTACAAATGCGAGGCATTGGAGCAGTCGATTTCGGAACAAGCATCCGAACTCACCGCGGCAGTTAATGCTGCCAAGCAGGTGAGGAGTGAGTCGCGCAGTGCTCACGAGGAGATCAAGCAAGCGCGGCAGATAGTAGCTGGTAAGACTTTTCTCTTGCAGAGCATCTTCGGAGGTCAGAGGTACCTTGGGCTGATACGATTATGGAGTTCTCCAGGCATGTTTTCCGATCTTCCGAGGAGCATCGCCGATGCCGCCGAACACTTCCGAGCCCAGGAGGGAAACAACACAGAGAAGTTGTTCTGGTCGCAGTTTCTTGCGCCAAATCATCCGGTGCCCCTCAATGACCAAATGAAGCAGCTGGTCGAGCTGCACAATATGGAGGGTATGGCCATGAAGGACTTGATAGTCCACTACTAGAAAAAAAAGCTATAGCCAATATGGGCACTAATGAAGCACTATACATGTGGTGCACCATTACTAAATTGTAGTGCGCACCATGTGTAGGTGCGCCATTAGTAACCAAAACAGTAATGGCGCACCAGGTGAAAAGTGTGCCATTACTAAGTTTGATCAAGGTTTGACCCAGTCATACACATAGTAATGGCGCACTTTGTATATGCGTCATTACTAATTTGACATAGTAATGGCGCACCTTTACAAAGTGCGCCATAACTATGTGTATGACTGGGTCAAACCTTGGTCAAACTTAGTAATTGCGCACTTTGCATAGGTGCGCCATTACTATGTCAAAATTAGTAATGGCGCACCTATGCAAAGTGCACCATTACTAACTTTGACCATGTCATACACATAGTAATGGCGCACTTTGTGAAGGTGCGACATTACTAACTTTCTAGACGGCCGAAAATTTCACCAAATGCACCCCCGGGCCGTCTTTTCAGTTTAAAAAAATAAAAGAAAATTGATGGAAAAGTCAATAAAATAAGTTTCCCATGTGATATGTGGTCTAGTTGTTGGGAAAATTTACAAATATGAATTTCGACTTTATTTGCAAAATCTCTCTGGAATTTAGTAAAATGGGCATAATTTTTGCATACGAACTCGGATTAAAAAGTTTTTCTTCTTCTCCTCTTTTTTTCTTCTTTTTTTCTGCGATCTTCTCCTCTATTTCTTTCTTCTTCTCCTCTTTTTTTTTCTTCTTCCTCTTCTTATTTTTTATCGGGTATGTCGTTGTCGATATACCCCCTCCCCAATAACTTCGACATGAGGGGAGGGGGGTCGAGGGTCGTCGAGGGTTCAAGGGTCGAGAGGTCGAGGGTCGAGGGTCACCGAGGATTCGAGGGTGGCCGAGGGGTCGAGGGTCACCGAGGGTTCGAGGGTCAAGGGTTCGATGGTCGAGGGTACGAGGGTCGTCAAGGGGCCGAGGGTTCGAGGGTCGTCGAGGGGTCGAGGGTCGAGGATCGCTGAGGGGTCGAGAGGTTTCCTAGTATCAAAGTATTGAAGAAATCTATGGCATCATCATTAGCCGGAAGTAACGGTGGCATGATGGTACGAAGCTCTTCAAAGTTATTCTGGAACGGAGTCCCGGATAGGATAATCCGCCTTTTGGTACGAATTTCAGCAAAGGCCTTCCAAATAGCGATATTCGGAAGGCTCTTGCTGAACTTTGTACCAAAATGCGAATTATCCTATCTCGGACTCCGTTCCATAACAACTTTGAAGAGCTTAGTACCATCATGCGCCTGTTACTTTCGCCTAATGATGAAGACATGGTTTTGTTGAATCCTTTGACACTAGACAAACGTGATATGAGGGGGTCAAGGGTCGGGAACTAGGGTAGAGGGTCGTGGATCACCGATCGGTCGAGGGTCGAGGGTCGTCGAGGGTTTGAGAGGTTGCCTAGTGCCAAAGTATTGAAGAAATCCATGGCTTCATCATTAGCCGGAAGTAACCGGGGCATGATGGTACGAAGCTCTTCAAAGTTATTCTAAAACGGAGCCCCGGATAGGATAATCCGCCTTTTGGTATGAATTTCAGCAAAGGCCTTTCCAATAGCAATATTCGGAAGGCTCTTGTTGAACTTTGTACCAAAAAGCGAATTATCCTATCTCGGACTTCGTTCTAGAACAACTTTGAAGAGCTTCGTACCATCATGCGCCTGTTAATTTCGCCTAATGATGAAGACATGGTTTTGTTCAATCCTTTGACACTAGACAAACGTGAGATGAGGGGTCGAGGGTCGGGAACTAGGGTAGAGGGTCATGGATCGCCGAGCGGTCAAGGGTCGAGGGTCGTAGAGGGGTCGAGAGGTTGCCTAGTGTCAAAGTATTGAAGAAATCCATGCCTTCATCATTTGCCGGAAGTAACCGGGGCATGTTGGTGAAAAGCTCTTCAAAGTTGTTTTGGAACGGAGTTCCTGATAGGATAATCCGCCTTTTGGTACGAATTTCAGCAAAGGCCTTCCAAATAGCGATATTCGGAAGGCTCTTGCTGAACTTTGTACCAAAAAGCGAATAACCTATCTTGGACTCCGTTCCAGAAAACTTTGAAGAGCTTCATATCATCATGCGCCTGTTACTTTCGCCTAATGATGAAGACTTGGTTTTGTTGAATCCTTTGACACTAGACAAACGTGACATGAGGGGGTCGAGGCTCGCGAACTAGGGTAGAGGGTCGTGGAGCGCCGAGCGGTCGAGGGTCGAGGGTCGTCCAGGGGTCGAGGGTCGAGGGAACCCCGTTGAAGATTTTTAGAATCCCAAAAAACCTAACAGAATAAAAGATACGGGGCTTTTAAGATCTAGAGGGGGGAAAATGGAAAAAAAAATCAAACTTAGTAATGGCTCACCATTTGCTAGGTGCGCCACTAGTAACAGAAAAAAAATTGGTTTCCAATTTTTTTTTGGAAAAAATGTTCGAAATATGATACGTAATATGACCAGGAAGTTTGATTTTTTTTCAAAATTTCATCACACTCATGAACATGATCAAAGTCCTAGACATCAACAAGGTTCACTAGTAGAAAACAGGGTATTGGACCAGGCCTGTCCAGCCCATTAGCCCCGGTTCAATCTAGAACCGGGTCCAATGGGGGCACTGGACCCGGTTCGTGAGCCCAGGGGGCCGGCCGGGCCACATGGGCCATTGGTCCTGGTTCGTTTGGACCTTTTGGTCCCGGTTGGAGCGACAAACCTGGACCAATGGCTCTTGGTCCTGGCCCACCACCATTGGTCCCGGTTGGTGATATGAACCGGGACCAAAGGCTCCCCTTTAACCCCGGTTCAGAGCACCAACCTGGACCAATGAGGTGCCTATATATAACCTCTCACTCATGAGCAGAGCTCACTGCTCTGTTTTTTTTCTGGCCGAGGAGGAGAGGGGTTAGTGGTGCTCTAGCTCACCTCCTATGCACACAACGTGTTCGGTGGAATGCCCGAGCCACACTAGTTAAGCTTTTCTCCTCTCGAAGCTCTATTTTTTTCCGAGATTTGTCTAGGTTTAGCGGTCCGTCACGTCCCGTCCCCGTCTTCGCCGCCGTCGATCGCCCCCGCCGATCTCGTCACCGGCACCACCGTGGTGAGCCTCTTGTTATGTCCATGCTTTTCTTACTTTTATTATTGCTTGTTATTATTGCTTTAGATAGATATTTGTCTAATTTTCTTACGTTTATTATTGCTTGTTATTATATTGTGTGATGGTTTTGATATCCGCCCACGTGGGCCCTCGTCCTGTCTACGATTCAGATGTGGTATATTATCTTTAATTTATAACTAATTGTTTTAGTGTTTATGATAGTTATGCCGACCAACCTGACATGCATAGATGTTTTATTATGTCTAGGAGGTAGTTGAACCGGAAATTCCAACCGACCCTCTTGTGGAGAGGTTAAATTTAGTTGAAGAGGAAAACATTTCCTTAAAGAAAAAAATTGGAAAAAATGGAGGAGGAGAAGATGGAATTGGAGTTGCATGTTGCGGAAGTCATCGATGATCACAAGATCAAGATGGACCCTATTGTCGAGAGGTTAAATTTAGTTGAAGAAGAAAACAAATTCTTGAAGGAAAAAATAAAAAAAATTGTGGACGAGAAGATGATATTGGAGTTGCATGTTGCGGATGTCGTCGATGATCACAAGATCAAGATGGATGCAATGCGGTTGAAGATTAAAAAGATTAGAAAATATGCCATTCATACCGAGGCTTGGTATCATTATGCCGTTGGATCAATTGTTACCTTGGTTGCGATTATGATCGCATTTGTTTTCGCATTGAAAAGTTTTACATAGTTTCGATGTGTATGGAGAGCTTTATGTTGTTAGATGAGAACTATATATGTATGTACTTTGGTTTTAATGTGATGATGAACTTTTATCCATTTGGTCACTTAATTATCTATTTATGATGTTCTGTAATGGTTTTTGACACACTTAATTATATATAATGCACGCAGATGAACCGACAATGGATGTACGGTGACAGACACACCTTCGAGTACATTAAGGGCGTGCATGAGTTTCTAAATGCGGCTGAGGCAAACAAGCAGAATGGTTTTATGTGTTGTCCATGCACTAAATATGTGAATACGTTGTCTTACTCTAACCGGAAAATCCTTCACTCCCACCTGCTTTACAAGGGTTTCATGCCACACTATAATGTTTGGACGAGGCACGGAGAAATAGGGGTTATGATGGAAGACGGCAAAGAAGAAGAGTACGATGACAACTATGTGCCCGCTGAATACGGTGATGCTGCAATGGGGGGAGCTGGTGAAGATCAAGAGGAACCAGATGATGTGCCCAATGATGCTCCAACGGGTGAAGCTGCTGAAGATCAAGAGGAACCAAATGATGATCTCCGCCGGGTCATTGTCGATGCAAGGACACAATGCGAAAGTCAAAAGGAGAAGCTGAAGTTCGATCGCATGTTAGAGGATCACAAAAAAGGGTTGTACCCCAATTGCGAAGATGGCAACACAAAGCTCGGTACCGTACTGGAACTGCTGCAGTGGAAGGTAGAGAATGCTGTGGCTGACAAAGGATTTGAGAAGCTACTGAAAATATTGAAGAAGAAGCTTCCGAAGGATAACGAATTGCCCGACAGTACATACGCAGCAAAGAAGGTCGTATGCCCTCTAGGATTGGAGGTGCAGAAGATACATGCATGCCCTAATGACTGCATCCTCTACCGCGGTGCATACAAGGATCTGAACGCATGCCCGGTATGCGGTGCATTGCGGTATAAGATCAGACGAGATGACCCTGGTGATGTTGATGGCGAGCCCGCCAGGAAGAGGGTTCCTGCGAAGGTGATGTGGTATGCTCCTATAATACCACGGTTGAAACGTTTGTTTAGAAACAGAGAGCATGCCAAGTTGATGTGATGGCACAGTGAGGACCGTAAGAAAGACGGGAAGTTGAGAGCACCCGCTGACTGGTCGCAGTGGAGAAAAATCGAGAGAAAGTACTGGGAGGAGTTTGCAAAGGACGCAAGGAACGTATGGTTTGCTTTAAGCGCGGATGGCATTAATCCTTTCGGGGAGCAGAGCAGCAATCACAACACCTGGCCCGTGACTCTATGTATGTATAACCTTCCTCCTTGGATGTGCATGAAGCGGAAGTTCATTATGATGCCAGTTCTCATCCAAGGCCCTAAGCAACCCGGCAACGACATTGATGTGTACCTAAGGCCATTAGTTGAAGAACTTTTACAGCTGTGGAATGGAAACGGTGTACGTGCGTGGGATGAGCACAGACAGGAGGAATTTGACCTAAAGGCATTGCTGTTCGTGACCATCAACGATTGGCCCGCTCTCAGTAACCTTTCAGGACAGACAAACAAAGGATACCACGCATGCACGCACTTTAGATGACACTGAAAGTATATACCTGGACAAGTGCAGGAAGAATGTGTACCTGGGCCATCGTCGATTTCTTCCGACCAACCATCAATGTCGAAAGAAAGGCAAGCATTTCAAAGGCGAGGCAGATCACCGGAAGAAGCCCGCCATGCGTACCGGTGATCACGTACTTGCTATGGTCAATGATTTACACGTAATCTTTGGAAAGGGCCCCGGCGCACTAGCTATTCCGAATGACGCTGAGGGACACGCACCCATGTGGAAGAAGAAATCTATATTTTGGGACCTACCCTACTGGAAAGACCTAGAGGTCCGCTCTTCAATCGACGTGATGCACGTGACGAAGAACCTTTGCGTGAACCTGCTAGGCTTCTTGGGCGTGTATGGAAAGACAAAAGATACAGCTGAGGCACGGGAGGACCTGCAACGTTTGCACGAAAAAGACGGCATCCCTCCGAAGCAGTATGAAGGTCCTGCCAGCTATGCTCTTACGAAAGAAGAGAAAGAAATCTTCTTTGAATGCCTGCTCAGTATGAAGGTCCCGACTGGCTTCTCATCGAATATAAAGGGAATAATAAATATGGCAGAGAAAAAGTTCCAGAACCTAAAGTCTCATGACTGCCATGTGATTATGACGCAACTGCTTCCGGTTGCATTGAGGGGGCTTCTACCGGAAAACGTCCGATTAGCCATTGTGAAGCTATGTGCATTCCTCAATGCAATCTCTCAGAAGGTGATCAATCCAAAAATCGTACCAAGGCTAAGGAGTGATGTGGCGCAATGTCTTGTCAGTTTCGAGCTTGTGTTCCCACCATCCTTCTTCAATATCATGACACACGTCCTAGTTCATCTAGTCGACGAGATTGTCATTCTGGGGCCCGTATTTCTACACAATATGTTCCCCTTTGAGAGGTTCATGGGAGTCCTAAAGAAATATGTCCGTAACCGCGCCAGGCCAGAAGGAAGCATCTCCATGGGCCATCAAACAGAGGATGTCATCGGGTTTTGTGTTGACTTCATTCCTGGCCTTAATAAGATAGGTCTCCTTAAATCGCGGTACGAGGGGAGACTGACTGGAAAAGGCACGCTTGGAAGGGACTCAATAATATGCAGGGACGGATATTCTTGGTCTCAAGCACACTACACAGTTCTAAGAACTCTACATTAGTGACCCCGTATGTCGATGAACACAAGAACAGTCTGCGCTCCAAACACCCGGAGCAGTGCGACGACTGGATTACATGTGAACACATCAGGACTTTCAGCAGTTGGTTGGAAACACGTCTCAGAGGTGACAACACTGTTTGTGATGAGTTGTACTTGTTGTCCAGGGGACCATCTTCGACTGTATTGATTTACAAAGGATACGAGATAAATGGGAATACATTTTACACGATTGTCCAAGATCAAAAGAGCACCAACCAAAACAGCGATGTCCGCTTTGATGCAACAACCGAGAGGGGAAAGGACACATATTATGGTTACATAGTGGACATATGGGAACTTGACTACGGACATGATTTTAAGGTCCCTTTTTTTAAGTGCAAATGGGTCAATCTGTCAGGAGGCGGGGTACAGGTAGACCCACAGTACGGAATGACAACAGTGGATCTGAAAAATCTTGGATACACTGACGAACGTTCGTCCTAGCCAATGATGTGGCACAGGTTATCTATGTGAAGGACATGTCTACCAGACCGAGAAAAAGAAAAGATAAGGAAGCGAATACATCATACGATGAGCCAAAGCGCCACATAGTTCGATGGGACGAGGATCTGGTGAAATCCACCTTCTGGCCGATGGACGCGACTATGATCTTGTCAGTGCCATTGCATGATGACTTTGATGACCAGTGGGCTTGGCAGTATGAACCCAATGGGACCTTTTCGGTCAGGTCTGCTTATCACTTGCAATGTGAGCTGAGTCTGATGAGGGCTAAGAAGCAAGTTGGGGATAGTTCTGAGCAAGCCAATAAATTTAATTGGAAGGCAATCTGGCAGTGTCATTGTCCCGGGAAGATGAAACATTTTTTATGGAGAATGGCTCATAATAGCTTACCTCACAGATGGAGCATCGAGCGTAGGGGTATGGAGATTGATACTGCTTGTCCGATGTGCTCCAGGTTTAATGAAGATGGAGGGCACCTCTTCCTCAGATGCAAGGCAGTTAGACCGCTTTGGCGCGAGCTTCAGTTAGAAACTGAAAGGAATTTTTTTCTCAGTTGCGAGGGGCCGAAGGACTTTATTACTGCAGTTTTGAGATTGCAGGAGGAAAAACAGCTGCGGTGTATCACCATGCTCTGGGTGTGGTGGGATACAAGAAATAAAAAGAATGTGGGAGAGCCACAACGATCTACTGAAGCTTTGGTGAGAAGAGTGCAGAACATGGTCAGTGATTTTCAGATGCATGTCCCTAAAATTGGTACTCTGAAAACACTGAGTGTGGTTCCGGATAGGCTCCCAAATCAGGATATGCTACAGATTAATGTGGATGGCAGTTTGAAGGGAAATCCTAACCGTGGTGGTTGGGGCTTTATAATTTGAAACCAAGAGGGCCAACCGGTGGGAGCTGGAGCTTGTCCTGTCAAACACATACTGAATCCTCTCCAAGCCGAAGCTACTACTTGCCTGCAAAGTCTTCATGCAGCTCAGGGATGGGGAATGACAAAGATACAAGTCCATTCAGACTCGATGATTCTGGTGCAGGCCCTCACGTCCAACGACTTTGACCTCTCAGCTAATGGGACCTTAATAAAGGAGATTAGATGTTTTGCTAGCTGCAATTTCACCTATGCCCGGTTTTTGTTTTGCCCAAGGGCTTGTAATAAAGTTGCGGACGCGTTAGCGACGTACGGTGCCGATGCAGGCCTTGTGTCCCCAGCCTTTTGGCCGGACCAAGCACCTGCCTTTGTGCACAATCTTGTAGCCAGCGATGTTGCTGAGCTGTTTGGTTAATGGAAGCGCTGATTTCCATCTAAAAAAAAGTGTATGTACTCCCACCCAGGTGGACTGGGTAACCCAGCAGCCGGTGAGCATTGTCGCACAGGCTGCTAAGGCCCCTCCCAATGCTCCACCTTGTACAGGTGCTAAGGCTGCCATATAGGCAAAAAATCTGATGTGGCAAGGTAATTAAGAGGGGAGAGATGTGTGTGGTGACCCCAGGAAGAAACAATGCTAAGCGCGAGAACCTAGACAAAAGACTTAAATGAAAGAATCCCACCAATGCATGAAGAACTTTAGTTGCAAAACCATTAAATGAAGGATGCTTAGCACCAACAAGTTAAGCACCTATGCATTGGGAGCTTTAGTTGCTAAAGTTTTTAATGTGCTTAGCACCTCATGTAAGCATCAATGCATTGGAAGTAGCCTAACTAATTAGCTTTTGCATGCGTAACAACTTCCTATAAGCAAGGTGCATGCAGCCGTGGCTTTACATGCATTGGGAATTACATTGTAATTAATGTCTGACAATATTTATATTATATTTTTTTGAGAGAAGGGTATATGTAACTCTAAAGCTATAAAAATGTGCATGGAGGTATATGTTACATCCTCAGTTTTTAGAAAGAGTATATACTCACTTTTTAAAAAGCTATAAACTGAATTTATATAATGAGTATATACTGACTTCTTTCATTGAATATATACAGAATTTTGAAGGACTATATACTGATTTTTTATTGGAAGGACATCAGTATTTTTTTTTTCGAACTTGCACGGAGTGAGCTTTCTTAAGGAGTATATACTGAAATTTATATGTACATACTGATTTTTCTTAGGGTAGTATATGCAGATTAAAAAATTGAAGTAGCATGTACTACTCTTTTTTTGGGGAAGTATATACTTTATTTTCTATCAGAGAGCATATTCCACATTATTTTTATAGAAATATAAGACCACATTATTTATGAGGACCGATACTACTAAACTATTATGAAGAAGTATGTACTTCATTATCAATGAAGAAGTACATACCTTATTCTCCCCCGCAAAAAAAAGTATATACCTTACTCTGAACGTTTGGAGTAGTATATACTCCCTCCGTAAACTAATATAAGAGCGTTTAGGTCACTATTTTAGTAATCTAAACGCTCTTATATTAGTTTACAGAGGGAGTACCCCGCAAAAGTACTAACACGTGATAGAAGTTTGATATTCTAACACGTACGTTCGTCGGCACCTAACACAGCAGGTGCAATGAGAAATCATTAGATCGACCTTTCCTTGCTGGTCTTGATGGATTCCACGCGGTGTGTTGGATACGGCGGCCGGAGCTAGTTTCTGAGAGCGGTTCATTTGACGAGTCGCAGTCTAACCAGGTATACGTGGGTAAAAACTACACATCCCAGATCTCTATTTTTGTGCAACAAAATTTCAAACAAACCTTATCCATGCAATGGGATTTACTAGCTGGTTATTAATTAGTATCTATTATATATAAAAGGTGCTTGACAGGCTCACCAGAAAAAAGATAAATAAGCTAGAAAATCCCACAAAAATCAGAACTATCCAACCATTTATTAAATATGCGAATTCTTTACAGCCATTAGATATGTTTTATGTGGAAAAATTTACCCACCAATGCCATTATGCCATTATGATAGAAAAATGTTTAATTCAAATTACTTTATTATAATAGAAAAACAAAGCTAGGATAGACCTTATGTAAAAAAAAGTAGCAGGACGTGGGCATGTTGGGGTGCGTTTCCTTCTATATGCATGCATGCATGCATTCTTTCCTTCCTAGGGTAGGACTATTCCAAAGAAAGACAGCGTGAATATGTATGCATGCATTATTCCCTTGATAGGCTAGGACTCCTTCAAAGAAAATAAGTGTGACGTGGGCTGATGGACGCGACGACTGGATTACATGTGAACACATCAGGACTTTCAGCAGTTGGTTGGAAACACGTCTCAGAGGTGACAACACTGTTTGTGATGAGTTGTACTTGTTGTCCAGGGGACCATCTTCGACTGTATTGATTTACAAAGGATACGAGATAAATGGGAATACATTTTACACGATTGTCCAAGATCAAAAGAGCACCAACCAAAACAGCGATGTCCGCTTTGATGCAACAACCGAGAGGGGAAAGGACACATATTATGGTTACATAGTGGACATATGGGAACTTGACTACGGACATGATTTTAAGGTCCCTTTGTTTAAGTGCAAATGGGTCAATCTGTCAGGAGGCGGGGTACAGGTAGACCCACAGTACAGAATGACAACAGTGGATCTGAAAAATCTTGGATACACTGACGAACGTTCGTCCTAGCCAATGATGTGGCACAGGTTATCTATGTGAAGGACATGTCTACCAGACCGAGAAAAAGAAAAGATAAGGAAGCGAATACATCATACGATGAGCCAAAGCGCCACATAGTTCTTTCAGGAAAAAGGGACATCCTGGGAGTGGAGGGCAAGACAGACATGTCTGAAGATTATGAAAAGTTTCATGAAATTCCTCCCTTCAAAGTCAAGGCTGACCCAAGCATCCTGATAAACGATGAAGATTATCCATGGTTACGGCGCAATAAGCAAATGACACAAGCGAAGAAAAAGTGAAGACTTTTTTCGGCAACTATTATGATGATACCATGCCAACTTTGTAACAAACGAGTATGATACCATTGTCCGTTTGTACTATTCAAATTTGCACTAACAGAAAGTTTGTAATTGGGTTTACCAGAAAGAATTAAAAAATAAAGCAAAAAACAAAAGAAAATAAATAATGCAAAAAACAAAAAAAAACTTGCAAAAAAATAAAAAATAGCAACAATAAGTATTTCATTGTAAGTAGAAACAAAATAAAATAAATAAAGCAACAAAGAAAACAAATAATTTCAAATTTAAACTATTCAAATTTGAATACTACTTGCACTAACAGAAAGTTTGTAATTGGTTTTACCAGAAAGAATTAAAAAATAAAGCAAAAAACAAAACAAAATAAATAATGCAGAAAACAAAACAAAAAAACATGCAAAAAAAAAATAGCAACAATATGTATTTTGTTGTAAGTAGAAACAAAATAAAATAAATAAAGCAACAAAGAAAACAAATAAATAAAAATAGCAACAGTAAGTATTTTGTTGAAAGTAGAAACAAAACTAAAAAATAAAGCAACAAAGAAAAAAAATAAAAAAAAAATGCCACCTACTGGGCCCACACGGCCTGAATACGACTAGAAACCCAACCATGGGCCAGGATTCAGGCCCGTAGAAAGCCCAGCAAGCCCACAGGCAAAGCAGTGTCAGTTTAGGCCCTTAGGCCTGCAGTTAAGAGGAGTTTGAGAGGAGAGAGGCAGCGGGGCTTATAAACTGGTGCTGGCCTCTCTCAACTAGCGAGGTGGGACTAAACTTCCCACCGCACCGCGCCAGCAAGGCCTTTGGTCCCGATTGGTGGCACTAACCGGGACTAAAGGGTGGCATTAGTCCCGGTTGGTGGCACAACCCGGGACTAATACCCCCCTTTAGTCCCGGTTGGTGCCACCAACCGGGACTAAAGGTCCCTTGCCTTTAGTCCCGGTTGGTGGCACCAACCGGGACTAAAGGGGGGTATTAGTCTCGGTTTGAGCCACGAACCGGGACTAATACTGCTCCTATATAACCAACACTTGCGAAAATTTCTTCTTCCCCACCCCGACGCCTCTTCACTCTGCTTCGTCCCCGCCCCCGTCGCCCCGTCGCCGTCGCCGTCGCCCCGTCGCCCTCGCACCGTCGCGCCGTCGCCGTCGCCCCCAACGCCGCCCCGTCGCCCCCGCGCCGTCGCCCCGTCGCGCCGTCCCCGTCGCGCCGTCGCCGTCGCCCCCGCGCCGCCCCGCCCCGCGCCGTCGCCCCGCCCCGTCGCCCCCGCGCCGTCGCCCCGTCGCGCCGTCCCCGTCGCGCCGTCGCTGTCGCCCCCGCGCCGCCCCGCCCCGCGCCGTCGCCCCGTCGCCGTCGCGCCGCCGCGCCGCCCCGCCCCGCCGCGCGATGTGAGGCTTTTTTTTGCTTATATATAGTTGCTGTATATATATATATATATATATATATAGTTGCTGTTTATATATATATATGTATATATGTGTGTATATGTGTTATGTGTATATAGTTGTTGTATATATATTTTGTATGTGTATAAATTTTTTTTTATCTTAGGAATTTGCTAAATATATATGTTAAAAATGTTTTTTTTCATAGAATGTTTTTTGTTTCTATATAGATAGTTACAATTGTGATGTATAGTTGCTGTATGTGATGTGTATGTGATGTATATATATGCAAAAGAAGGATAGGAAAGAAGAAAAAGAAGGATAGGAAAGAAGAAAAAGAATGTTTTTTTTCATAGAAAGTTTTATATATGCAAAAGTTACAAATTTAGAAAAAGAAGGATAGGAAAGAAGAAAATAAGAAAGTGGAAAGAAAGAAGAAGAGGAGAGGAAGAAGAGGAGAAATAAATAAGAAGAAGAAAAAAGAAAAAAAAAAGAGGAGAAGAAGAAAGGAATAGAGGAGAAGAAGAGAAATTTTCTCTTCTTCTCCTCTATTCCTTTCTTCTTCTCCTTTTTTTTTCTTTTTTTTTCGTCGATCTTCTCCTCTAGCGGTTCCTTTTTTCTTCTTCTTATTCCTCTTTTTTTATCGGATATGTCGTTGTCGATATACACCCTCCCCGATAACTTCGACATTAGGGGGGGTCGAGGGTCGTCGAGGGACCGAGGGTCGTCAAGGCTCGAGAGATCTCCGAGGGGCCGAGGGTCGTCGAGGGGTCGAGAGGCCGAGGGTCGAGGGGTCGAGAGGCCGAGGGTCGAGGGGTCG
>LR738712.1:787320083-787353049 GCA_902687465.1 Secale cereale | reverse complement strand
TTCTGGAACGAAGTCCCTGATAGGATAATCCGTCTTTTGTTACGAATTATCTTATCTGGGACTCCGTTCCAAAACCACTTTGGAGAGCTTCGTACCATCATGCTACTGTTACTTTCGCCTAATGATGAAGTATTGGTTTTGTTGAATCCTTTGACACTAGACAAAATGTGACATGAGGGGGTCTAGGGTTTTGGATTGCCGAGCAGACGGGGGTCGAGGGGTCGAGAGGTTGCCTAGCTAGTGTCAAAGTATTGAAGAATTCCATGACTACATCATTTGCTAGAAGTAACCGGGGCATGTTGGTACGAAGTTATGCAAAGTTGTTTTGGAACGGAGTTCCTGATAGGATAATCCGTCTTTTGTTACGAATTATCCTATCTGGGACTCCGTTCCAAAACCACTTTGGAGAGCTTCGTACCATCATGCTACTGTTACTTTCGCCTAATGATGAAGTATTGGTTTTGTTGAATCCTTTGACACTAGACAAAATGTAACATGAGGGGGTCTATCTAGGGTTGTGGATCGCCGAGCAGTCGAGGGTCGTCCAGGGGTCGAGGGTCGAAGCTAGTTCTACGTTTGCCATTAATATATCCATCTGTCATGTTTGAATAATAATTGGCATGTTGTAAATATTTGTAGAAACTATGGACGACAACACCCGAGACCTAGCACAAGAAGCGATGTTGATGGACATAATCGCAGACGGACAAAATGCCGTCTTGTCATTTCTCAACGACACCGATGAGCAGGTGGAATGAGAGCTGCAGCTGGAAGATCTAGGCTATGATATTGATGGCTCCGGTGACCCAATGCACATGGAAGAAGTAGACCGTGAGGACGGCTCCGGTGACCCAATGCCGGTGCAAGGAGACAGTGATGCTGGCTCCGGTGACCGAACCGAGTCCGGCCAGGAGGTATATATGTTAGTTAAGCCTGTGCTGACTACTTAATTGATGCATTCATTAACTCTCGTCTTTGTTCCTTTTTCTAGCCCTCCGGATCGAGCAAATCTTCGGTAAAGAGACGAGGCGCGAAGAAAAAGTTGAGGCCGGATGAAAAGTTTGAGATCTCAGAAATCTCGCGCTCCGGCGAGCCGATTGACCCCATCCGGACAAAGAACGCATTTGTTAATCAGTGTGGGGTTCTGGTTAGGGACAAGATCCCGATCAGCATCCATCAATGGTTAAAGCCGGCTGGAAATGACGCTCAGGTGTCTTATGTCACTGATATGCAGAAAGAAGATCTTTGGACTGAGCTGAAGTCAAATTTCATCCTACCGCCAGAGGATGATCCGGCGAAGCCAGTTAAAGAGGACTTAATCAAGTCTGCTGCACTTTCGAAGATGGCAGACCAATTCAGGGCATGGAAGAAAAAACTGAATACGTTTGTCAAAGATAAAAAGACTCCAGAATTCGTGGGCATATATGAGAAGATCAAAGATGACTGGCCCGCATTTGTGGCCTATAAGACATCGGAAAAGAGTCAGAAGATGTCGGAGACAAACCGGATAAATGCTGCGAAGAAGAAGCATCACCATCGCACAGGGTCAGGTGGCTACCTCAGAGCCCGGCCTAAGTGGGCCAAGGCTGAGAATGATCTGCTTGAGAAAGGGATCGAACCAGAGACAATGCAATGGCCAGACCGTTGCCGGACTTGGTTCTTCGGGGCTGGCGGAACCTTGGACCCTGTATCAGGGTGGTGCATTTGGACGGACAAGCAATTGGAAACACCAGTCAGGAAGATGCGGCAGTATATCAAAGCAGCGCATGAAGGGACGTTCTTCCCCGACAGAAAGAACGACGAGCTGACAATGGCCCTTGGGAATCCTGAGCACCCTGGACAGACATGAGGCACGCCAGGCTCCCTTCCGTGGCGTGCTGGGTTTCCGGACGCAGGCGGCTACAAAAGCCACGAGAGGAGGAAGAAAATGGAGCAGACCGAACTGCAGGCGCTGCGGGCCAGAATACAAGCGATAGAGGAACGGGAAGCAAATCGGGACAAAAGAATTGCCGAAGCTTCCCCCGAAGCTACCCCGCCATCTCAGCGGAGAAGCAGTGTGGCTTCCACCGAGCTGCTTCAGCCGGAGCCTGTCTTGACGGCTACTGCCAGGTATCCCGTGGATGCTATCACGCAGGCACAAAATTGCCACCTTATGGCGCAGTGGATGAATCTGAAGGTCAAGGCGTCTGCTGGCTCTGTTTATCCTTCTGGACCCGGCCACACTTTTCACTGCCGGGCGATTCCAGAAGGATATGCTAGGGTGATGGTGGATGAAAAAACGGAGGGATTTGAGGAGCTCCAGCTTGACCACCCTATCGGTGAAGGGGAGACTCGGCTGGGTTCTTCACTGAAGACTCCATGCCTATGGCGGAAGGACCTCATCAACATTCTCAACTGGACGCCTCCGCCTCCTCCTCCTCCTCCTCCGGCGAGTCAGGGCACTAAGCCTCCTCCACCGCCTCCTCTTCCGGCGATTGACGATCAGGGCACTCCGGCTCCTTCTCCGGCGCGTGGCGGCACTCCGCCTCCTTCATCGCCGGCGCGTGGCGGCATTCCGCCTCCTTCGCCGCCAGCGCGCCCGAGCAACCAGCCTGCTCCTCCTTCTCCGCCTAGTCAGCAAGGGTGGAAGAGACCTGCCGCCGCTCCGGCTGCTCCTGCTCCGGCGCGTAAGCAAGGAAAAAAGACAGCCGCTTCGTCTGGTCTGGCGACGTCTAGCAGTACAGCCAGAGGCGGGAGGCGATGCAGATTCGGTCCTTCTCTCACGCCTCTAGAGAAGTTACCATATGAGAGGTCCGACGAGGAAAACACGAAGATAGCTCAAGGCGAAGTGAAGGACTGGCTTGAAGGGTTGAAAGCACAGAGACATCCACCTCCGGAGGAGAAGATAGATGCGGTAAAAGCAAAGCGCACTCTTGCTGCCCTGAAGCAACCAGCGAAAAGTAAGCCGAAGGACAACTATGACCGCATGATTCAAAAGTCATTTCAAGAAGCGAAGCGGTCGGGAAGTACTAAAAGTGATCAAAGGTTAGCAGAAGGACGAGCTGGGAAACAAATTGCCCAGCTCGGCAAACAAGCGGACCAATCGTGCCCCCCGCTCAAGGTGTCTAGCGACATGGTCGCTAATGATCCGAGGATGGTGCCCGGTTATACCAATCTTGGAGATTACCTGTCCGATGATGTACATTATGATTTCCCGGAGGTGCAGATACAAAGATACGAGTACGGGAAGCCTCTCGTCAAAAATGAAAGATCTCTATCAACGAATATGCGAAGATTGCATGATTGGTACTTGAAAATCTGCAGAGAGTCTGGGGGGAGGGATAAAGAGTTAAACTAGAGCATGACCTCGTTGGAATTGAACTGTTGCCTGTTCCATTTGAGGAGTTCTATTAGTTTTTCAATCAATTGGCCCTCGATAAAACAACGGTCACCTGCTACTGTCTGTAAGTAGTACTACTTCTGTCATTAAGTCTCTCTATATAGCTGATCTTCATTGCATGTATTTATAATTATTCTCACTATATTATGCAGATTGAAGATCGTCGAATTGAAGAAAAGACAAGTAGGTGATATTGGGTTCATTAACACATACCTCATAGATGCAACCGAGGTTAAATTGCGTCCCTCAGATACCGAGACCAACTTGCTACGATCGTTGGTGGTAAATGAAAACAAAGATATAATACTCTTTCCTTACAACTTCAAGTGAGTGTTATTGTCTTGTGCATATTTGGTTTCCCTTATATATCAGTCAAGGTTATAGTAATGTAATTGATGAGTTCATGCATGCGTGCGCAGCTTCCACTATATTCTCTTAGAGATTAAGCTTGAGAAGGGAGTAGTAACTGTCTTGGACTCTAAACGTAAAGATCCCGAGGAGTATGCGGACATGACTCAAATGCTCGACAGGTAAGTTAAATCGATCAATATTATCCACCATGCATATCAGCAACTTCATTTCTGATATCAACTAATTGTTTTCTTTGTCTGGCAGGGTTTGGTGAAAATTCACCAAAAAAGCTCCGGGACTGCCGAAGAAGCTAGAATTTAGATACCCGAAAGTAAGTACTATATAGTAGCATGTTCCGCGCGCGCATCTCCTATATCTTGATTCAAGCGCTAGTTTCATCAATACCATTTGGCATCCTTGCTTATCAGTTTGATTGACCTCTATTTCTTGTAAAGTGGTTGTGGCAGGAACCCGAGAATGATTACTGTGGATACTACATTTGTGAGTCCATCCGCCACACGACCTGTGAGAGGGGCTACTCTGAAGCACAATTTGAAGTGCGTAAGCAATTAATAATATTCACAAATTTATAGCATCATTTCATGTATTGACCCCCTACATCAAATTAGATGTTTCGGATGCGGGATGAACTCCTAACACCAGATCGTCTGCGAGCAATTCAAAAGGAATTGGCGGCATTCTTCCTTGAACACGTGATCGTGCCAGACGGAGAATACTATGTGGACCATGCGTCCATCCTATAGGAGATTATATTTGTAAGAGATAATTATTGTATATATGTACCCGGTAGTGTCGGATAGATATACGAGAACTTGTTGTTCGACCAATCTCTCGGAGAAGGAGAGGTGGTCGATATTACTTCTCTCTGTATGCATATATATATGTTGATTATACGATCTTCTGTTTCCTTCGTTTGCTTTACTAGCTAGCTAGCTAGCTAGAGTGTCTAGTCCTCTCTATACGTATGTGTAGTACGTAGCGTCGACCAAGCACGGACATAAGAGAGGACACTTCTCTCTATTAATTAGCTAGCTAACACAATATGAAACACCTAAATTAACCCCCCAAAACCTCCAACCCCCCCTCCCCTTTAAAAAAAACAAAAACCACAGCCACAGAAATGTTGACGCGTGGATGCCTTTTGGTCCCGGTTGGTGCCACCAACCGGGGCCAAAGCCCCTCCTGCCTGGGCTCGGCGCAAAGGCCACGTGGACACCCATCTGCCCTGGTTCTGGATTGAACCGGGACTAAAGGGTCAGAGCATTAGTACCGACACTCTTGTCCTGGTTCAGGAACCGGGGCTAAAGGCCCAAACGAACAGGGTCTGATGACCCTTTATCTACTAGTGGTTTAATAGGATTGATATGATAGATATATCAACAAGTGCATATTAAGTGTGCTGGTGTTGGGGTTGGATAGAACTGAGAAGTTAAGCGTGCTCGGGATGGAGTAATTTGAAAAAAAAATCTGAAAAAATTGAAAAAAATTTGTTTGGAATGGCACACTTCTATGTGGTGCGCCATTACTAAGTGAGATAGTAATGACACACTTCTAGGCATAGTAATGGCGCACTATAGGTGCGCCATTACTATCTGTGATACTAATTGCGCACCAAATGTGCGCCATTACTAACGGTTACTAATGGCGTGATAATAGTGGCGCATCTATAGTGCGCCATTAATAACCAAATAGGTGCGCCACTAACAGCTTTTTTCTAGTAGTGGTCCGGCTATCGCCCGCTGATCCAATCCCATGTAGCTACTTTGGGTTGGTGAATCGACCCGTCGACGCGAGTCCGCGGGTAGACGCAGTAAAGCGTTCGGCCTGCATAGAAGGTGTTCGAATGGACTTCGCCAGCGTTAAGGTGCATTGGGTGAAGATGAAGGCCACGGAGATAGCAACTGCTGGCCCGCCAGAGGGAAATGATCAAAGGAATCCAGAAAGGTATTTTGGTGATGTCCTAGAAGGAGCCCGCCTTGCAGAGGGCCAGTGTTCAAATGATGTAATCTTTGATTGTTTGTATTCGGATTATAAGGACTATGCCTGTGTGCTGATATATATAAGTTTTGTGCTTTTGTATTATAAGCGACTTTTTACTCCCGTGCGGCTATTTATTTAAATTTGAAAGTTTCCAGTCATCGGCTTAAGCCCCCATGTAAATATTACAGGGGTTTTCGGTAATGCGCGTGGACACTCTTTATCCAACGTCTTGGTCCATAAAGGAGGAGTCCACGGAGTGAACCAGACAATCAGACTATGGGGCTTTATTGCTTTCACTTAGCCATAAGAGCTTCACTAGTGGGGCTAAGTACTAGCCCCTGGTGTGTGCAGGGCTTTCCAAACTATGGTGCCCGTTTTACGCGGCTGGGCAAAGACCAGCCCCTCGTATAACACCGAGTGGATCACTATCGATCGTAGTATAACACTAGGTCATCAAATCGCTTGACTGACTCTTACTTCATCATGACAGTCAGTTTTCAGCTTTCTCTACCGAGGTACATGACCGGACGAACCAGAAGTACAATCGCAGTAGTTCTCCCTTTACTACCTTAGCCGAACAATGCGGAACGTAAGGTGGCAAGCACAGGAGCCGGGTAACCCAACTATAGACCAAAGACATCATTTGGAGCCGATGCATATATGTCCTGTTTTTTCAGATTTTTTGTTCATATATATAATGATTTGTTTTTCGTATGATGTTTTTTTCATATATGTATTAATTTTTTCTATTTAGGTTGTTAGTAGATATCGATTTTAGGTTTGAGCATTTTAGGTTAGTGTAGAGGAAAAAGTAAAATAAGGAAAAGGAAAAGAAGAAAAAGAAGGAGAGGAAAAAGGGAAATAAGAAGAGGAAGAAGGAGAACAAGAGGAGAGGAAGAAGAGGAGCAATAAATAAGAAGAGGAAAAAAGAAGAAGAAAAAAGAGGAGAAGAAGAAAGGAATAGAGGAGAAGAAGAAGAAAAAATGAAAACTTGTTTAATAGGATTGATATGATAGATATATCAACAAGGTTTAATAGGATTGATATGATAGATATATCAACAAGTGCATATTAAGTGTGCTGGTGTTGGGGTTGGATAGAACTGAGAAGTTAAGCGTGCTCGGGATGGAGTAATTTGAAAAAAAATCTGAAAAAAAAAATTGAAAAAAAATTGTTTGGAATGGCGCACTTCTATGTGGTGCGCCATTACTAAGTGAGTTAGTAATGACGCACTTCTAGGCATAGTAATGGCGCACTATAGGTGCGCCATTACTATCTGTGATACTAATTGCGCACCAAATGTGCGCCATTACTAAAGGTTACTAATGGCGTGATAATAGTGGCGCATCTATAGTGCACCATTTATAACCAAAATAGGTGCGCCACTAACAGCTTTTTTGTAGTAGTGGTCCGGCTATCGCCCGCTAATCCAATCCCATGTAGCTACTTTGGGTTGGTGAAGCGACCCGTCGACGCGAGTCAGCGGGTCGACGCAGTAAAGCGTTCGGCCTGCATAGAAGGTGTTCGAATGGCCTTCGCCCGCGTTAAGGTGCATTGGGTGAAGATGAAGGCCACGGAGCTAGCAACTGCTGGCCCACCCGAGGGAAATGATCAAAGGAATCCGGAAAGGTATTTTGGTGATGTCCTAGAAGGAGCCCGCCTTGCAGAGGGCCAGTGCTCAAAGGATGTAATCTTTGATTGATTGTATTCGGATTATAAGGACTATGCCTGTGTGCTGATACATATAAGTTTTGTGCTTTTGTATTATAAGCGACTTTTTCCTCCCGTGCGGCTGTTTATTTAAATTTGAAAGTTTCCAGTCATCGGCTTAAGCCCCCATGTAAATATTACAGGGGTGTTCCGTAATGCGCGTGGACACTCTTTATCCAACGTCTTGGTCCATAAAGGAGGAGTCCACGGAGTGAACCAGACAATCAGACTATGGGGCTTTATTGCTTTCACTTAGCCATAAGAGCTTCACTAGTGGGGCTAAGTACTAGCCCCTGGTGTGTGAGGGCTTTCCGAACTATGGCGCCCGTTTTACGCGGCTGGGGAAAGACCAGCCCCTCGTATAACACCGAGTGGATCACTATCGATCGTAGTATAACACTAGGTCATCGAATCGGTTGACTGACTCTTACTTCATCATGACAGTCAGTTTTCAGCTTTCTCTACCGAGGTACATGACCGGACGAACCAGAAGTACAATCGCAGTAGTTCTCCCTTTACTACCTTAGCCGAAAAATGCGGAACGTAAGGTGGCAAGCACAGGAGCCGGGCAACCCAACTATAGACCAAAGACATCATTCGGAGCCGATGCATATATGTCCTGTTTTTTCAGATTTTTTGTTCATATATATAATGATTTGTTTTTCGTATGATGTTTTTTTCATATATGTATTAATTTTTTCTATTTAGGTTGTTAGTAGATATCGATTTTAGGTTTGTGCATTTTAGGTTAGTGTAGAGGAAAAAGTAAAATAAGGAAAATGAAGAAAAGAGGAAGAAGGAAGAAGGAAGAAGAAGAAGAAAAAGAAGGAGAGGAAAAAGGGAAATAAAAAGAGGAAGAAGGAGAACAAGAGGAGAGGAAAAAGAGGAGCAATAAATAAGAAGATGAAAAAGGAAGAAGAAAAAAGAGGAGAAGAAGAATGGAATAGAGGACAAGAAGAAAAAAAAACTTGTTTTTCTTCTTTTTTTTCTTCGATCTTCTCCTCTATTCCTTTCTTCTTCTCCTCTTTTTTTTCTTATTCTTCCTCTTCTTTTTTTATCGGGTATTTTGTTGTCGATATACCCCCTCCCTGATAACTTCGACATGACGGAGGGGGTCGAGGGTCGTCGAGGGTTCGAGGGTTGAGGGTCACCGAGGGGTCAAGGGTGGCCGAGGGGTCGAGGATCGCCGAGGGTTCGAGGGTCGAGGGGTGGAGGGTCGAGGGTACGAGGGTCGCCAAGGGGCCGAGGGTTCGAGGGTCGAGGATTGCCGAGGGGTCGAGAGATTGCCTAGTGTCAAAGTATTGAAGACATCCATGGCTTCATCATTAGCCGGAAGTAACCGGGGCATGATGGTACGAAGCTCGTCAAAGTTATTCTGGAACGGAGTCCCGGATAGCACAATCCGACTTTTGGTACGAATTTCAGCAAAGGCTTCCAAATAGCGATATTCGGAAGGCTCTTGCTGAACTTGGTACCAAAAAGCGAATTGTCAAACTCGGACTCCATTCCAGAACAACTTTGAAGAGCTTCGTACCAACATGCGCCTGTTACTTTCGCCTAATGATGAATACATGGTTTGGTTGAATCCTTTGACACTAGACAAATGTGACATGAGGGGGTCGAGGGTCGGGACTATGGTAGAGGGTTGTGGATCACGGAGAGGTCGAGGGTTGAGGGTTCGAGAGGTTGCCTAGTGCCAAAGTATTGAAAAAATCCATGGCTTCATCATTAGCCGGAAGTAATCGGGGCATGATGGTACGAAGCTCTTCAAAGTTATTCTGGAACGGAGTCCCGGATAGGATAATCCGCCTTTTGGTATGAATTTCAGCAAAGGCCTTCCAAATAGCGATATTCGGAAGGCTCTTCTTGAACTTTGTACCAAAAAGCAAATTATGCTATCTCGGACTCTGTTCTAGAACAACTTTGAAGAGCTTCGTACCATCATGCGCCTGTTACTTTCGCCTAATGATGAAGAAATGGTTTTGTTCAATCCTTTGACACTAGACAAACGTGAGATGAGCGGTCGAGGGTCGGGAACTAGGGTAGAGGGTCATGGATCGCCGAGTGGTCAAGGGTCGAGGGTCGTAGAGGGGTCGACAGGTTGCCTAGTGTCAAAGTATTGAAGAAATCCATGCCTTCATCATTTGCCAGAAGTAACCGGGGCATGTTGGTGCAAAGCTCTTCAAAGTTGTTTTGGAACGGAGTTCCTGATAGGATAATCCGCCTTTTGGTACGAATTTTAACAAAGGCCTTCCAAATAGCGATATTCGGAAGGCTCTTGCTGAACTTTGTACCAAAAAGCGAATTATCCTATCTCGGACTCCGTTCTAGAAAACTTTGAAGAGCTTCATATCATCATGCGCCTATTACTTTCACCTAATGATGAAGACTTGGTTTTGTTGAATCCTTTGACACTAGACAAATGTGACATGAGGGGGTCGAGGCTCGCGAACTAGGGTAGAGGGTCGTGGAGCGCCGAGCGGTCGAGGGTCGAGGGTCGTCCAGCGGTCGAGGGTCGAGGGAACCCCGTTGAAGATTTTTAGAATCCCAAAAAACCTAATAGAATAAAAGATACGGGGCTTTTAAGATCTAGAGGGGGGAAATGGAAAAAAATTCGAACTTAGTAATGGCGCAGCAATTGCTAGGTGCGCCACTAGTAACAGTTTCCAATTTTTTTTTTTGGAAAAATGTTCGAAATATGATATATAATATGACCTGGAAGTTTGATTTTTTTTTCAAAATTTCATCACACTCATGAACATGATCAAAGTCCTAGACATCAACAAGGTTTAATAGGATTGATATGATAGATATATCAACAAGTGCATATTAAGTGTGCTGGTGTCTGGGTTGGATAGAACTGAGAAGTTAAGCGTGCTCGGGATGGAGTAATTTGAAAAAAAATCTGAAAAAAAATTGAAAAAAAATTGTTTGGAATGGCGCACTTCTATGTGGTGCGCCATTACTAAGTGTGTTAGTAATGACGCACTTCTAGGCATAGTAATGGCGCACTATAGGTGCGCCATTACTATCTGTGTTACTAATTGCGCACCAAATGTGCGCCATTACTAACGGTTACTAATGGCGTGATAATAGTGGCGCATCTATAGTGTGCCATTAATAACCAAAATAGGTGCGCCACTAACAGCATTTTTCTAGTAGTGGTCCGGCTATCGCCCGCTGATCCAATCCCATGTAGCTACTTTGGGTTGGTGAAGCGACCCGTCGACGCGAGTCCGCGGGTCGACGCAGTAAAGCGTTCGGCCTGCATAGAAGGTGTTCGAATGGCCTTTGCCCGCGTTAAGGTGCATTGGGTGAAGATGAAGGCCACGGAGATAGCAACTGCTGGCCCGCCCGAGGGAAATGATCAAAGGAATCCGGAAAGGTATTTTGGTGATGTCCTAGAAGGAGCCCGCCTTGCAGAGGGCCAGTGCTCAAAGGATGTAATCTTTGATTGATTGTATTCGGATTATAAGGACTATGCATGTGTGCTGATATATATAAGTTTTCTGCTTTTGTATTATAAGCGACTTTTTCCTCCCGTGCGGCTGTTTATTTAAATTTGAAAGTTTCCAGTCATCGGCTTAAGCCCCCATGTAAATATTTCAGGGGTGTTCGGTAATGCGTGTGGACACTCTTTATCCAACGTCTTGGTCCATAAAGGAGGAGTCCACGGAGTGAACCAGACAATCAGACTATGGGGCTTTATTGCTTTCAATTAGCCATAAGAGCTTCACTAGTGGGGCTAAATACTAGCCCCTGGTGTGTCCAGGGCTTTCCGAACTATGGCGCCCGTTTTATGCGGCTGGGCAAAGACCAGCCCCTCGTATAACACCGAGTGGATCACTATCGATCGTAGTATAACACTAGGTCATCGAATCGCTTGACCGACTCTTACTTCATCATGACAGTCAGTTTTCAGCTTTCTCTACCGAGGTACATGACCGGACGAACCAAAAGTACAATCGCAGTAGTTCTCCCTTCACTACCTTAGTCGAACAATGCGGAACGTAAGGTGGCAAGCACAGGAGCCGGGCAACCCAACTATAGACCAAAGACATCATTCGGAGCCGATGCATATATGTCCTGTTTTTTCAGATTTTTTGTTCATATATATAATGATTTGTTTTTCGTATGATGTTTTTTTTTCATATATGTATTATTTTTTCTATTTAGGTTGTTAGTAGATATCGATTTTAGGTTTGAGCATTTTAGGTTAGTGTAGAGGAAAAAGTAAAAGAAGGAAAAGGAAGAAAAGAGGAAGAAGGAAGAAGGAAGAAGAAGAAGAAAAAGAAGGAGAGGAAAAAGGGAAATAAGAAGAGGAAGAAGGAGAACAAGAGGAGAGGAAGAAGAGGAGCAATAAATAAGAAGAGGAAAAAAAGAAGAAAAAAGAGGAGAAGAAGAAAGGAATAGAGGAGAAGAAAAAAAACTTGTTTTTCTTCGATCTTTTCCTCTATTCCTTTCTTCGATTTTTTTATCGGGTATGTCGTTGTCGATATACCCCCTCCCCGATAACTTCGACATGAGGGAGGGGGGTCGAGGGTCGTCGAGGGTTCGAGGGTTGAGGGTCACCGAGGGGTCAAGGGTGGCCGAGGGGTCGAGGATCGCCGAGGGTTCGAGGGTCGAGGGGTGGAGGGTCGAGGGTACGAGGGTCGCCGAGGGGCCGAGGGTTCGAGGCTCGAGGATTGCCGAGGGGTCGAGAGATTGCCTAGTGTCAAAGTATTGAAGACATCCATGGCTTCATCATTAGCCAGAAGTAACCGGGGCATGATGGTACGAAGCTCGTCAAAGTAATTCTGGAACGGAGTCCCGGATAGCATAATCCGCCTTTCGGTACGAATTTCAGCAAAGGCTTCCAAATAACGATATTCGGAAGGCTCTTGCTGAACTTGGTACCAAAAAGCGAATTGTCAAACTCGGACTCCATTCCAGAACAACTTTGAAGAGTTTCGTACCAACATGCGCCTGTTACTTTCGCCTAATGATGAATACATGGTTTTGTTGAATCCTTTGACACTAGACAAATGTCACATGAGGGGGTCGAGGGTCGGGAACTATGGTAGAGGGTCGTGGATCGCGGAGAGGTCGAGGGTTGAGGGTTTTCGAGATTTCGAGAGGTTGCCTAGTGCCAAAGTATTGAAAAAATCCATGGCTTCATCATTAGCCGGAAGTAACCGGGGCATGATGGTACAAAGCTCTTCAAAGTTATTCTGGAATGGAGTCCCGGATAGGATAATCCGCCTTTTGGTACGAATTTCAGCATAGGCCTTCCAAATAGCGATATTCGGAAGGCTCTTGTTGAACTTTGTACCAAAAAGCAAATTATCCTATCTCGGACTCCGTTCTAGAACAACTTTGAAGAGCTTCGCACCATCATGCGCCTGTTACTTTCGCCTAATGATGAAGAAATGGTTTTGTTCAATCCTTTGACACTGGACAAACGTGAGATGAGTGGTCGAGGGTCGGGAACTAGGGTAGAGGGTCATGGATCGCCGAGCGGTCAAGGGTCGAGGGTCGTAGAGGGGTCGAGAGGTTGCCTAGTGTCAAAGTATTGAAGAAATCCATGCCTTCATCATTTGCCGGAAGTAACGGGGGAATGTTGGTGCAAAGCTCTTCAAAGTTGTTTTGGAACGGAGTTCCTGATAGGATAATCCGCCTTTTGGTACGAATTTCAGCAAAGGCCTTCCAAATAACGATATTCGGAAGGCTCTTGCTGAACTTTGTACCAAAAAGCGAAGTATCCTATCTCGGGCTCCGTTCCAGAAAACTTTGAAGAGTTTCATATCATCATGCGCCTGTTACTTTCGCCTAATGATGAAGACATGGTTTTGTTGAATCCTTTGACACTACACAAATGTGACATGAGGGGGTCGAGGCTCACGAACTAGGGTACAGGGTCGTGGAGCGCCGAGCGGTCGAGGGTCGAGGGTCGACCAGGGGTCGAGGGTCGAGGGAACCCCGTTGAAGATTTTTAGAATCCCCAAAAACCTAACAGAATAAAAGATACATGGATTTTAAGATTTAGAGTGGGGAAATGGAAAAAAAGCAAACTTAGTAATGGCGCACCATTTGCTAGGTGCGCCACTATTAACAGAAAAAAAATTGGTTTCGAATTTTTTTTTGGAAAAAATGTTCAAAATATGATACGTAATATGATCGGGAAGTTTGAAATATTTTTTCAAAATTTCATCACACTCATGAACATGAACAAAGTCCTAGACATCAACAAAGTTTAATAGGATTGATATGATAGAGATATCAACAAGTGCATGTTAAGTGAGCTGGTGTTGGAGGTTGATAGAACTTTGAAGTTAAGCTTGCTCGGGCTGGAGTAGTGTGAGGATGGATGACCTTCTGGGAAGTTTGACCACTGAGTGCGATTTGACTTGAGATTAAGCATATTGATCCGAGATTATGCCATAGTGACCCATATTAAGAAAAAAAATGAAAAAATTGCATTTTGTTTCCTGAAATAAACTTTGAAAAGAAATTGTTAGTAATGGCGCACTTCTATGTGGTGCGCCATTACTAAGTCATATAGTAATGGCCCACTTAGGCATAGTAATGGCGCACTATAGGTGCGTCATTACTATCTGTGATAGTAATAGCGCACCAAATGTGCGCCATTACTAACAGTTACTAATGGCGTGATAATAGTGGTGCACCTATAGTGCGTCATTAATAGCCAAAATAGGTGCGCCACTAATAGCCTTTTTTCAAGTAGTGGTCCGGCTATGGCCCGCTGATCCAATCCCAAGTAGCTACTTCGGGTTGGTGAAGCGACTCGTCGACGCGAGTCCGCGGGTCGACGCAGTAAAGCGTTCGGCCTGCATAGAAGGTGCTCGAATGGCCTTCGCCCACGTTAAGGTGCATTGGGCGAAGATGAAGGCCACAGAGATAGCAATTGCTGGCCCGCCCGAGGGAAATGATCACCGGAATCCGGAAAGGTATTTTTGGTGATGTTCTAGAAGGAGCCCACCTTGCAGAGGGCCAGTGCTCAAAGGATGTAATCTTTGAATGATTGTATTCGGATTATAAGGACTATGCGTGTGTGCTGATATATATAAGTTTTGTGCTTCTGTATTATAAGCGACTTTTTCCTCCCGTGCTGCTGTTTATTTAAATTTGAAAGTTTCCAGTCATCGGCATCAGCCCCCATGTAAATATTACAGTGGTGTTTGGCAATGCGCGTGAACACTCTTTATCCAACGTCTTGGTCCATAAAGTAGGTGTCCGCGGAGTGAACCAGACAATCTGACTATGCGGCTTTATTGCTTTCACTTAGCCATAGGATCTTGACTAGTGGGGCTAAGTACTAGCCCCTGGTGTGTGCAGGGCTTTCCGAACTATGGCGCCCGTTTTACGCAGCTAGGCAAAGACCAGCCCCTCATATAACACCGAGTGGATCACTATCGATCGTAGTATAACACTAGGTCACCGAATCGCTTGACCGGCTCTCGCTTCATCATGACAGTTAGTTTTCAGCTTTCTCTAGTGAGGTACTTGACAGGACGAACCAGAAGTACAATCGTAGTAGTTCTCCCTTTACTACCTTAGCCGAACAATGCGGAACGTAAGGTGGCAAGCACAGGAGCTGGGCAACCCAACTATAGACCAAAGACATCATTCGGAGCCGATGCATAAATGTCCTGTCTTTTCAGATTTTTTTCCATATATATGATGATTTTTTTTTTCATATGATGTTTTTTTTCATATATGTATTAATTTTTTTTATTTAGGTTGTTAGTAGATATCGATTTTAGGTTTGTGCATTTTAGGTTAGTGTAGAGGAAAAAGTAAAATAAGGAAAAGGAAGAAAAGAGGAAGAATGAAGAAGGAAGAAGAAGAAGAAAAAGAAGGAGAGGAAAAAGGAAAATAAGAAGAGGAAGAAGGAGAAGAAGAGGAGAAATAAATAAGAAGAGGAACAAATAAGAAGAAAAAAGAGGAGAAGAAGAAAGGAATAGAGGAGAAGAAGAAAAAATAGAAAGAAAGGAATAGAGGAGAAGAAGAAAAAATAAAAAATATTCTATTTTTTCTTCTTCTCCTCTATTCCTTTCTTCTTCTCCTCTTTTTTTCTTCTTTTTTTCTTTGATCTTTTCCTCTATTTCTTTCTTCTTCTCCTCTTTTTTTTTTCTTCTTCTTCCTCTTCTTATTTTTTATCGGGTATGTCGTTGTCGATATACCCCCTCCCCGATAACTTCAACATGAGGGGAGGGGGGGTTGAGGGTCATCGAGGGTTCAAGGATGGAGAGGTCAATGGTCGAGGGTCAACGAGGGGTCGAAGGTGGCCGAGGGGTCGAGGGTCGCCGAGGGGTCGAGGGTCGAGGGGGCGAGGGTCGAGGGTACGAGGGTCGTCGAGGGGCCGAGGGTTCGAGGGTCGTCGAGGTGTCGAGGGTCGAGGATCGCCGAGGGGTCGAGAGGTTGCCTAGTGTCAAAGTATTGAAGAAATCCATGGCTTCATCATTAGCCGGAAGTAACCGGGGCATGATGGTACGAAGCTCTTCAAAGTTATTCTGGAACGGAGTCCCAGATAGGATAATCCCCCTTTTGGTACGAATTTTGGCAAAGGCCTTCCAAATAGCGATATTCGGAAGGCTCTTGCTGAACTTCGTACCAAAAAGCTATTCGGAAGGCTCTTGCTGAACTTCGTACCAAAAAGCGAATTATCCTATGGTTGACACCTGATTTTGGCAAGATACAAGATTGCAATGAAGATGGTCTCGAGTGAACTGGCTTTCAGCATGAAAAGATTCACGTTGCCGAGTAGAACAACTTTGATGTTTCGGTTATATTCATTCGACTTTATCTTACTGACCGAAACTATACTCCGAGTGGCATAATTCAATGTTTCGAGTTGTTTTTGGCCAATCACGTCTTCAAGATGACTTAGTATGAAGGATAACTCTAAAGGAATTATCTTTGTCTCGTCGAGGCAATCGATTTTGATATATAAGTCATCTCAATCCGAGGTCGTATGGAAAAGTTAGAGGCAATACACCGCAGACCGAACCTAAACGGAAATATGGCGCGAGGTGCCACACACTTGTCTGATAGGTTGCGCGAGCAATTCGGCCATCAAGACTGCCTTGAATTGAGAAACCTTCAACACGAAAAAGTTTCGTCTCGTCGAGCCGATCGATTTTCATATAAAATTTGTCTCAATCCGAGGTCGTATGCAACCTGGAGAGGCAAATCAAGATCAGGCTGTGTTTTGAGTCGGGAAATCCGAGTGAAAAGTTTACCATCCGAGTGAAAACCTACCGATCGAGTAAAAGGTCGAGTGAAAACTTATTGATCGAGTAAAATATTGGCTTCCGAGTAAAAATATAGTAATCCGAGTGAAATTATCATCCGAGTGAAAAGATTACCGTCGGAATGAAAACTTGACGTTCGAGTAAGATATTGCCTTCCGAGTGAATTATGGTCATCCGAGTGAAAGATTGTCTTCCGAGTGAAAATATAGTCATCCGAGTGAGATTGTCTTCCAAGTGAAAGACTCTAACATCCGAGTGAAAACGTCCAGTCGGACGAAAAACTCTAATATCCGAGTGGGTTAGCTTGGATCCGAGTGAAACTGAAGATGTGCCCGAAAGGTAATCCAGATGACCTCGGATGGAAAACTGATTAACACGGAAGTTGTGCGCATCGTCAAAACGGTTAACTTTAGTTTTGGAGTCATTATCATTTGAGATAGTATACGGCATGTAAGTTCACTACGAGACTCGGACAATCCAGTCCGTTACATGACCGAGTCCGACTGGATATTAAAGATGACTTCATAGACTATTCAGGATGGCCTTATTTGAAAAAGTGTTCAACATAAGAATTGTTTGTATCGTCGAGGCTCACAAATTTGATAGTTGGACCGTCTTGATCGGAGGTCATATTCTAGCTAGGCGGCCCGCGCAAGGAGGAAGACAGAAGTTGGGCCAGATTCAGACCGAATCCGAGTGGGAATAGAACTAGGACTCTAGGACATGAATTGATGTAATTTTTTGTAAGGAAAGCCTACATGAATCCTTTGCTTGTATGGGAAGTCCAGCCGCCTCTTATATATGTTGGGGGTGATGGCCGAGTGAACAACACCAATTGAACCAATCAATTTATTACACTTTTGTGTTCATCTATCTTTATCCCCTACACTTGTATCTTTCTTTCTCGTTCTTCGTTCGTTCTTCGCGTTGGAGGGCAGCGATCCACGAGGCTCTAGGGGCGAGCGAATCGACCTAGGGCAGCCCATAGCCGCCGCGCGCCCTAACGGGGTCCCTCCCGGGCGTGCGGGGTTACGGGTCTGCAAAAGTGCCCGTCGACTGTCCTGTGTATCGCGCTATCGGTCGGGTCTCCTTCGACGTGAGCTGCGGCGCATCACCCCCGGCGTCGAGGGTACACGTGACATGTTCGTGTGTCAACTCACTTTTTGGCGACACCGCTGGGGAAGAAGCTTTGAGCAGTCTCCAGCCCGTTCTTGCTACGGGGAGAGCATCATCAATCAGCTGCAATCTACAACGGTAACATGTATCATTAATATCCTTACGCTAGATGCAAATAGCCATTATGTTGATGTTGCTAGATCTTTCAATGGTCATGTCATGTCGGCTAGCCCTAACGAGCAAAGGCCGACTAGTTATTCCGTTGGAGAAACTTGTAATTTACAGAATCGTGACATGCCACTTATGAATCTGAACTTTCGTGCATCGGCAACACCTTTTCATATGCTGATGAATAACATGATTTGTTCGAGCGATCAATAGATGACACCTCGTGTACATGAGGGCATCTCACAGTTTGGTCCATCGGCAGCCGACTCGCGATATGCGGGTTCATCCCCAAACATGCTGATGGACGGGGGAATCGGCCATGCTTCTTGTAGTTATTTGGCAGATTATCCTCAGTCATCAGATACTGCACCACATGAGATTAATTGTTCAGTGGTATATGCAACTAAAAATGTTCATGACTCGGCTCGCCTTCGCGGTTATAGCCGAGTGAATGGAGATTCTATAGGAGCAAATATTCCTAATATTGCAGGAGATGAGGTGGCTCAGGCTGCAAATTAAAGTTTAGCCCAAAATAAGAAGAATAGTGATATTTGCCTTGAGCAGCACGAAAAGGGATTGGTTCCTGATTATGAGGCAATAAGAGCTAGGGTTTTGCAAGAAGACGAGGTGTTGCCGATTGATCAAACTGGCGTGAGAAAATATTCAACAACAGTGCACATGTCTTCACCTATCATTGCAGCATGTTATACACCCCCTATACAGTCGCTAAATTTTGGCAACATCAACTCATTGTCGAAAGATCATAAAAATATTGGGGGACAAGCCGATCCAAGCAGGGCTAGGTTTAAAGAAAAATATGTGGCCCAAGTGGGCAAGATCAGGCCAAAGCTCACAGGAAATAGAGTCAACGAATTTACTACGCCAACTCTTGAGGAATTACCAGCAGAATATCGACATGCTTATGAAGCACTCAAGAAGAAGCGTGGAGTGGAATATTTGCAAGAATACGTCAAGTGTCTTCCTCCATATAGCGACCATGTTGGCTCATCTGCACTTTTGAGGCAAGATAAAAAAGAAGCTTTGCAAGAGAATCATCAAGAAAGGGTTCACTCGGCTAATACATTTGATTCGGTTGAAACCGAGTCAAATATGACTAAGTCGTCTACAGCCGAGTTGAATGGTTCCTTTAGTGACAAGATAATGGTGGATTCAATTGAAACCGAATTGACGACCGAGACATTTAAGGCCAAGTGCGTTGCATCGAGCGAGCCGAGTGCATCGTGCCAGCCGAGTACATCATGCCAGCTGAGTGCATCGTTGCAGATGAGTGCATCACCAGCTAAAGCCGAGTGCATCAATCCAATTATTGCTGTGTGTACCAAAATAGAAGATGCAAGCTTCACCGAGCAAAGGAACGGTAAACGCAATAAATTGGCCGTGCTTGATTTTTCTGGATGTGAGGGAGCTTACATGCTGCCCTATGAGTTCTGTGCCAAAGAAATTGATGAGCATCAAGAGCAAATTTATATGGCCAAACGAAGTTTGGCTAGTGATGAAGATCAAGAGCCAGAGCATGCAGCTGAACGAAGTTTAGCTGATGAAGAGCGGCCGAGTGGAATCCATTCGGGTAATCCGATTGAAATATACTCAGGAAATCCAAGTCAAATCTACTCCAGAAATCCGAGTGATGAGGCACGAGATCCAGAAAAAGAGGAAGAGGCATTGGAGGATTATTCAAAAGTGGGGAAAGGTATTGTTCCAGTGGTGAAACCATCTTCTCGTTCCAACGACTTCACAAAGGTACACCTAGCCGAGAGTTTACTCAGTTTTCGATTCGGTCAAAATCATATTGTTGATGCACCCGTTAGTAAGATTCTAATTAATTTTGAAAGACCGATCGAGATGAGTAATCAGTTTGTTTTGAATTATCTTGTCACTAATCACGCTAATCAACACATGGCACCATTCATAGAAGGTAATAGTGACTACTCATCACAATCAAAGTTGTTCCCGTCATGCCGACTAAACTTTATATTCATATGGACAACTTTGTTTGTTTCATGCCTGGCTAACATTTGGTCTCAGATGAGACACATATTCTGTAATTATTTTGGTTGCAGGAATATAAAGTCAGGTTCAAAGTCCTCTAGGATAGCCTATTCAAGAGCATCGGAAACGAAGGATGAAAATCAATCCATAGCCGAGTCGGGTGATGCTAAGCCAACACTACTCGGTTCTTTTGTTTTAGAAACGGTATCACAATATCAGTTAGTGGACGAACAATGTACCTTCAGTCCGGGCATGGGTAATCACATCGTTGGTGCATCGTCGACAAATCCTATTATAATTGATTACGGTGTCGAGCCATCAGGACAAGAACAAATGCAATGTTCGTTTGCAGAGAATATCAAAGAAAACAACGTGATTCATCAAGCCACACAATCGGACAACATAGGACGATTGAGTTGGTTGAGGCACGAGCATATGGCCAGTCGTATCAGATTGGTCTTGATGACGATCAAATGTTGACTCGGCTATCTCAAGCCGATTCATCTAAAGGTCAATAGGTACAAACCAATGATGATGGGATCAAGTCTTCGAGCAAGGATATTGCTAAAAAATACATCAACAAAAATCCTAAAGACGGGAATTCCATCAAAGATACAATGGCGACATCTAGCACTGGGGGCAATGAGAAAATTCAAAGACCGATGCAAGCACAACTAAAGAAAGTAAAGGCAATGGTAAGCACAAAGGTAAAAAGCCGAAAGTCACTTTCGCGTAGTTATTAGAAAAATATCAGAAGATAAGTGAGGCAAAAAGTGCTTATCGGCCGAGTGAAACAAAACCATCGAAGTCACCCCCAAGGCATAAATTTGAAGACCGGGATTGGCGAAGGAAGAAATTGAGCAAACAGACTCCATATCCTCCTTTTGGGCCACCAATGCCGATATCATGGATACCTCCCCATGCTGACTATTATTCAGATCAATCATGGAACAAGTATAAATCAAGGGCACACCGACCATCATATTCTAAACCACCTCACCAAAATTATGCAGCTCCGAGAGGATCATCATTTGTTCAACAACCACATGTTAAAGACCGACTCAACCAAAAAGAATCGGCCTGGAGCTCAGAAAAGAAGATGGACATGGTCAAACAAGTGTACCGAGTGAAAAAGGATGGTCGCAAGTGTGCTATTTCAGGTCCGACTCCAAATGACAAAAAGCCAACCGAGTCTATGTTGGCTGCTAAGGACAAGAAAGTGAAGCAAGTAAATTTCAAGGATCCAATAGTCGAGTTTAGATAGGCGAAGCCAGAGATGCCCAAAGTCAAGAAGAATTTGCCAGTGCATAAACCAAAGTCCCAGCCGGGACACCCACTCGGCTTACCATATTCGCAACAGAAGAAGCTAAAACGGCTTAGGGCCAAAGAGTTGGAGAAAAGGAACATGGCCTGGGTTCCTAAGGGAAATCCTCGAGTCAAGAGCGGCATCACATCTCCTTTTGCGAAGCCAGCAGAAATAAGGGAGTACAAGTGTAAAGCCCGTAGGCGAGGGCGACAATTTTCATATAGGAGACTCCAGGAGGCGTCTCATCCATATTCTTCAATCGTACCATCAAAATCAACGCTATGGAATTTATCCTCAGCCAAAATATCTGACTTATTTCGGCTATTCACACTTTGGTGGACGGACTCCCAAGCACTTTTGAGATAAGAACGCATGGCCGATATTTGCATATCGCCCTCAGAATTCATTGTGTTGGCAAACCCGGCATCTAGCTAACAGTGTTCACCATGGTTGATTTCCTACTCCTATAGCCAAGGCTCGGTGTTTGCCAATACTGGCAAGGCCGACTTAATTATTGAGTCGACCACCAATCAAGGGTCTAGTGCATAAAAGAGCTCCGACTCCAAATGTTATTTATTTGCAGGATCCAAGTCAGGAGACGGACGTTGTTTGGCAGAGGCTTGATGGTGTACTTTGATAATGAGTTGAGTCGCCGAACAGTTGACGGTATTCCTTTAAGGTGCAAGGTCATAATCGTTCGGCAACCGTCTTCGTTGAAGGGTTCTAATATTCCCAGGGAATGTCTGGACAAATGCAAGGTCCGGATTGACATAAGAAACTTACGTGGAAGCCTTTGTGACATCCAATTGTTGTTTTCAGACAACTATTATCCAAGAGGCTCTACCGAAGAAGCGACAAACATGAGCATATGGACGATTAAAATTATCATACTCAACATGCACAGCCGATGGAGTGTTGACATCGTGCTTAAACATTACCCTAGGCAAGGTATTTTCTGGCATGCAAGCTCTGCCAGAAAACAGGGGGGTATGTGTTGACACCTGATTTTGGCAAGATTCAAGATTGCAATGAAGATGGTCTCGAGTGAACGGTCTTTCAGCATGAAAAGATTCAAGTCGCCGAGTAGAACAACTTTGATGTTTTGGTTATATTCATTCGACCTTATCTTAGTGACCGAAACTATACTCCGAGTGGCATAATTCAATGTTCCGAGTGGTTTTTGTCCAATCACGTCTCCAAGATGAACTCGGATGAAGGAGCACTCTAAAAGAATTATCTTCGTCTCGTCGAGGCAATTGATTTTATATATAAATCATCTCAATCCGAGGTCATATGCAAAAGTTAGAGGCAATACACTGCGGACCGAACCTAAACGGGAATATGGCGCGAGGTGCCAGACACTTGTCAGATAATTTGCGCGAGCAATTCGGCCATCAAGACTGCCTTGAATTGAGAAACCTTCAACACGAAAAGGTTTCGTCTCGTCAAGCCGATCGATTTTCATATAAAATTTGTCTCAATCCGAGGTCGTATCCGAGTGAAAAGTTTACCATCCGAGTGAAAACCTAACGATCGAGTAAAAGGTCGAGTGAAAACTTATCGATCGAGTAAAATATTGGCTTCCAAGTTAAAATATAGTAATCCGAGTGAAATTATCATCCGAGTGAAAAGATTACCGTCGGAATGAAGACTTGACGTTCGAGTAAGATATTGCCTTCCGAGCGAAATATAGTCATCCGAGTGAAAGATTGTCTTCCGAGTGAAAATATAGTCATCCGAGTGAGATTCCGAGTGAAAGACTCTAACATCCGAGTGAAAAGGTCCAGTCGGACGAAAAACTCTAATATCCGAGTGGATGAGCTCGGATCAGAGTGAAACTGAAGATGTGCACGAAAGGTAATCCAGATGACCTCGGATGGAAAAGTGATCAACAAAGAAGTTGTGCGCATCATCAAAACGGCGAACTTTGGTTTTGGAGTCATTATCATCTGAGATAGTATACGGCCTGTAAGTTCACTACGAGACTCGGACAATCCAGTCTGTTACATGACCGAGTCCGACTGGATAATAAAGATGACTTCGTAGACTATTCAAGATTGCCTTATTTGAAAAAGTGTTCAACGTGAGAGTTGTTCGTATCGTCGAGCCGCACAAGTTTGATATTTGTACCGTCTTGATCGGAGGTCATATGCAAGCTTGGTGGCCCGCGCAAGGAGGAAGACAGAAGTTGGGCTAGATTCAGACTGAATCCGAGTTGGAGTAGAACTAGGACTCTAGGACGTGAATTGATGTAATTTTTTGTAAGGAAAGCCTTGATGAATCCTTTGCTTGTACGGGAAGTCCAGCCGCCTCTTATATATGTTGGGGGTGATGGCCGATTGAACAACACCAATCGAACCAATCAATTTATTACACTTTTGTGTTCATCTATCTTTATCCCCTACCCTTGTATCTTTCTTTCTCGTTCTTCGTTCGTTCTTCACGTTGGAGGGCAGCGATCCACGAGGCTCTAGGGGCGAGCAAATCGACCTAGGGCGGCCCATAGCCGCCGTGCGCCCTGACGGGGTCCCTCCCGGGCGTGCTTGGTTTCGGGTCTGCCAAAGTGCTCGTCGACTATCCTGCGTATCGCGCTATCTGTCGGGTCTCCTTTGACATGAGCTGCGGTGCATCACCCCCGGCGTCGAGGGTACACGTGACATGTTCGTGTGTCAACACCTATCTCGGACTCCGTTCCAGAACAACCTTGAAGAGCTTCGTACCATCATGTGCCTGTTACTTTCGCCTAATGATGAAGACATGGTTTTGTTGAATCCTTTGACACTAGACAAACTTGACATGAGTGTGTCGAGAGTCGGGAACTAGGGTAGAGGATCGTGGATCGCCGATTGGTCGAGGGTCGAGGGTCGTTGAGGGTTCGAGAGGTTGCCTAGTGCCAAAGTATTAAAGAAATCCATGGCTTCGTCATTAGCTGGAAGTAACCAGGGCACGATGGTACGAAGCTCTTCAAATTTATTCTGGAATGGAGTCCCGGATAGAATAATCCGCCTTTTGGTACGAATTTCAGCAAAGGCCTTCCCAATAGCGATATTCGGAAGGCTCTTGTTGAACTTTGTACCAAAAAGCAAATTATCCTATCTCGGACTCCGTTCTAGAACAACTTTGAAGAGCTTCGTACCATCATGCGCCTGTTACTTTCGCCTAATGATGAATACATGGTTTTGTTCAATCGTTTGACACTAGACAAACGTGGGATGAGGGGGTCGAGGGTCGGGAACTAGGGTAGAGGGTCGTGGATCGCCGAGCGGTCGAGGGTCGAGGGTTGTAGAGGGGTCGAGAGGTTGCCTAGTGTCAAAGTATTGAAGAAATCCATGCCTTCATCATTTGCCGGAAGTAACCGGGGCATGTCGGTGCGAAGCTCTTCAAAGTTGTTTTGGAACGGAGTTCCTGATAGGATAATCCGCCTTTTGGTACGAATTTCAGTAAAGGTCTTCCCAATAGCGATATTCGGAAGGCTCTTACTGAACTTTGTACCAAAAAGCGAATTATCCTATCTCTGACTCCGTACCAGAACAAGTTTGAAGAGCTTCGTATCATCATGCGCCTGTTACTTTCGGCTAATGATGAAGACATTGTTTTGTTGAATCCTTTGACACTAGACAAACGTGACATGAGGGAGTCGAGGGTCATGAACTAGGGTAGAGGGTCGTGGAGCACCGAGCGGTCGAGGGTCGAGGGTCCTGATATATATATACATGTCACGTTGTCAATCAAAGTATTGAAGAAATCTATAGCTTCATGATTAACTGGAAGTAACAGGCGCATAATGGTGCGAAGCTCTTCAAAGTTGTTTTGGAACGGAGTTCCTGCTAGAATAATCTGCCTTTTGGTACGATTTTCAGCAAAGGCCTTCAATACAGCAATATTCGGAAGGCTCTTGCTGAACTTTGTACAAAAAAGCGAATTATTCTATCAGGAATTCCGTTCCAAAACAACTTTGAAGAGCTTCTCGTACCATTATGCGCCTGCATTTCCGGCTAATGATGAAGTCATGGTTTTGTTGAAATCTTTGACACTAGACAACATGACATATAGATGGGTAGATGAGATCAGGAAAAATATGGACCATTTTATTCACATCCAGAATGACGCCATTTTGTTAAATCCCTTGTCGGTCCGGACGTCGGACAATCGTGAGAGAAGCATTGTCGAGGCCACCCCAAACCCTAGAGAAGCGTCGAGGCCACTAATATGATTCCTTGTTGTGATTAGTTAGCTAGGTCTACGTTTGCGACTAATATATCCATATGTCATGTTTGTATAATTATTGCCATGTCGTAATATTTGCAGAAACTATGGAGCACGGACGAGACGAGGAAGCAGAACAGGTGTTGGGGGACATAATCGCAGCGGGAGCTGATGTCGAGTTGTATCTCAACGACTACGATGGTCTGGAAGGACAGGGTGAAGAAGCAGGCTACGGTGATACAATGGAGGAGGAAGGACATGATTATGATGGCTCCGATGACCGAATAACGGTGGAAGAAGGACACCGTGATGACGGCTCCAGTGACCGAACGGAGTCCTACCATGTATATATATATATATATATATATATATATATATATATATATATATATATATATATATATATATATATATATATATATATATATATATATATATATTAGTTAAGCATGTGCTGACTATAGCTAATTGATGCATTAATTGTTTTGGTATGTACACATATTAACTCTCTTCTTTCTTCTTTTCTAGCCCTCCGGATCGAGCCAAACTTCGGTAATGAGACGAGGCCCGAAGAAAAGGTTGCGCCAGGATGAAAAGTTCATCATCAAAGCAATCGCGCCCGCTGGCCAAACGATTGACCCCATCCGGACCAAGGATGCATTTTTTGCTCAGTGCGGGGTTCTTATTAGGGACATGATCCCGATCAGCATCCACCAATGGTACAAGCCTCAGAACGAAGACCCTCAGGTGCCTTATGTCAACGATATGCAGAAAGATGATCTTTGGACTGAGCTGAAGGCAAACTTCACCCTACCGCCTGATGGGCCTCTAACCCCTCGTTGGTTACCCCAAGTGGAAGGTGAAAGATGCAGTGTTGTGGAAGTTTTTCCCTTAGCAAAGATGCCAAGGATCGAATCCCCAGAGACTCCTGGGTTCAACAAGTAGGTGTCAACTGCTAACGGCGCGGATTAGCAATCTACGTGGACCTGCACACAGATACAAATAACTTTGCTCCCAACGAGTACAGAGAGGTTGTCAATTCCTCCGGCCTTGTAGTTCACAAAGGATTAAACGCAAATGATAGTAGTGATAGATAGTGTTTGCAATAGTAAATAATAGCGAAAAGTAAATAGCGGATGTGATCAATGATAGTAATATGGACCGGAGTCTCATGATGTTCACTAGTGATGTCTCTCTCCCAAAAGACGATAAAACAGCTATGTGAGGTAAACGAATTACAGCTGGGCAATTGACAGGACCACGAACGCAAACCAATGCTGACTACATTGCAAGAAAGGTTGAGGTTCAAAGCATGGGCGGTACGCCAAAGTAAGTAGACCGAAATCCATCAATATCTACTACTAATCATCCACCTTGAGATATCTATCCAGAACATCTCGCTGGTATTAAGTTGCGAGTCCCACCCATAGTGTAAACTCAAAGCAACAGACAACTACATTAAAAGAACTTTGCGTAAAGTAAACAATCCTTGCATCCGCGGGCACAAGCACCGTTGTTTTCCCCCTTGTGGCAACAACACATCCCCTAGACTCATGTTTCTGTCACTCAAGCTAGTCATCGAGGGGCATGAACCCACAATCGAGCATAACGTTCCCTCTTGGAGTCACTACGTAGTACTTGGCCAAAGCAATAAATAACAACGGAGAACATGCAAGAATTACTTATGAACATAAATATAAAAGAGGTAGATCAAATATATTACTCAAGATCAATCTGAACATAATCTCATAATCCATCGGATCCCAGCAAACTCATCATAGCAACAGCATAAGGATTACATAGGTGCCTCGATCATGTAGGGCAGCTCACGAGGACTAATTAGTGAAGCACAAGAACGGGAGGAGAACATCACATAGCTACTGGTCATGGACTCATGGTCCAAGGGAGACTACTCACAACTCATCTGGGAGGCATCCATGGTGGTGGAGAAGCTCCCGATGGTGATCCTCCCCTCCGGCAGGGTGCCGGGAAGAGTTCTCCTGGTGCTCTCGATCTTGGAAGCGGCGGCGGCGGCGGAACAGAGATGAGATCACGAAAAAGAGTTCCCGTCCCGAGGGTTTCGAAGGACGCTCTAAATATATGCCGAAGGGGGGCACCAGACGGGGCTCGGGGGGCCCAGGCGCCCCCCGGCGCGGCCCAGGGGGGCGTGCCGCCAGGGCGCCTGGAGCCCTGGTGGCCCCCCCCCCCCCCCGGCTGTCCTTCGGGCGCAAGGTAGGTTCTGGAACGCTGATTTTTTATATGATTTTTCTGGATTTTTCCTGGCAGCTCTCGTAACGTGAAAACCTGAAATACAAAAACAGCCGAAAACAGAAACTGGCACCGGGGTGCACTGGATTAGTAGGTTAGTCCAAATATGATCAAAAGTGTATGGAAGTGTATGAATATCATAGCAATATCACCCAAAAGTGGCATGGAGCAAGCAGAAATTATAGATACGTTTTGGACGTATCAACATCCCCAAGCTTAATTCCTGCTCGTCCTCGAGTAGGTAAATGATAACAAGAATAATTTCTGTGGTGACATGCTATTAACCATATAGGAATTTTTCATAGTCATATGACAAAAGCTTATTGAGACAATGAATCTATAGTAATTAAGTTGCCTCATGAGAAAATCACAAATGACTGAAAGTTTTACAACATGACATTGAAGCATCAAATAGATTTGCAATGAACATGATGTGAAAATATGATAAAGTGATATCTAGCTTGCCCCCTTTAGTGATGCAAAACATAAATGCAGGGGCACCTTCAAGGTTTAAGTGATGACTAGATACAATGATTTCAAAATAAATGATATCACAATCATGCAAAAGACAATGCTACTTTGGGACAATGCACATTACACTCAGAATGGCAATCATGCTCTCAGTAGTGGGTGCTTTTAAAAGAAGGTGGAGACTCAACATAAAAGTAAAAGAATGGTTATGTGCTAGAGCTTTTTATTTTTTTTTAAACATAGAAGCAATTTTGTCAACGGTAGTAGTACTTCATATGTGTTATGCATAAGACATCCTATAAGTTGCAAGCCTCATGCATCGAATACCAATAGTGCTCGCACCTTGTCCTAATTAGCTCGGATTTCCATGGGTTATCATTGCATTACATATGTTTCAACCAAGTGTCACAAAGGGGTACCTCTATGCCACCTGTACAAAGGTCCAAAGAGATAAATCGCATTTGATTTCTCGTTTTTGATAGATCTCAACTTGAGGACATCCATACCGGGACAACATAGAAAATAGATGATGGACTCCTCTTTAATGCATAAGCATGTTCTCATAAGAGATTGAGGATTAATGTCCAAGCTAAAACTTCCACCATGATACATGGCTTTGGTTGGCGGCCCAATGTTCTTCTCTAACAATATGCATACTCATTCAACCCATGGCAAATCACCCTTACTTCAGACAAGACGAACATGCATAGCAACTCACATGATATTCAACAAAAGTGTGACAGTTGATGGCGTCCCCAGAAACATGGTTACCGCTCAGCAAGCAACTTATAAGAAATAAGATACATAGGCAACATATTCTTTACCACAATAGTTTTTAAGCTACTTTCCCATGAGCTATATATTGCAAAGTTAGTCTGCTTAGTACAGGTGGAGGTTAGCAAAAGACTGGGAGCGACCAACTAAGAGAGCAATGACGGTCATAATCATGCAGAGCGACAAAGCAATATTGAATCAGGCATGGTAGTTATATCGCTACTCAGAAATAAAAGATCATCAAGGCTTGACAGACTTTCTTTACAGTCTTAAATATGCGTGAGCATACGCCAAGTCAATCAAAATAAATTCTCGAAGGAAGATATTACTAAACCATACCACATCATCGGCAAACAAATCAAGTTGGTATTCCAATAACACATTGGGAATCCCCTAGCTATTTGAGACTAACCATAAGAAACCTGAACTACTAAGCGCCATTATGCACGTAGCATATTAATCATAGACATATTAACCAATGCAACGGAAGCAAACTCTCTTAATAAGGTGAGCATGATAATTAAAGAGAGTTCAAGCAACCAACTAAACAAAAGCTCTTTGAAAAGATAAGCATGAATACTAAGAGCAGAGCATGATAGTAGCTATTAAAAGACAAAGAACACACACAGCAAAGATAGACATGAAAATTCTATGTTATGTTCTAGGTAGAAGTGGAGCGTGTTTCTCTCCTACATAAAGAAAGCTGAGTTCCGACTCGTTATGAAAAACTAAAAAGAAAACTAAAAGCAAGACGCTCCAAGCATAGCACTTAACACATGAAGTGATAAAAATATAGCGAAACGAAAGACGAACTGATAATGTTGATGGAGAAGGGGATGCACGGGGGCATCCCCAAGCTTAGACGCTTGAGTCTCCTTGAATATTTCTTGGGGGTGCACGGGGGCATCCCCAAGCTTGAGCGCTTGCCACTCCTGAATCTTTTTATCATCTTCCCTCGCACACTTGAAAACTCCCTTCATACATAACTCATCATAATCTGATTAGCGAGGTTAGTACCCTTAATAAAATAATTATACCTTGCTGGAAATAAAGATATTCTTGAAGTTCTACTGTTTCTCAAGATTGCCAAAAGGTTTTTGCAAAGAAAAAGCAAGCTCTCGGTTTGCAAAATGAAGGAAAAGCAAAACAGGACTGAATCTGTGAAAAATAGAACAGCAGGTAGTAATTGATTTGTTCGGGGCACTTCTGCAACTCAAATCAAAAAACTCAGAACAGACGCACGAAAGACAATTATATAGAGAACGCTGTCGAAAAAATTCAGACCAAAAAGATGATCTGGTGATTTTATACGAATTTTTCTATCCAAGGACAGAATCTGTTTCCTGGACAGCACCTCACAACTTTTGAACTTTCTAGCAATCAGAGGCTATACTTGGCACAAATATGAAAAGCAAAGATACAATGATGATGCTACAGTAGTAAACAACATCAAGACACAACAAAAGCAAAATATAAAAATTTATTCATGTGGGCTGCCTCCCAAAAGCGCTTTCTTTTATGCCTTTAAGCTAGGCATAATGCATATAGGAATCAATAACCATCATGATAATCGGAGTTATAAATTGATTCATATGGTTCCTCAACAAGTTCACTCTTGTTCCTTCTAGGAAAGGGGTACACACCTTTTGCCTTCCCGCGTAAGCGGATTTGTTCCTTACCTATATCGATGAAGCCTTTTACCGCTCGGAGGAAGTCCCTTCCAAGCACTATATTTCCTTGGTTTGGCTCCATGATGAAGAAATCAACCATTGCAATCCCTTTAAGGAATTTAACTGGCACATCTTTTATTCTTCCCTGGATTTCAGAAATATCTCCATTAATGTGTCCATGATAAGATGGTAGTCTATCCATGTTAAATTTTAAAGAATCATGAACAGTTTTTGGCATAGTAGAAACCATAGACCCAATATCACAATAAGCAAGGAAGTCTTGATTAGAGATGCTAATCCTAACAAGAGGCTCCCAGTCATTATCTATTTCCAAAATATCTCTCTTATTGGGTTTGGGTTTCTCTACCTTCATTAAGTCTAGAGCATCCATTCTCTTTTCAATAGTAGCAAGTCTATCTATGACAGTATCAAAATTATGATCATAAACAAAGTAACTAGATAGACCATGTATAATTTCAAGAGCTCTAGCTTCATCACATTCTAGGAAATCTCCCTCGGCTATAATGTCAAGAGAGTGTTTACACCATTTAAAAAGACCCTGGTAAAATTCCTAAGCACAATTTTTATAGGTATCCAAGGCATAATTCTCCTATGTGCATCAGAAATTCTGTCCCATGCCTTCTTCATATTTTCTCCATCCCTTTGATGGAAATCTAGAACTTCTGATTCCCTCAAAGCACCATATCCTAACATGTTTAGCTAAACAGATAGGACTACTAACAGGAAGGCAAAATAATTTTTTTTGTAATTTTTGATAAAGGATACTAAAGCAAAAACTGAAAGGTAAACTAACAAGACTAAAAAGCAAAGGTAAAAGATAGCATGCAACTCCCCTATCCTGAAGAGTGGAGTCCCCGGCAACGGCGCCAGAAAATACTCCTTGATGGGCCTCTAACCCCTCGTTGGTTACCCCAAGTGGAAGGTGAAAGATGCAGTGTTGTGGAAGTTTTTCCCTTAGCAAAGATGCCAAGGATCGAATCCCCAGAGACTCCTAGGTTCAACAAGTAGGTGTCAACTGCTAACGGCGCGGATTAGCAATCAACGTGGACCTGCACACAGATACAAATAACTTTGCTCCCAACGAGTACAGAGAGGTTGTCAATCCCTCCGGCCTTGTAGTTCACAAAGGATTAAACGCAAATGATAGTAGTGATAGATAATGTTTGCAATAGTAAATAATAGCGAAAAGTAAATAGCGGATGTGATCAATGATGGTAATATGGACCGGAGTCTCATTATGTTCACTAGTGATGTCTCTCTCCCAAAAGACGATAAAACAGCTATGTGAGGTAAACGAATTACAGCTGGGCAATTGACAGGACCACGAACGCAAACCAATGCTGACTACATTGCAAGGTTGAGGTTCAAAGCATGGGCGGTACGCCAAAGTAAGTAGACCGAAATCCATCAATATCTACTACTAATCATCCACCTTGAGATATCTATCCAGAACATCTCACTGGTATTAAGTTGCGAGTCCCACCCATAGTGTAAACTCAAAGCAACAGACAACTGCATTAAAAGAACATTGCATAAAGTAAACAATCCTTGCACCCGCGGGCACAAGCACCGTTGTTTTCCCCCTTGTGGCAACAGCACATCCCCTAGACTCATGTTTCTGTCACTCAAGCTAGTCATCGAGGGGCATGAACCCACAATCGAGCATAACGTTCCCTCTTGGAGTCACTACGTATTACTTGGCCAAAGCTATAAATAACAACGGAGAACATGCAAGAATTACTTATGAACATAAATATAAAAGAGGTAGATCAAATATATTACTCAAGATCAATCTGAACATAATCTCATAATCCATCGGATCCCACCAAACTCATCATAGCAACAGCATAAGGATTACATAGGTGCCTCGATCATGTAGGGCAGCTCACGAGGACTAATTAGTGAAGCACAAGAACGGGAGGAGAACATCACATAGCTACTGGTCATGGACTCATGGTCCAAGGGAGACTACTCACAACTCATCCGGGAGGCGTCCATGGTGGTGGAGAAGCTCCCGATGGTGACCGTCCCCTCCGGCAGGATGCCGGGAAGAGTTCTCCTGGTGCTCCCGATCTTGGAAGCGGCGGCGGCGGCGGAACAGAGATGAGATCGCGAAAAAGAGTTCCCGTCCCGAGGGTTTCGAAGGACGCTCTAAATATATGCCAAAGGGGGGCACCAGACGGGGCTCGGGGGGCCCAGGCGCCCCCCCGGCGCGGCCCAAGGGGGCGCGCCACCAGGGCGCCTGGAGCCCTGGTGCCCCC
>LR738712.1:787302442-787320011 GCA_902687465.1 Secale cereale | reverse complement strand
CCCCCCCCCCCCCCGGCTGTCCTTTGGGCGCAAGGTAGGTTCTGGAACGCTGATTTTTTATATGATTTTTCTGGATTTTTCCTGGCAGTTCTCGTAACGTAAAAACCTGAAATACAAAAACAGCCGAAAACAGAAACTGGCACCGGGGTGCACTGGATTAGTAGGTTAGTCCAAATATGATCAAAAGTGTATGGAAGTGTATGAATATCATAGCAATATCACCCAAAAGTGGCATGGAGCAAGCAGAAATTATAGATACGTTTTGGACGTATCACCGCCAGAGGAGGATCCGGAGAAGCCACTAGTTATAGAGCCATTGGTCAAGGAGGCTACTCTTAAGAAGATGGGGGAACTATTCAGGAGGTGGAAGAATGAGTTGAAAGCAAAGTTTGTCAACCAAGACAAGACTCCAAAATTCACCGGTCAGTTTGAGAAGATCAGAGATCACTGGGACGCATTTGTGGCCCACAAGAAATCGAAAAAGAGTAAGACGATGTCAGCGACAAACAAGAAAAATGCTGCGAAGAAGAAGCATCACCATCGCACGGGGTAAGGTGGCTACCTCAAAGCCCGGCTGTTGTGGGACAAGGCTGAGAATGACCTGCTTGCTAAAGGGGTCGTTCCACAGACATTACACTGGCCAGACCATTCAAGGACTTGGTTCTTCGGAGTTGGGGGAACCGTAGACCCTGAAACAGGGAAGTGTGTTTGGACGGACGAGCAACTGCGAATACCCATCACGATGTTGGAAATATGCCCTAGAGGCAATAATAAAAGTATTATTATTATATTTCCTTGTTCATGATAATTGTCTGTTATTCATGCTTGAATTGTATTGTACGGAAACAGCGATACATGTGTGAATATATAGACCACAATGAGTCCCTAGTAAGCCTCTAGTTACTAGCTCGTTGATCGACAGATGGTCACGGTTTCCTGACCATGGACATAGGATGTCGGTGATAACGGGATCACATCATTAGGAGAATGATGTGATGGACAAGACCCAATCCTCAGCCTAGCACGAGATCGTATAGTTCGTAATGCATAAGCTTTTCCGGTGTCAAGTATTTATTCCTTAGACCATGAGGTTGTGCAGCTCCCGGATACCGTAGGAATACTTTGGGACTGCCAAACGTCACAACGTAACTGGGTGGCTATAAAGGTACGCAGCGGGTATCTCCGAAAGTGTCTGTTGAGCTGGTACGAACCGAGACCGGATATTGTCACTCCGTATAACGGAGAGGTACCTCTGGGCCCTCTTGGTAAGACATCATCATAATGAGCTCAAAGTGACTAAGGAGTTAGTCACGGGATGATGGATTACGGAACGAGTAAAGAGACTTGCCATGACGAGATTGAACAAGGTATCGGGCATACCGACAATCGAATCTCGGGCAAGTACCGTACCGATAGACAAAGGGAATAACATACGGGATTGAGTGAATCCTTGACGCAGTGGTTCATCCGATGAGATCATCGAGGAACACGTGGGAACCAACATGGGTATCTAGATCCCGCTGTTGGTTATTGACCGGAGAGTCGTCTCGGTCATGTCTGCGTGTCTCCCGAACCCGTAGGGTCTACACACTTAAGGTTCAGTGACGCTAGGGTTGTAGAGATACATGCACTTGGAAACTCGAATGTTGTTCGGAGTCCCGGATGAGATCCCGGACGTCACGAGGAGTTCCGGAATGGTCCGGAGGTAAAGAATGATATATAGGAAGTCCAGTTTCGGCCATCGGGTGAACTCCGGGGGTCATCGGGAGTGTCCCGGGACCACCGGAGGGGTCCCGGGGGTCCACCGGGTGGGGCCACCCATCCCGGTGGGGCCCCTAGGCCGCAAGGGGAAGGGGGACAGCCCCTGGTGGGCTGGCGCACCCATATGGGCCCCCCTCCATGCGCCTAGGGTTGAAACCCTAGGGGGAGGGGGCGCCCCCTATGCCTTGGGGGGCAAGTCTGCCCCCCTGGCCGCCGCCCCACCCTGGAGATCTGATCTCCCAGCGCTGGCGTCCCCCCTTGGCCCCTATATATAGTGGGGTGGAGAGGGCAGCCGCACCCCAAGCCTCTGGCGCCTCTCCCCCCCTCCCGTCACACTTCCTACTCCTCCGCAGGGCGCCGGCGAAGCCCTGCAGGTTTTCCTGTTGCATCCATCACCACGCCGTCGTGCTGCTGGATCTCTGATGACCTCTCCTCCGCCCTTGCTGGATCAAGAAGGAGGAGACGTTGATGTACCGTACGTGTGTTGAACGCGGAGGTGCCGTCCGTTCGGCGCTGGGATCATCGGTGACGAAGAACGCAAAGAGTACGACTACTTCATCCACGTTCCTTCGAACGCTTCCGCACGCGATCTACAAAAGGGTATGTAGATGCACTCCAATATGCTCGTTGCTAGATGACTCCTTAGATTGATCTTGGTGAAGCGTAGAATTTTTTTTGAATTCTGCTACGTTCCCCAACAGTGGCATCTGAGCTAGGTTTTTGCGTAGCATCTTGCACGAGTAGAACACAAACAAGTTGTGGGCGTTGAGTTTGCTCAATTTTTTTGCCATTACTAGTCCAATCTTGATTCGGCGGCATTGTGGGATGAAGCGGCCCGGACCGACCTTACACGTACGCTTACGTGAGACTGGTTCCACCGACAGACATGCACTAGATGCATAAGGTGGCTGGCGGGTGTCTGTCTCTCCCACTTTAGTCAGATCGGATTCGATGAACAGGGTCCTTATGAAGGGTAAATAGAAATTGTCAAATCACGTTGTGGTTTTGGCGTAGGTAAGAAACGTTCTTGCTAGAAAACCTATAGAAGCCACATAAAACTTGCAACAACAATTAGAGGTCGTCTAACTTGTTCTTGCAGCATGTGCTATGTGATATGGTATGGCCAAGAAGATGTGATGAATGATATATGTGATGTATGAGATTGATCATGTTCTGGTAATATGGAATCACGACTTGCATGTCGATGATAGTGACAACCGGCAGGAGCCATAGGAGTTGTCTTAATTATTGTATGACCTGCGTGTCACTGAATAACGCCATGTAATTACTTTACTTTATTGCTAAACGTTAGCCATAGTAGTAGAAGTAATAGTTGGCGTGACGACTTCATGAAGACACGATGATGGAGATCATGATGATGGAGATCATGGTGTCAAGCCGGTGACAAAGATGATCATGGTGCCCCGAAGATGGAGATCGAAGGAGCAAGATGATATTGGCCATATCATGTCACTTTAATTGATTGCATGTGATGTTTATCATGTTTTTGCATCTTTTTTACTTAGAACGATGGTAGTAAATAAGATGATCTCTCACTAAAATTTCAAGAATTGTGTTCCCCCTAACTATGCACCGTTGCTAAGGATCGTTGTTCCGAAGCACCACGTGATGATCGGGTGTGATAGGTTCTAATGTTCGCATACAACGGGTGTAAGCCAGATTTACACAAGCAATACACTTAGGGTTCACTTGACGAGCCTAGCATGTACAGACATGGCCTCGGAACACGGAAGACCGAAAGGTCGAACATGAGTCGTATAGAAGATACGATCAACATGAAGATGTTCACCGTTGATGACTAGTCCGTCTCACGTGATGATCAGACACGGGCTAGTCGATTCGGATCATGTATCACTTAGATGACTAGAGAGATGTCAATCTGAGTGGGAGTTCATTAAAATTTGATTAAGATGAACTTAATTATCATGAACTTAGTCTAAATTATTTACAATATGTCTTGTAGATCAAATGGCCCACGCTCATGTCACCCTCAACTTCAACGCGTTCCTAGAGAAATCCAAGCTGAAAGACGATGGTAGCAACTATACGGACTGGGTCCGTCACCTGAGGATCATCCTCATAGCAGCCAAGAAAACTTATGTCCTAGAAGCACCGCTAGGTGACGCTCCCGCCCCGGCAAACCAAGATGTTATGAACGCTTGGCAGTCGCGTTGTGATGATTACTCCCTGGTTCAGTGCGGCATGCTCTACAGCTTAGAATCGGGGCTCCAAAAGCGTTTTGAGCACCACGGGGCATATGAGATGTTCCAAGAGCTGAAAATGGTTTTCCAGGCTCATGCCCGAGTTGAGAGATATGATGTCTCCAACGCATTCTACAACTGTAAGATGGAGGAAAATAGTTCTGTCAGTGAGCACATCCTCAAGATTTCTGGGTTGCACAACCGCTTGTCTTAGTTGGGAATGAATCTCCCAAATGAAGCGGTCGTAGACAGAATCCTCCAGTCGCTCCCACCAAGCTACAAGAGCTTCGTGTTGAACTTCAATATGCAGGGGATGGAGAAGTCCATTCCCGAGGTGTATTCAATGCTGAAATCAGCGGAGGTGGAGATCAAGAAAGAGCATCAAGTGTTGATGGTCAATAAAACCACTAAGTTCAAGAAGGGCAAGGGTAAGAAGAACTTCAAGAAGGACGGCAAGGGAGTTGCCGCGCCCGGTAAGCCAGTTGCCGGGAAGAAGCCGAAGTATGGACCCAAGCATGAAACTGAGTGCTTTTATTACAAGGGAACGGGTCACTGGAAGCGGAACTGCCCCAAATACTTAGCGGACAAGAAGGCCGGCAACGTCAAAGGTATATGTGATATACATGTTATTGATGTGTACCTTACTAGCGCTCGTAGTAGCTCCTGGGTATTTGATACCGGTGCAGTTGCTCATATTTGTAACTCTAAGCAGGAGTTGCGGAATAAGCGGAGACTGGCGAAGGACGAGGTGACGATGCGCGTCGGGAATGGTTCCAAGGTCGATGTGATCGCCGTCGGCACGCTGCCTCTACATCTACCCTCGAAATTAGTTTTAAACCTTAATAATTGTTATTTAGTACCAGCTTTGAGCATGAACATTGTATCTGGATCTCGTTTGATGCGAGATGGCTACTCATTTAAATCCGAGAATAATGGTTGTTCTATTTATTTGAGAGATATGTTTTATGGTCATGCCCCGCTGGTCAATGGTTTATTTTTGATGAATCTCGATCGTGATGATACACATATTCATAGTGTGAATGCCAAAAGATGTAAAGTTGATAGTGATAGTCCCACATACTTGTGGCATTGCCGCCTTGGTCATATTGGTGTCAAACGTATGAAGAAGCTTCATGCTGATGGACTTCTGGAGTCTCTTGATTATGAATCATTTGACACGTGCGAACCATGTCTCTTGGGAAAGATGACCAAGACTCCGTTCTCCGGAACAATGGAGCGAGCAACCAACTTATTGGAAATCATACATACCGATGTGTGCGGTCCAATGAGTGTTGAGGCTCGCGGAGGCTATCGTTATGTTCTCACCCTCACAGATGACTTAAGTAGATATGGGTATATCTACTTGATGAAACACAAGTCTGAGACCTTTGAAAAGTTCAAGGAATTTCAGAATGAGGTTGAGAATCAACGTGACAGAAAAATAAAGTTCTTGCGATCGGATCGTGGGGGTGAATATTTAAGTCATGAGTTTGACACGCACCTTAGGAACTGTGGAATTGTTTCACAATTGACACCGCCCGGAACACCTCAGCGTAACGGTGTGTCCGAACGTCGAAATCGTACTCTGTTGGACATAGTGCGATCTGTGATGTCCCTCACCGATTTACCGCTATCTTTTTGGGGTTATGCTTTAGAGACTGCCGCATTCACTTTAAATAGGGCTCCGTCGAAATCCGTTGAGACGACACCATATGAACTTTGGTTTGGCAAGAAACCGAAGTTGTCGTTTCTGAAAGTTTGGGGTTGCGATGCTTATGTCAAGAAACTTCAACCTGAGAAGCTCGAACCCAAATCGGAAAAATGCGTCATCATAGGATACCCAAAGGAAACGATTGGGTCCACCTTCTACCACAGATCCGAAGGCAAAGTCTTTGTTGCCAAGAATGGATCCTTTCTAGAGAAAGAGTTTCTCTCGAAAGAAGTGAGTGGGAGGAAAGTAGAACTTGATGAGGTGAAAGTCACCCCTCCCGAACCGGAAAGTAGCGCAGCGCAGGAAATTGTTCCTGAGGTGCCTGCACCGACAAGGGAGGAAGTTAATGATGATGATCATGAAGAAGCAGATCAAGTTACTACTAAACTTCGAAGATCCACAAGGGCACGTTCCGCACCAGAGTGGTACGGCAACCCTGTCATGTAAATCATGTTGTTAGACAACGGTGAACCTTCGAACTATGAAGAAGCGATGGCGGGCCCGGATTCCAATAAATGGCTTGGAGCCATGAAATCCGTGATAGAATCCATGTATGAAAACAAAGTATGGACTTTGGTGGACTTGCCCGATGATAGGCATGCCATAGAAAATAAATGGATATTTAAGAAGAAGACAGACGCGGATGGTAATGTGACCATCTATAAGGCTCGGCTTGTCGCTAAGGGTTATCGACAAGTTCAAGGGATTGACTACGACGAGAATTTCTCTCCCGTAGCGATGCTGAAGTCAGTCAGAATCATGTTAGCTATTAATTGTTGCATTCTATGATTATGAGATATGGCAAATGGACGTCAAAACGGCATTCCTTAATGGCTTCCTCAAGGAAGAGTTGTATATGATGCAGCCGGAAGGTTTTGTCGATCCAGAGAATGCTAACAAGGTGTGCAAGCTCCAGCGCTCGATTTACGGGCTGGTGCAAGCATCTCGGAGTTGGAATATTCGCTTTAATGATGTGATCAAAGCGTTTGGATTTATACAGACTTATGGAGAAGCTTGTATCTACAAGAAAGTGAGTGGGAGCTCTGTAGCATTTCTCATATTATATGTAGATGACATATTGTTGATGGGAAATGATATAGAATTCTTGGAAAGTTTAAAGGCCTACTTGAATAAGAGTTTTTCAATGAAGGACCTTGGAGAAGCTGCTTACATATTAGGCATCAAAATCTATAGAGATAGATCAAGACGCCTCATTGGTCTTTCACAAAGTACATACCTTGACAAGATATTGAAGAAGTTCAATATGGATCAGTCCAAGAAGGGGTTCTTGCCTGTTTTGCAAGGTATGAGATTGAGCAAGGCTCAGTCCCCGACCACGGCAGAAGATAGAGAAAAGATGAGTGTCATTCCCTATGCCTCAGCCATAGGTTCTATCATGTATGCCATGCTGTGTACCAGACCTGATGTGAACCTTGCCATAAGTTTGGTAGGGAGGTACCAAAGTGATCCCGGTATGGAACACTGGACAGCGGTCAAGAACATCCTAAAGTACCTGAAGAGGACTAAGGATATGTTTCTCGTCTATGGAGGTGACGAAGAGCTCATCGTAAAGGCTTACGTCGATGCTAGCTTCGACACAGATCTGGATGACTCTAAGTCACAAACTGGATACGTGTATATTTTGAATGGTGGAGCAGTCAGCTGGTGTAGTTGCAAGCAGAGCGTCGTGGCGCATTCTACATGTGAAGCGGAGTACATAGCTGCTTGCGAAGCAGCGCAAGAAGGAGTCTGGATGAAGGAGTTCATCACCGACCTAGGAGTCATTCCAAGCGCTTCAAGCCCGATGACTCTCTTCTGTGACAACACTGGAGCGATTGCCATTACCAAGGAGCCCAGGTTTCACAAGAAGACCAAGCACATCAAGCGCCGTTTCAACTCCATCCGGAATTATGTTCAAGATGGAGACATAGATATTTGTAAAGTGCATACGGATCTGAATGTTGCAGACCCATTGACTAAACCTCTTCCACGGGCAAAACATGATCAACACCAGAACTCTATGGGTGTTCGATTCATCACAATGTAACTAGATTATTGACTCTAGTGCAAGTGGGAGACTGTTGGAAATATGCCCTAGAGGCAATAATAAAAGTATTATTATTATATTTCCTTGTTCATGATAATTGTCTGTTATTCATGCTTGAATTGTATTGTACGGAAACAGCGACACATGTGTGAATATATAGACCACAATGAGTCCCTAGTAAGCCTCTAGTTACTAGCTCGTTGATCGACAGATGGTCACAGTTTCCTGACCATGGACATAGGATGTCGGTGATAACGGGATCACATCATTAGGAGAATGATGTGATGGACAAGACCCAATCCTGAGCCTAGCACGAGATCGTATAGTTCGTAATGCATAAGCTTTTCCGGTGTCAAGTATTTATTCCTTAGACCATGAGGTTGTGCAGCTCCCGGATACCGTAGGAATACTTTGGGTGTGCCAAACGTCACAACGTAACTGGGTGGCTATAAAGGTACGCAGCGGGTATCTCCAAAAGTGTCTGTTGAGCTGGTATGAACCGAGACTGGGATATTGTCACTCCGTATGACGGAGAGGTACCTCTGGGCCCTCTCGGTAAGACATCATCATAATGAGCTCAATGTGACTAAGGAGTTAGTCACGGGACGATGGATTACGGAACGAGTAAAGAGACTTGCCATGACGAGATTGAACAAGGTATCGGGCATACCGACGATCGAATCTCGGGCAAGTACCGTACCGATAGACAAAGGGAATAACATACGGGATTGAGTAAATCCTTGACGTAGTGGTTCATCCGATGAGATCATTGAGGAACACATGGGAACCAACATGGGTATCCAGATGCCGCTGTTGGTTATTGACCGGAGAGTCGTCTCGGTCATGTCTGCGTGTCTCCCGAACCTGTAGGTTCTACACACTTAAGGTTCGGTGAGGCTAGGGTTGTAGAGATACATGCACATGGAAACTCGAATGTTGTTCGGAGTCCCGGATGAGATCCCGGACGTCACGAGGAGTTCCGGAATGGTCCGGAGGTAAAGAATGATATATAGGAAGTCCAGTTTCGGCCATCGGGTGAACTCCGGGGGTCACCGGGAGTGTCCCGGGACCACCGGAGGGGTCCCGGGGGTCCACCGGGTGGGGCCACCCATCCCGGTGGGGCCCCTAGGCCACAAGGGGAAGGGGGCCAGCCCCTCGTGGGCTGGCGCACCCATATGGGCCCCCTCCATGCACCTAGGGTTGAAACCCTAGGGGGAGGGGGCGCCCCCTATGCCTTGGGGCGGCAAGTCTGCCCCCCTGGCCGCCGCCCACCCTGGAGATCTGATCTCCCAAGGCCGGCGCCCCCCCTTGGCCCCGATATATAGTGGGGGGGAGAGGGCAGCCGCACCCCAAGCCTCTGGCGCCTCTACCCCCTCCCGTCACACTTCCTACTCCTCCGCAGGGCGCCGGCGAAGCCCTGCAGGTTTTCCTGTTGCATCCATCACCACGCCGTCGTGCTGCTGGATTTCTGACGACCTCTCCTCCGCCCTTGCTGGATCAAGAAGGAGGAGACGTTGTTGTACCATACGTGTGTGGAACGCGGAGGTGCCGTCCGTTCGGCGCTGGGATCATCGGTGACGAAGAACGCGAAGAGTACGACTACTTCATCCACGTTCCTTCGAACGCTTCCGCACGCAATCTACAAAAGGGTATGTAGATGCACTCCAATATGCTCGTTGCTAGATGACTCCTTAGATTGATCTTGGTGAAGCGTATAAATTTTTTTGAATTATGCTACGTTCCCCAACACACGAAGCTTCAAGAGTATATCGACGCAGCACAGGAAGGGACGTTCGTTCCCGTCAGAGAGAACGACGAGCTCACAATGGCCCTCGGGAATCCTGAGCACCCTGGACGGACATGAGGCACGCCAGGCTCCGTTTCGTGGAAGGCTGGGTTTCCCGACGCAGGCGGTTACAAATGTCGGGAGAGAAAGAAGAAAGGGGAGCAGACCCAACTGCACGCGCTGCACGCAAGGGTACAAGCGCTAGAGGACGAACGAGAAGCAGTTCGCAGCAAGTGACCTGCCGAAGCTACCCCCGAAGCTACCCCGCCATCTCAGCGGAGAAGCAGCATGGCTTCCATCAAGCTGCTTCTGGAGCCTGTCTTCACGGCTCCTACTAGCTACCCCGTGGACACTATCACGGAGTCTCAACAATGCCACCTTATGACGCAATGGCAGCAATTCAAAGTCAAGGCGGCTGTCGGCTCTGTTTTACCTCCTGAACCCAGCGCAACTTTTCACTGCCGTCCGATTCCAGAAGGATATGCTAGGGTGATGGTGGATCAATTAACGGAGGGATTTCAGGAGCTCGAGCTTGACCACCCTACCGGTGAAGGGGAGACTCGGTTGGGTTCTTTTCTGAAGACTCCATGCCTATGGCGGAAGGAGCTCATCAACCTTCCGAACTAGACGCCTTCGCCTCCTCCTCCTCCTCCGGCAAGTCAGTTCACTCTGCCTCCTCCTCCGCCTCCTCCTCGGCCTCCTACTCCGGCGAGTGATCAGGGCACTCCTCCTCCTTCTCCAGCTGCTCAGGCGCGTGGCGGCACTCTGCCTCCTTCTCCGCCTGCGCCGGCATGTCCGAGCAGCCCACCTCCTCCTCCGCCTCATCAGAAAGGCGGGAAGAGAGCCGCCGCCGCTCCGGCTACTCCGGCGCGTCGTAGCACTCCGCCTCGTTCTCCGCCTTGTAAGCAACGAAAGAAGGCAGTCGCAGCCGCTCTGGCTGCTCCGGCATCTAGCAGTACAACCAAAGGCATGCGGCAATACAGATATGGTCCATCTCTCAATCCTATAGAGAAGTTAGCATATGAGAGGACCGACGAGAAAAATGCGGATATCTCTAAAGCCGAAGCGAAGGACTTTTTTGCAAAGAAACCTCCACCTCCGGAGGAGAAGATAGATCCGGTGAAAGCGAAGCGTACTATCGATGCCCTGAAGAAACCACCACCGTGTCCACCAAAAACCAACTATGAGCGCATTATTGAAAGGTCATATGTTGAAGCGGAGCGGTCGGGAAGTACTTGCAGTGATCAAAGGTTAGCACAACGAAGAAGTGGGAAAAAATCCCCATCTTGGCGAACAACCGAACCAATCGTGCCCCCCGCTCAAGGTGCCTAGCGACATCGTCGCTAATCATCCGCGGATGGCGCTCGGTACCAATCTTGGAGATTACCTGGGCGATGATATAGTGTTTGATATGTTAGAGGTGGAGGAACACAAATACCGGTACGGGAAGCCTCTCATCAAAGATGTCACTACTCTAACAATGATGATGTGAAGATTCCATGAGTTCTACGTGGATACCTACAGAGAGTCTGCTGGGAAGGATACTTTGATGCTGAAAGTTAAAGAGGAGCACGACCTTGTTGGAATTGAGCTGTTGGCTGTTCCATTTGAGGAGTTCTTCCAGATTTTCAATCTAAAGGCCCTCGATAAATTAACGGTCACTTGCTACTGTATGTAAGTACTACTTCTTGCATTAAGTCTCTATATATAGCTCAGCAAATTCCTTGCATGTATATATAATTATACACACTATATTATGCAGATTGAAGATCGTCGAATGCAGAAAAGCTGAAATTTATGATATTGGGTTCATTAACACAAATCTCATAGATGAATATATGGTTACATTTCATACCAATGAAGCCGAGGCCAACTTGCTACGATCGTTGGTAGTAAATCAAAACAAAGATACAATACTCTTTCCTTACAACTTCAAGTGAGTGTTACTGTCTTGTTGATACGTCCAAAATGTATCAATAATTTCTGCTTGCTCCATGCCTCTTTTGGGTGATATTGCTATGATATTTATACACTTCCATACACTTTTGATCATATTTGGACTAACCTATTAACTCAGTGCACCCCAGTGCCAGTTTCTGTTTTCGGCTGTTTTTGTATTTCAGGTTTTCACATTACGAGAACTGCCAGAAAAAATCTAGAAAAATTATATAAAAAATAAGCGTTCCAGAAACTACCGTGCGCCCGAAGTACAGCCGGGGGGGCACCAGGGCTCCAGGCGCCCTGGCGGCGCCCCCTCCCCCCCTGGGCCGCGCCGGGGGGGGGGGCGCCTGGGCCCCCCGAGGCTCCGCTGATGCCCCCCTTTGGCATATATTTAAAGCGTCTCCAGAAACCCTCGAGATGGGAACTCTTTTTCGCGATCTCATCTCTGTTCCGCCGCCGCCGCCGCTTCCAAGATCGGGAGCACCAGGAGAACTCTTCCCGGCACCCTGCCGGAGGGGAGGATCACCACCGGGAGCTTCTCCACCACCATGGACGCCTCCCGGATGAGTTGTGAGTAGTCTCCCTTGGACCATGGGTCCATGACCAGTAGCTATGTGATGTTCTCCTCCCGTTCTTGTGCTTCACTAATTAGTCCTCGTGAGCTACCCTACATGATCGAGGTACATATGTAATCCTTATGATGTTGCTATGATGAGTTTGCTGGGATCCGATGGATTATGAGATTATGTTCAGATTGTGTTTGAGTAATATATTTGATTCACCTCTTTTATATTTATGTTCGTAAGTAATTCTTGCATGTTCTCCGTTGTTATTTATTGCTTTGGCCAAGTAGTAGGTAGTGACTCCAAGAGGGAACGTTATGCTTGATTGTGGGTTCATGCCCCTCGATGACTAGCTTGAGTGACAGAAACATGAGTCTAGGGGATGTGCTGTTGCCACAAGGGGGAAAACAACGGTGCTTGTGCCCGCGGGTGCGAGGATTGTTTACTTTACGCAAAGTTCTTTTAATGCAGTTGTCTGTTGCTCTGAGTTTACACTATGGGTGGGACTCGCAACTTAATACCAGAGATGTTCTGGATAGATATCTCAAGGTGGATGATTAGTAGTAGATGCAGATGGATTTCGGTCTACTTACCTCGGCGTATCGCCCATGCTTTGAACCTCTACCTTTCTTGCAACTTAGTCAACATTGGTCCTGTCAATTGCCCAGCTGTAATTCGTTTACCTCACATAGCAGTTTTATCGTCTTTTGGGAGAGAGACATCACTAGTGAACATCATGAGACTCCGGTCCATATTACCATCATTGATCACATCCGCTATTTACTTTCCGCTTTTTACTTACTATTGCAATAATACCTATCACTATTATCACTTGCGTTTGATCCTTTGTAAACTACAAGGCCGGAGGGATTGACAACCTCTCTGTACTCGTTGGGAGCAAAGTTATTTGTATCTGTGTGCAGGTCCACGTTGATTGCTAATATCCGGCGCCGTTAGCAGTTGACACCTTCTTGTTGAAACTGGGAGTCTCTTGGAAATCGATCCTTGTTATTGCCAAGGGAAAACTTCTGCTACACTGCATCTCAAACCTTCCACTTGGGGTAACCAACGAGGGGTGAGAAGCCACCTAGCAAAGCAATTTCTGGCGCCGTTGCCGGGGACTCCACTCTTCAGGATAGGGGAGTTGCACGCTATCTTTTACCTTTGCTTTTAGTCTTGTTAGTTTACCTTTCAGTTTTTGTTTTTGTATCTTTTATCGAAAATCACAAAAATAGTTATCTTGCTTGCTTGCTACTATGGGTTCCACCAAAAACACTAGATGGGAGGAGTACACCCCTTCTTCCATTACGCCAATCACCACTTTCGGGATTTACAAAAGTAATAAACCTTGTGATTATGTTAGTCTTGACGGAGAGTTATGCCCATGGCATGGTCTTCCAGGAAAAGAGTATGAGCCTCAGTTTAAAATTGCTCCTAAGCTTCCCCAAACTTGGAAAGACGTTCAAACTCTTATAATAGAGAGCGATTGAAACAAAGAGGATGACACTACAATTTTTCCCAATAATGATAAAATTAATTTTGATAATTGTAGTATCTCAGAAGTTGTCACCTTTCTACAAAGAATGGCTAAAGATCCCCACACTAGCACGCTTAATCTTGCCTTCACAGAGCATATCACTAATGCTCTCATCAAAGCTAGGGAGGAGAAACTTAGAGTAGAAGCCTCCATACCTAGAAAGCTAGAAGATGGTTGGGATCCTATGATTAAAATTAAAATAAACAACTTCTCTTGATATGCTTTATGTGATATTGTAGCTAGTACCTCCATATGCTTAAATTGAAACCTTTTGATTCTTGTTCTTTTGGTGTTCGTCTCGTTGATTCTTCCATAAAGAAACCTTTGGGGAGGATCGACGATGTTCTTATCATTGTCAATGACAATTATGTTCCCGTTGATTTTACTATTATGGATATTGAATGTGAACCTTCATGTCCAATTATTTTGGGATGTCCTTTTCTACGCACCGTTGGTGCTATCATTGACATGAAAGAGGGTAATATAAAATTCCAGTTTCCTCTCAAGAAAGGGATGGAACACTTCCCTCGAAAGAAGATTAAGTTACCTTTTGAGTCCGTTATACGGGCTAGCTATTCTTTTACTCTTGATAAAACTTGATCTCTATGCATTATGCCTAGGTTAAAGGCATAAAAGAAAGCGCTTTTGGGAGGCAGCCCAATGAATAAATTTTATTTTGTTTTTGCTGTGTCTTGATGTTGTTACTACTGTAGCATCATCATTGTATCTTTGCTTTTCAAATTTTGTGCCAAGTGTAGCCTCTGATTGCAAGAAAGTTCAAAAGTTGTGACGTGCTGTCCAGGAAACAGATTCTGTCCTTGGATAGAAAAATTCGTATAAAATCAGCAGATCATCTTTTTGGTCTGAATTTTTTCGACAGCATGCTCTATATAATTGTCTTTCGTGCGTATGTTTTGAGTTTTTTGATTAGAGTTGCATAAGTGCCCCGGAAAAATCATTTACTACCTGCTGTTCTGTTTTTCACAGATTCTGTCCTGTTTTGCCTTTCCTTCATTTTGCAAACCTAGAGCTTGCTTTTTCTTTGCAAAAACCTTTTGGCAATCTTGAGAAACAGTAGAATTTCAAGAATATCTTTATTTCCAGCAAGGTAAAATTATTTTATTATGGGTACTAACTTCACTATTCAGATTATGATGAGTTATGTATGAAGGGAGTTTTCAAGTGTGCGAGGGAAGATGATAAAAAGATTCAGGAGTGTCAAACGCTCAAGCTTGGGGATGCCCCCATGCACCCCCAAGAAATATTCAAGGAGACTCAAGCGTCTAAGCTTGGGGATGCCCCCGTGCATCCCCTTCTCCATCAACATTATCAGTTCGTCTTTCGTTCCACTATATTTTAATCACTTCATGTGTTATGTGCTATGCTTGGAGCGTCTTGCTTTTAGTTTTCCTTTTAGTTTTCTTTAGCTTTTCATAATGAGTCGGAACTCAGCTTTCTTTATGTGGGAGAGAAACACGCTCCACTTCTACCTAGAACATAACATAGAATTTTCACATCTACCTCTGCTGTGTGTGTTCTTTATCTTTCAATAGCTACTATCATGCTTAGCTCTTAGTATTCATGCTTATCTTTTCAAAGAGCTTTCGTTTAGTTGGTTGCTTGAACTCTCTTTAGTTAGCATGCTTATCTTATTAAGAGAGTTTGCTTCCGTTGCATTGGTTGATATGTCTATGATAAAGATGCTACGTGCATAATGGCGCTTAGTAGTTCAGGTTTTCTTATGGTTAGTCCCAAATAGCTGGGGGGTTCCCAATGTGTTATTGGAGTACCAACATGGTTTGTTTGCCTATGATGTGGTATGGTTTAGTAATATCTTCCTTCAAGAATTTATTTTGATTGACTTGGCGTATGCTCACGCATATTTAAGACTGTAAAGAAAGTCTGTCAAGCCTTGATGATCTTTTATTTCTGAGTAGCGATATAACTTCCATGCCTGATTCAATGTTGCTTTGTCGCTCTGCATGATTATGACCGTCATTGCTCTCTTAGTTGGTCGCTCTCAGTCTTTTGCTAACCTCCACCTGTACTAAGCGGACTGACTGCTTGTGCATCCACTTCCTTTATACCAGTTATGCCATATGAGTCCACCATACCTTCCTACATGGTATTTACCTGCCATTCCTAACGGAGACTTGCATGTGCCATCTCGAAATTATTCAAAGAAAAAAGCATTCCTATTTTGTGCCTCTGTTGTAAGTTCATGAGGAAGTAGTGGTTAATTCATGATCTTTTTAAGTTGGACAAGCTTCACCCCGGGATTGCATGTATAATGTGCAAACCCATAATACGAGAAGGAACTGGCATTGAGTGCGCCCGGCTCAAAAAGATAATATAACAAACAAACCCTCCTTCATGCTTTGTTCATGAGAAATCAGAAAACTTTGGCAGTGATAAACAAAGGAGATTAAGAGGATGTGATCGTCCTCATTCGGGAGCTGTTCCTCGAAACATGTCCATCTCAAGAAGTGATTGAGTTGTCTGCTAGCATTCGTTGACGAAACATGCATGATCTAAAAAAATATTACCTCTTTTTTTTTTTAAATCAAGAGCTCTGGTACATGTTTTGTCTTTGTTTCCGACTATGGGTTTTCAACCTTGCCAACAAAAGCCACGGTTCGAGAGTCTCCATCTTCTTTTAAAAGCACCAACTACTGAGAGCATGATTGTCATTCTGAGTGTAATGTGCATTGTCCCATGATTGTGATATCGTTTATTCTGAAATCATTGTATCTAGTCATCACTTAAACCTTGGAGGTGCCCCTGCATTTATGTTTTGCTTCACTAAAGGGGGCAAGCGAGATATCACTTTATCATATTTACACATCATGTTCATTACAAATCTATTTGATGTTTCAGTATCATATTGTAAAACTTTCAGTTCTTTGTGATTTTCTCATGAGGCAACTTAATTACTATAGATTCATTGTCTCAGTAAGCTTTTGTCATGTGACTATGAAAAAGTCATATATGGTTAATAGCATGTCACCACAGAAATTATTCTTGTTATCATTTACCTACTCGAGGACGAGCAGGAATTAAGCTTGGGGATGTCTTGTGCATATTCGGTTTCCCTTAATTATTACTCGAGGTTATAGTAATTAATGTAATTGATGAGTTATATGCATGCATGCGCAGGTTACACTATATTCTCCTAGAGATTAAGCTTGAGCAGGGACTAGTAACCGTCTTAGACTCGAGACGAAAAGATCCCGAGGACTATGCGGACATGTCTAAAATGCTCGACAAGTAAGTTCAATCGATCATTATCGCACCATATCGGCAACTTTGTTCATTTCCTGATATAAAGTAATTGTTTTCTTTGTCTCCCGGGGTTTGGAAATTATTCACCGCACAAGTTACGAGACTGTCGCGGGATCTGCGATGGAAACACCCGAAAGTAAGTACTACTACCTAGCTAGTTCCGCGCATCTCCCGTTGATTCTAGCTACTTTCATCAATGCCATTTATAATGTTTCATTATCAGTTTGATTGACCTCTATTTCTCGTAAAGTGCTTGTGGCAGGAAACCGGAAATAATTACTGTGGATACTATGTCTGCGAGTTCATCTACAACGCGACGGCCAAGAATAGGCGGGGCTACTCTAAAAGACAATATGAAGTGCATAAGCAAAAATATTCACAATTTTATTTTATTACCATAATTTATGTTGAGTCTCATTCATATATATGTATTGACCCCCTTCTTAAAGTTAGATGTGGCAGATGCGGGATGAACTCCTACCACAAGATCGCATGCGAGCAATTCAAGAGGAATTGGGGGGATTCTTTCTTGACCACGTCATCAATAAAGCCAGAGAATACCATGTGGAACTTGAGTTCAGATGTTAGGGTATTGTAAGAGATCTTACACACGTAGAGTACATAGCGTCGACCAAGCACGGATATAAGAGAGGACACTTCTCTCTATTAGCTAATTAACACAATATATGAAACCCCTAAATTAACCCTACAACCCCCCC
>LR738712.1:787287677-787302249 GCA_902687465.1 Secale cereale | reverse complement strand
CAAAAAACCCCTCCCCCCTTTCAGAAAAAAAAATCCTAGCCCCTGAACTGCTGACGCATGGACACTTATTTGTCCGGGTTGGTGCTACCAACCGGGACAAAATGCCCCCCTGCTTGGGCAAGCCGAAGTGGCCACGTGGAGCCCCATCTGTCCTGGTTGGTATAAGAACCAGGACTAAAGGTCTTGGGCATTTGTATCGACCGTTTAGTCCCAGTTCCCTAACCGGGATGAATGGGCCTTTTTGTACTAGTGTTATATGGTCCCAACTCCAGCATCTAGCTATAGCGGGTGAGGGGATGTGGATCACCACAACTCTAGCTGCGGCAGGCGGGAGGATAAGTCCGACACTGGAGTTTCTATACCAGTGACAGACAGGCGTCAGCCACTGATGACGTACTAGCAGTGGCGGGAGGTCAGTGGCGGGTGCCTCTGGAGGCTTGCCCGCCACTGATGGCCTTTTCCCACCCGCCACTGCTAGGCATTCCTGCAGTAGTGGCAGTATAAAGAACAACAGAGGTAATAAATATTACAACAATGTCTGTGGAACACCTAGCAACAACTACAAGCATTGAACCAGGCCGAAGGCCCACCACCGTCATTGCCTCCCCTCCCCTCACTAGAGCCAGGCAAACCTTGTTGTAGTAGACACTCGGGAAGTCGTTGTGCTAAGACCCCATAGGGCCAGCGCACCAGAGTAGCAACCATCGCCGATGAAGAAAGTCGTAGAGGAGAAAGATCAAACATGTAAACACCCAAAAAAATACGAACCAAGACAAGATCCAAATAGATCCACCGGAGCCCAGCACCGACCGAATCTCGCGAGATCTGACGAAGATAAACCTTCACACGCCCTCCGACGACGCTAGACACATCATCGAGACATGGATAGACATGGGAGACATTATTCCTACTAAGGTACATCTTCGTCGCCATAGAGCCCGAACCAAGACATTGAATCTAACAAGTGTTGGGGAACGTAGTATTTCAAAAAAATTCCTACGATCACGCAAGATCTATCTACTAGATGCATAGCAACAAGAGGGGAGAGTGTGTCTATGTACCCTCGTAGACCGAAAGCGGAAGCGTCTAGTGACGCGGTTGATGTAGTCGAACATCTTCATGATCCAACCGGTCCAAGCACCGAACGTATTGCACCTAAGCGTTCAGCACATGTTCATCTCGATGAAGTCCCACGAACACTTGATCAAGTTGAGCTTCACGGGAGAGTTTCTTCAGCACGACGGCGTCATGACGAAGATGATCAAGCTACCGGTGCAGGGCTTCGCCTAAGCACTGCAACGGTATAACCGAGGTGTGTTTCTGAGGAGGGGGGCACCGCACACGGCTAAAACAATGTTGTTTGTGTGTCTTTGGGTGCCCCCTACCCTCGTATATAAAGGAGCAAGGGGGAGGTGCGGCCAGCCCAAGGGGCGCGCCATAGGAGTAGCATTCGTACTCCTAGTAGGAATAGGAATCCCCTTTCCTATTCCTACTAGGAGTAGGAAAGGAAGGGGGAGAGGAGAAGGAAGGAGAGGGGCGCCTTCTCCCCCCCCCCTCTCCTAGTCCAACAAGGAACCCTAGGGGGCGCGGCCAGCCCTATGGCCCATACTCACTCGGGGGGGGGGGGTCCGATAACCCCCTCCGGCACTCCGGTTTTATCCGATAACACCCGGAACACTTTCGATGTCCGAATATAGTCGTCCAATATATTAATAATTATGTCTCGGACATTTCGAGACTCCTCATCATGTCCGTGATCTCATCCAAGACTCCGAACTACCTTCGGTGCATCAAAACTCATAAACTCATAATACCGATCATCATCGAACATTAAGCGTGCGGACCCTACGGGTTCGAGAACTATGTAGACATGACCGAGACTCATCTCCGGTCAATAACCAATAGCGGAACCTGGATGCTCATATTGGCTCCTACATATTCTACGAAGATCTTTATCGGTCAAACCGCATAACAACATATGTTGTTCTCTTTGTCATCGGTATGTTACTTGCCCGAGATTCGATCGTCGGTATTACTATACCTAGTTAATCTCATTACCGGCAAGTCTCTTTACTCGTTCTGTAATACATCATGTCGTGACTAACTCATTAGTCCTTTTGCTTTCAAGGCTTATTATGATGTGCATTACCGAGAGGGCCCAGAGATACCTCTCCGACACTCGGAGTGACAAATCCTATTCTTGGTCTGTGCCAACACCACGAACACCTTCGGAGACACCTGTAGAGCATCTTTATAATCACCTAGTTATGTTGTGACGTTTGATAGCACACAAGGTGTTCCTCCATTATTCGGGAGTTGCATAATCTCATATTCATAGGAACATGTATAAGTCATGAAGAAAGCAATAGCAGTAAAACTAAACGATCAAGTTGCTAAGCTAACGGATGGGACTTGTCCATCACATCATTCTCCTAATGATGTGATCTCGTTGATCAAATGACAACTCATGTCTATGGCTAGGAAACATAACCATCTTTAATCAATGAGCTAGTCTAGTAGAGGCATACTAGGGACACTCTGTTTTGTGTATGTATTCACACATGTACTAAGTTTCCGGTTAATACAATTCTAGCATGAATAATAAACATTTACCATGATATAAGGAAACACAAATAACAACTTTATCATTGCCTCTAGGGCATATTTCCTTCAGTCTCCCAATTGCACTAGAGTCAATAATCTAGTTCACATCGCCATGTGATTTAATATCGATAGTTCACATCGTTATGTGAATAACACCCACAGTTCACATCGCCATGTGACCAACACCCAAAGGGTTTACTAGAGTCAATAATGTAGTTCACATCGCCATGTGATTAACACCCAAAGAGTACTAAGGTGTGATCGTGTTTTGCTTTGTGAGAGAAGTTTAGTCAGCGGGTCTATTACATTCAGATCCGTATGTATTTCGCAAATTTCTATGTCTACAATGCTCTACATGGAGCTACTCTAGCTAACTGCTCCCACTTTCAATACGTATCTAGATTGATACTTAGAGTCATCTGGAATAGTGTCAAAGCTTGCATCGGTGTAACTCTTTACGACGAACTCTTTATCACCTCCATAATCGAGAAACATTTCCTTAGTCATCCAGTAACTAAGGATAATTTTGACCGCTATCCAGTGATCTACTCCTGGACCTCTTTGCCAAACTCATGGCAAGGTACACAACAGGTTCGGTACATAGCATGGCATACTTTATAGAACCTATAGGGAATGACTTTCATTCTTTCTCTATCTTCTGCTGTGGTCGGGTTTTGAGTCTTACTCAACTTCATACCTTGCAACACAGGCAAGAACTCTTTCTTTGACTGTTCCATTTTGAACTACTTCAAAAAACTTGTGAAGGTATGTACTCATTGAAAAAACTTATCAAGCGTCTTGATCTATCTCTATAGATCTTGATGCTCAATATGTAAGCAGCTTCACCGAGGTCTTTCTTTGAAAAACTCCTTTCAAACACTCCTTTATGCTTTTCAGAAAATTCTACATCATTTCCGATCGACAATATGTCATTAACATATACTTATCAGAAAGGTTGTAGTGCTCCCACTCACTTTATTGTAAATACAGGCTTCACCGCAAGTCTGTATAAAACTATATGCTTTGATTGACTTATGAAAGCGTATATTCCAACTCCGAGATGCTTGCACCAGTCCATAGATGGATTGCTGGAGCTTGCACATTTTGTTTCCACCTTTAGGATTGACAAAACCTTCTGGTTGCATCATATACAACTCTTCTTTAAAAAATCCATTAAAGAACACGGTTTTGTTATCTATTTGCCAGATTTCATAGAATGCGGCAAACTAACATGATTCGGACAGACTTAAGCATCGCTACGAGTGAGAAAATCTCATCGTAGTCAACACCTTGAACTTGTCGAAAACCTTTCGCAACAAGTCGAGCTTTTTAGACAGTAACATTACCATCAACGTCAGTCTTCCTCTTAAAAGATCCATTTATGTTCAATGGCTTGTCGATCATCGGGCAAGTCAACCAAAGTCCACACTTTGTTCTCATACATGGATCCCATCTCAGAATTCATGGCCTCAAGCCATTTTGCGGAATCTGGGCTCATCATTGCTTCCTCATAGTTCGTAGGTTCATCATGGTCTAGTAACATGACTTCCAGAACCAGGTTATCGTACCACTCTGGCGCGGAACACACTCTGGTTGACCTAACGAGGTTCAGTAGTAACTTGATCTGAAGTTTCATGATCATCATCATTAGCTTCCTCGCTGATTGGTGTAGGAATAACAAGAACTAGTTTCTATGATGTACTACTTTCCAATTCGGGAGAAGGTACAATTACCTCATGAAGTTCTACTTTCCTCCCACTCACTTCTTTCGAGAGAAACTCCTTATCTAGAAAGGATCCATTCTTAGCAACGAATATCTTGCCTTCGGATCTGTGATAGAAGGTGTACCCAACAGTTTCCTTTGGGTATCCTATGAAGACACATTTCTCCGACTTGGGTTCATGCTTATCAGGTTGAAGCTTTTTCACATAAGCATCGCAACCCCAAACTTTAAGAAACAACAACTTTGGTTTCTTGCCAAACCATAGTTCATAAGGCATCGTCTCAACGGATTTAGATGGTGCCCTTATTTAACGTGAATGTAGCTGTCTCTAATGCATAACCCAAAACGATAGTGGTAAATCGGTAACAGACATCATAGATCGCACCTTCTCTAATAAAGTACGATTTATGACGTTCAGACACACCATTATGCTGTGGTATTCCGCGTGGCGTGAGTTGTGAAACTATTCCACATTGTTTCAAATGAAGACCAAACTCGTAACTCAAATATTCGCTCCACGATCAGATCGTAGAAACTTTATTTTCTTGTTACGATGATTCTCTACTTCACTCTGAAATTCTTTGAACTTTTCAAATGTTTCAGACTTGTGTTTCATTAAGTAGATATACCCATATCTGCTCAAATCATCAGTGAAGGTATGAAAATAACGATACCCGCCGCGAGCCTCAACACTCATTGATCCGCATACATCAGTATGTATTATTTCCAATAAGTCAATTGCTCGCTCCATTGTTCCGGAGTACGGAGTTTTAGTCATCTTGCCCATGAGGCATGGTTCGCAAGCACCAAGTGATTCATAATGAAGTGATTCCAAAAGTCCATCAGTATGGAGTTTCTTCATGCGCTTTACACCAATATGACCTAAACGGCAGTGCCTCAAATAAGTTGCACTATCATTATCAACTTTGCATCTTTTGGCTTTAATATCATGAATATGTGTATTACTACGATCGAGATCCAACAAACTATTTTCATTGGGTGTATGACCATCAGAGGTTTTATTCATGTAAACAGAACAACAATTATTCTATGACTTTAAATGAATAACCGTATTGCAACAAACATGATCAAATCATATTAATGCTCAACGCAAATGCCAAATAACATTTATTTGGGTTTTACACTAATCCCGAAAGTATAGGGAGTATGCGATGATGATCGTATCAATCTTGAACCACTTCCAACACACATCGTCACTTCACCTTTAACTAGTCTCTGTTCATTCTGCAACTCTCGTTTCGAGTTACTAATTTTAGCAACTGAACCAGTATCAAATAACCAGGGGTTTCTATGAACACTAGTAAAGTACACATCAATAATCTGTATATCAAATATACCTTTGTTCACTTTGCCATCCTTCTTATCCATCAAGTATCTAGGGCAGTTCCACTTCTAGTGACCATTTCCTTTGCGGTAGAAGCACTTAGTTTCAGGCTTGAGTTCAGCTTTGGGTTTCTTCACGGGAGTGATAACTTTATTGTCATTCTTCTTGAAGTTCCCCTTCTATCCCTTTGACCTTTACTTGAAACAAGTGGTCTTGTTAACCATCAACACTTGATGCTCTTTCTTGATTTTCTACCTTCGCCGATTTCAGCATCGCGAAGAGCTCGAAATTACTTTCGTCCTCCCTTGCATATTATAGTTCATCACAAAGTTCTACTAACTTGGTGATAGTGACTAGAGAACTTTGTCAATTATTATCTTATTTGGAAGATTAACTCCCACTTGATTCAAGCAATTGTAGTACCCAGAAAATCTAAGCACATGCTCACTGGTTGAGCTATTCTCCTCCATCTTGTAGGCAAAGTACTGTCAGAGGTCTTATACCTCTCGACATGGGCATGAGTATGAAATACTAATTTCAACTCTTGGAACATCTCATATGCTCCGTGGCATTTGAAACGTTTTTTGAAGTCCCAGTTATAAGCCGTAAAGCATGGCGCACTAAACTATCAAGTAGTCATCATACCGAGCTTGTCAGACATTCATAACGTCTGCATCTGCTCCTGCAATAGGTTTGTCACCTAGCGTTACATCAAGGACATAATAATTCTGTGCAGCAATGAGGATAATCCTCAGATCACGGACCTAGTCCGCATCATTGCTACTAACATATTTCAACTTAGTTTTCTCTAGGAACATATCAAAAACATAGGGGAGCTATAACGCGAGCTATTGACCTACAACATAATTTGCAAATACTATCAGGGCTAAGTTCATGATAAATTAAAGTTCAATTAATCATATTACTAAATAACTCCCACTTAGATAGACATCCCTCTAGTCTTCTAAATGATCACGTGATCCAAATCAACTAAACCATGTCCGATCATCACGTGAGATGGAGTAGTTTTAAATGGTGAATATCTTATGTTGATCATATCTACTATATAATTCACGCTCGACCTTTCGGTCTCCAGTGTTCTGAGGCCATGTCTGTACATGCTAGGCTCGTCAAGTTTAACCCAAGTATTATGCATGTGCAAAACTATTTTACACCCGTTGTATTTGAATGTAGAGCTTATCACACCCGATCATCACATGGTGTCTCGGCACGACGAACTTTCGCAATGGTGCATACTCAGGGAGAACACTTGTACCTTGAAATTTTGTAAGGGATCATCTTATAGTGCTACCGCCGTTCTAGGAAAAATAAGAAGCATAATAAGATAAACATCATATGCAATCAAAATATATGACGTCATATGGCCATCATCATCTTGTGCTTTTGATCTCCATCTCAAAAGCATCGTCATGATCTCCATCGTCACCGGCTAGACACCATGATCTTCATCGCAGCGTCGTGGTCGTCTCGCCAACTATTGCTACTACTACTATCGCTAACTCATAGTGATAAAGTGAAGCAATTACATGGCCTTCACAATTCATACAATAAAGAGACAACCATAAGGCTCCTGCCGGTTGCCGATAACTTTATAAAACATGATCATCTCATACAATAACGTATAACTCATCACGTCTTGACCATATCACATCACAACAAGCCCTGCAAAAACAAGTTAGACGTCCTCTACTTTCTTGTTGCAAGTTTTACGTGGCTGCTACGGGCTTAGCAAGAACCATTCTTACCTGCGCATACAAAAACCACAACGATTTTTTTGTTAAGTGTGATGTTTTAACCTTCACAAGGACCGGGCGTAGCCACACTCGATTCAACTAAAGTGAGAGAGACAGACACTCGCCGGTCACCTTTAAGCAACGAGTGCTCATAACGGTGAAACCAGTCTCGCGTAAACGTACGCGTAATGTCAGTCCGGGTCGCTTCATCTCATAATACCGCCGAATCAAAGTATGACATGCTGGTCAAAAGTATGACTATTATCGCCCACAACTCACTGTGTTCTACTCGTGCATATTATCTATGCATAGACCTGGCTCATAATTCCACTGTTGGGGAATGTAGTATTTCAAAAAAAAAAATCCTACGATCACGCAAGATCTATCTACTAGATGCATAGCACGAGAGGAGAGAGTGTGTCTACATACCCTCGTAGACTGAAAGCGGAAGCGTCTAGTGATGTTGTTGATGTAGTTGAACGTCTTCACGATCCAACCGATCCAAGCACCGAACGTACGGCACCTCCGCGTTCAGCACACGTTCAGCTGGATGACGTCCCACGAACTCTTGATCCAGTTGAGCTTCACAGGAGAGTTTCGTCAGCACGATGGTGTGGTGACGGAGATGATGAAGCTACCGGCGCAGGGCTTTGCCTAAGCACTGCAACGGTATGACCGAGGTGTGTTTCTGTGGCGGGGGGCACCGCACACGGCTAAAACGATGTTGCTTGTGTGTCTTTGGGTGCCCCCTTCCCGCGTATATAAAGGAGCAAGGGGGAGGTGCAGCCAGCCCAAGGGGCGCGCCACAAGAGTAGGATTCCTACTCCAAGTAGGAATAGGAATCCCTTTCCTATTCCTACTAGGAGTAGGAAAGGAAGGGGAAGAGGAGAAGGAAGGAGAGGGGCGCCTCCCCCCCCCCCCCCGTCCTAGTCCAACTAGGAACCCTAGGGGGCGCGGCCAGCCCTATGGGCAGCCTCTCTCTTTCCCTCATAGGCCCACTATGGCCCATAATCCCTCGGGGGGGGTTCCGGTAACCCCCTCCGGCACTCCAGTTTTATCCGATAACACTCGGAACACTTCCGGTGTCCGAATATAGTCGTCCAATATATTAATCTTTATGTCTCGGACATTCCGAGACTCCTTGTCATGTCTGTGATCTCATCCGGGACGCCAAACTAACTTCAGTACATTAAAACTCATAAACTCATAATACCGGTCGTCATCAAACGTTAAGCGTGCTGACCCTACGGGTTTGAGAACTATGTAGACATGACCAAGACTCATATCCGGTCAATAACCAATAGCGTAACCTGGATGCTCTTATTGGCTCCTACTTATTCTACGAAGATCTTTATCGGTCAAACCGCATAACAACATATGTTGTTCTCTTTGTCATCGGTATGTTACTTGCCCGAGATTCGATAGTCAGTATCACTATACCTAGTTAATCTCATTACCGGCAAGTCTCTTTACTCGTTTCATAATACATCATCTCGTGACTAACTCATTAGTCCTTTTGCCTGCAAGGCTTCTTATGATGTGCATTACCGAGAGGGCCCAGAGATACCTCTCCGACACTCAGAGTGACAAATCCTATTCTTGATCTATGCCAACACCACGAACACCTTCGGAGACACCTGTAGAGCATCTTTATAATCACCCAGTTACGTTGTGATGTTTGACAGCACACAAGGTGTTCCTCCGATATACGGGAGTTGCATAATCTCATAGTCACAGGAACATGTATAAGTCATGAAGAAAGCAATATCAGTAAAACTAAACGATCAAGTTGCTAAGATAACGGATGGGTCTTGTCCATCACATCATTCTCCTAATGATGTGATCCCGTTGATCAAATGACAACTCATGTCTATGGCTAGGAAACATAACCATCTTTGATCAATGAGCTGGTCTAGTAGAGGCATACTAGGGACACTCTGTTTTGTGTATGTATTCACACATGTACAAAGTTTCCGGTTAATACAATTCTAGCATGAATAAGAAACATTTATCATGATATAAGGAAATACAAATAACAACTTTATTATTGCCTCTAGGGCATATTTCCTTGAACAAGAACGAGAACGGAGTCCCTCCCGCCGACGGAGGCCCGAGATCCTCTATGGCCTAGAGGCCATCGGAGATGGGGCATATCGGCGACGGCGCCGACAGGAGGAGAGTTTTTCTTGTGGAGGAGGAAAGGGATGCTCAACTATCTTACCTTGATCACAAAGTAATATGCATTGATTACAAGAGGATGCATGTGGAGCAGAGCTTAAATAGGCTAAAAATATAGCGGATCGATTTTACGTGCACTATTTTCTATAAGATATTTCTAAAGCGTGAGTTATAAAGTTATGTTCAAATATTTATGTCTTAAATATATGGTACATACATAAAATGATTAGTAAATAAAAACATTTAAATATACAATTGTGTATTATGTAAAATCAATTTAATAAAATGTAAGTAATAAAAACATTCAATATACTTTTATAGATATTTGTAAAATGTAAGTAATAAGATTATTTTCAAATATTTTTGACTTAAAATTATTATACAATCAAATGAATTTTATTAAATAAGACTTGTAAATATACACCTTTGTACTGTATAAAAAATATTCAGTTAATACAGACATAAAAATGTTTATTAAATAAATATGTTTAATGAATCAAAGAAAATTTATAAAAACTCAGCTTATATTTCAATTATAAAACATTATGAATACAAAGATTTATTAAATATTTAATAATATTTACATGAGTATAAATTTTACTCATGACTTATATCCAAAATAATTATATAATTTAAATATTAGACATGATTCAATATTCATATCAGTAGTTTAAGTTTAGATTATGAATACTCCCTCCCACTGAGAATACTGGTCTGAGAAATTGATGTATCTAGACATATTTTAGTTCTAAATATATCATTTTTATCATTTTTACAACAAGTATTTTTGGGTGGAGGAAGTTCTTTTATTATACAAACATTGAGCTATACGAATACGTGTGTCATTCTTAAAATGTTTTATAATGAAAATATTATTTTTGAACTATAACTTTGAAAGTATTTGTATTATTTAAATTATACAAATTTTTAATAAATCATAAATCATTTTAAATATACCAATATTTTAAACAATACATGAAATTTTAAAAGTAAGTAATTTTGTTTGCTTATACAATATTTATGACACAAACATATTTAAAAGTTATTTTTATTACTGAGTATAAGATTATACTGTCAGCCGTGGACAACTGGTGAAGATTCTTAAATTAAATAATACAAATACTTTAGCTTACAAGCCAAATAAAATTATATTGTCTCAAATACATTTGAAAGCAAAAATAGATGATGCATATACTGGATGCCAACGTGAGCCCACATATGCTCAACCAAATTACCTTGCAGTTGAATGTGAGTTTCCCAATCACGCATGATGAAATTTGGTGAACTGTGCAGACGATGCCGCTCCTCCATGCTCAGGCACAAAATTGTCACTCTGATATTGAAACTATTGGTCGTAGATTTTATTTGGACGCTCATCCTCTATGATTATGTTGTGCATGATCACACAAGCAATCATGACCTCCACCACTTCTCGTTGCTCCAAGTTCTAGCAGGATACAGAAGGATGTCACATCAAGATTGTTGAACACCAAAGTCACGCACAACATCCTTCCTAGCACTCTCGTGTTTAGGAAAATATCTTCCTCTTCTCTCCAAAAAGGTTGGGGATTTTCTTAACAAGAGTAGTCCACTGGGGATAGAGACCCTCAGCTAGGTAGTATCCTTTGTTGTAGTGGTGACCTTTGATCTCAACATTCCGGGTCGATGCCTTCCGCAAGCCTTGCAAACACCAGAGAACGCCGAAGCATGTTGATGTGACGCGGACATGCCGAAGAAAGATTGCCAAATTCAAATAACTTGTGAAGCCACGACTTCAAGTAGGACATTGCAAGCTTTGACATGCCCCATGTGTTGCCACTACCAAGAAGAAGGGCAATTCTTCCACTCCCAACGCCTACAATATATGCTACCAAGCATCGCCGAAAAGACCAAACACGCATTGATTGCAAACAATCGGGTTGTATCTGCAACAGTTGGCGATCTCAAGTACTCACTTCTTGCACGGCTTTGCAGAACTTGTACATGGAGACTAGGCACGTTGACTCGCTCATTTGGACATAGTCATCAATGAGATCACCGGGTACTCCGTATGCAAGCATCTGAATAGTTGCAACGCATTTCTGATAAGGAAAGAAGCCAATCTTTCCATGGGCATCCTCCTTGCACTCGAAATAGTTATCGTACGCCATCACCCCCACCTGGATACGGTTGAACACATGCCTAGACATTCAAAAATGGCACCGAAATAGTTGGCATTTGAGGAGCGGGTTAGGGGACTCGAAGTAGTCCTGCTAGAGTAGGCAATTGCCGCTCTCTCGGTTGCGATTCAACGCCAGAGTATGCCCCGGGATCGGGCCCCTGAATATCGGTCGCTACCTACTAATGTGATCACGGACGACCAAAGCTGCAGCCACAATCACCTCCTCATCGGATGAAGAATCATTCGAATCGCAAAATGAAATTATGGAGAATGTACTCTTCGTCGGAGTCCATTTGCACCTTACGGGCAAACTGTTGAATACCTTGCGGGCGTGGTGGACGAAGCCAGCCGGTGAAGAGCCTCGCCCCTCTTTGTGACCAGGTAGCAGACCTGTCAGCATGGAGGCAAACATGGCAGTGTCCGACGAGCAAGATAGCCACGCTTGCGACTGCAGCAAAAGTGGTCTACCAAACGACGGAGAATGAGGCCATCGAGGCCGTCGTGCTGCTTGGAAGGTATATGGGTGTGGGCGGTCAGCCTGGGCACCGGAACATGGCGGCGACGGGTGGGGTTATCGGGTGTGCCTGCTGTCGTTGGGAGGAAGAGGGAATGGCATATGTGCCCCCGACTGGCGGGCCACATGGAGGACAAGGGCTTGCGTCACGCGAGTCCACTGAGTGTCAGCAGCGACGCGAATTTGTCCTAAATTTGGGCCTGAAAGGGATCGCTCGCGGACAAAAAGTGAACGCTTGTCTGTTTGCGCCGGTGCATCGAGCCAACTTTTGTATCCCTTTCAACCCAAACGGATATGCGGGACAATTTGTTTTGGCGCGTTGGAGTTGCTACTAAGGAGAGCTTTTTTCCACAAATAAAAAATATGAGGGGTTTTCTGGTAATAAATACATCACGCCCTGCACCGTCACTAGCTGACAGAGGAACTATACTCACGTGGCACGCTATGCAAGTGGCTCATATGTCCGCATACGTGTTTTGTGACCGTATTTACACGCTGTGTTAAGTTAGGTGGCCACAAATCCATATTTTCAATATTTTAGCACCAGGCTGAACATCCCGCAAAATTACCTCCTCTTAAAACTTTATTAAGCTCCAAGTAACGAAACCTGCTGGTGCATTTTGAAGTGGGTATGACTGGGACCACACCGGTAAGTCGCTGGCCCGCTAGTGTGTGTGGCTGTGATGTGGGCCCTTGGCATTAGTCGGTCGATGACCCGATTTGAAACTCACCTAACTTGTCTCTCCAGAAGGCCCTCCTCTTCGGTCGACATCTGACGCTGCCGCCGTCTTCCAACAAATCTCGAAACCTCTCTGTGTGGGCATGGCTCACCTGCTTGGCAGCAAAGATGGTTCAACGCGCTGCGGACCTCCATAGCATGGCCTCCCGCCGAAGTGGTGGTATCCATCAGCTAGCACATGGAGGCGTTCCGAGAGGTGGGCTTGAGCTTGACCCACAACATCCAGCAGTGCGGCGCGGGTCCCCACAACCGGTCACTCTCTTCACATCCATCCTTCAACTCCATCAAGCCACACTGTCCCTTGACTCCACCAGATCGCGGCTCTCCTTTCCTGCACTCACACGCTTCAACAATTCCACTAGAATCTATAGGCCTAACAAGTTTTTCTGCAATTCGTGCAACTGTAAGGATAAATTAGCACAGCTGCTTCACCGATGCGTACTTCTTCAAATTAATTTACACTAGTCATCAGTCCGTGCAACTGCACGGCCTAGTCATTTTAGAGATACATAATTATTAACAAAGTTCTATTAACATGTAAAATTAATGAGGTAATATTTTAGACGTCGAACAACTTGTCTTATGTAAGTTACTTAAAATATTATAACTAACACTAAATACCTGCATTATAGGCTCCATTATTGGATGGAGTGCGTGTGTTTTCCCATCAATTTTTCGCAAACGTGTGTTTTTCCATCAATGTTTCGCAAACTGCTATCATTTGTGTGAATGTAACTTTTCCTATCTTAGTCCAAAGCTACGACTATTCAGGTATGTTTTGCCACCTGCTTTTGGTGGACAAATTAATTATTTATTTGCTCCATATGGAAGTTACACATCTTCTTGACAGACATAATTATAGTATAATTTTTATCCACATTGTAGCATATATGACATCTCAGTAAGAGTTCCAAGGACAATACACTGCACACACCCACTGCTCAACAGTATTTGCAATGAGAGTCATGAGCCGCATGGGCTAGTTTTATCAGAGATGACGTATATTACAAAAAATACCTAAAAATTATTAGAAGAGTTAGTGAGTGTTTTCCAAAGATAACTCTAATAATGGATATGTGCTCCATTTAGTGATGAATCCCATTCTAAGATTACGTTTCTTTGTCACCGTCGGCAGAGATATATATATACCACAGTCATTTTATTTAGATAATTCTTTGTTCTTCTTAATGCATTGGGCAGAGCTCCTGCCTCAACTTAAAATAACAGTGGTATACTTGTCCAGAATGTATCTATATATCATCAAATTATACAACAGAGTGTCTCCTAGCAATTGATAATTACTTTTACCATATAATATTTTGATTTAATGGATGTGGTTGTGGAATATACCGATTTGAAAAACCAACAGTCTCCATTGCCAAACCCTAATAGAAAAAATTCTAAGATATTCCTTGAACTGATATTTGTTAACTGGTTTATATTAATATATGATTTATTAATGCGCAAAAATTTATGCATATTTCATACTTGCATTTTCACATATCGAATTAATGTCCTTTTCAGGGGTGTTATTTGTGGGGAGTTGGGGGGGGG
>LR738712.1:787109324-787286881 GCA_902687465.1 Secale cereale | reverse complement strand
AAAAAAATAAAAACTATTTATTTCACCTTGGAATTATTGTATCCCGAACTATTATTGTATGGAGACATAAAGGACAATAAGATTGTGCATGCCCATTATTTAATATGCATAGCTCGAAAGCACATAAGTTTCATAATATAATGGTTAAAGTTATGCAACTCAGTTTTGTAGGAGAATCTCATAATTGACCTGATTGCTCCCTTTGATCGCTTTGGGTGTGGCTATAGCTACCTCACCTACAACCAATGATTTTCCCTAACTACATCTGAACATGTACCCATATAGACTTCCCATAAAAAATGTTATTACCCCCAATGCTCGGTAAACATTTATTCCTAGCTATAATTTTATCTTTTGCAAACTAGTTACAAATTAACACCTTGATTTGTTCTATAGTAGATTATCTTTTAGTAAGCCTGATGTCATACTTCTCTTTCACAACGATTATTCTATTGTGATTTTTTATTACATACTTTCCCATTAAAAATATTCTAGAATAACACATTGATTTTTTTATGATTCATTTTGATACAAAAGTAGTGATAACATTTAAATGTTAGAAAACATATAAGTAAGCTAGAACTTCAAATATTCATTTTTTTTTTGTTTTTTTGCAATGGAGGAGAGTGTTACGACCAACTTATAATGTGTAAATTTTTAGCCATCTTGTAGTGGAGATGGTGATAGGGAGCAGGGTTGGCAGCATAGTATGCATTTTTGCCTCTGAGCTCCAGAACATACGCCCTAATGGAACTTGTAACTGATGTACATCGTGTAGCAAACCCACATATACTTCAGTTAATGTATATGCTTTCCTTGGTGGTGAATGCATATGAATGAAGGCCAAAACTATGGAAACAGTTGAGCAAGTATGAGTACATACCTCAGAACTCCATGCCATAGTCAGGGCCGTCCCATAGATATATGGGGCCCAGGGGCAAGACAAGAACACGGGGCCCTTCTTGACACCCAAAAGCTCAATTTTGTATATATTTTAAAAGCAATGTAACTATCCAGTACATTGTACAGATTGATGTAACAGCTCCAGAACAGATTGATTTCCTAATTGTGACAATGGACACATCATTTATTTTTTGCAAAATAATAACCTTGTCTAAACTGGTTGCTACGATAAAAAATGTGTTACCATGCGATATAAAGTTAATGCATGAACTTACATTGTTCCTGGAGCGTAACGTGGAGCCCTTGTCAACTAAAATATCCCTAGCCTTATCATCCAGCAGACTGTCCCAGTTTCTTGTATAAAAATTATCAGCAGTAAATGATTGTTGTTCATCGACACACGCCATTTCTGAGTTTGGTGAATGATCAAGGTTTTCTTGCTTACTTGAATTATTATCACCCTTGTTGATACCATCATCAGCACCATCAATGTTGTCAGTTGTTTGTGCTTCGACATTTACTATGGCCAATTGCACAGAATCCCTAGAAGAATTACTAGTTTTGGAAAACTTAGCAATTGATCCTTCTAGGATTCTACCAATTCCTCTATTCTTTTTTCTCTCTTCCTTTTATCACTACCAGACAAATACTTTCCTGGGACATGTCACTGAACAAGCTGCATAAAAATTATTAATAGAGGGAACAAGAGCACCTGGAAACAGATTAACGTGGATGTAAATGGCTTGATCCATAGGCCGCAACAACCAGAATCAGCACGAACAAGAAGATGAGGCCATGGAGTGAATAAAATTTCCCTTTTCTCCAAATCTCCTGCCTGAGTGCTCTCTCACATATGGATTCAATGAAGAGCAGATGAAGACCTATGCAGATGTGATCGATGTGCGATGTGGAATCGTGAGTGCCGGAGATCAGGGCTATTTACCAGTTAATCTTTGAATTGAGTAACGAGATTACGAGAAAGAAGAACACGTACCATCTCGGTCTCTCCAACTCTAGTTCATGGGGAGTGACCAGATCGTTGAGTAAATAAAGTAGAGACCATTGGGGAGCGAACTCGCGCCCTAGATTTCACGGCCGCGACCTTGGATCGGAGAGGCATGGGAGGGGCGGCACTGTTCTAGGAGTAGCGGAGGACGAGACGAGAACGATGGTCCAGTGCGAACAGGCTGACTAGCGTTTTCGTGAGGTTTGGGGCTTTCCTAGCACGGTTCCTCCGGCCCTTTTTTCCATTACATATTCCTTGGGCCAGCCTACTTACTAAAGAAACAATACCTAAGCCGGGGCCCCAGCCACCTGGGGGCCCAGGGCGGGCGCCCCGTTTGCCCGGCCTATGGGCCGGGCCTGGCCATAGTTAATGGAGTTGATGTAGACTACAGTTTTTTTTCCCGAGAGAAGATGTAGACCATACTATGAGAGAGGCATCAAGAGAATGTCAAAGTGGTATTTTTTTTTATTGTATGTCGAGCGTCCTTTTTGGGGCATAATTAAATGTGCTAATTTGCATGTTGGAGTGTAGTAAGCTAGTTCATGTGCTTGTGAATATTGCAAGATGTCTAATAACATGATGGGTCCATCAGCGTGACCTTGAACATGGCCTTGTACGTGAACTTCATGTACCCCTTGGCTTCTAGGACCCTAACAACGTGGTATTTCTTCATGGGGCCCCAAGCATATGAAAAACACTTCATGCACTTAGCTTAAACCTGCGATCAACAAAAGGAATAGCCTCACTCTTCCATTGTCCAAACCTCTGAGACAATCTCACTTAAGAAACAATTTAAAGATTGTGAAACAAACATACACCACAACCCCGCACCCGTCCCATCTTGATCATTAGCCTTCCAGAGTTTTCTTGCATCTCTTTAGTTCACCCTAACTATTGACCTTTGTTATAGATCTCAGAACATGCACATCTAGCAGGAGGCTTTTGCTTACTGTCTAAAGTGGTAAGGAATCATTTGATGATATAAAGTGATATGTAGTTAATCATTTTGCGTGCCTGTTGGAGATTTCAGTATGCAAAGGCTACAAAGTGCATTTTGAATATTGATTTCTCCTGTTGTCATCCATATTTGGTCTGGTTGTCTGCTTTCTAATCCGTATAAGTTTGTAATTGCTTCCAATTTGGTGTTCCGTGGCATAATGAGGGAGAATCGAATGTTCATTCTCTATAAAGTTTCATGGTGCGTTTGGGCTTTGAGGATTGCTGGTTGACTACCTATAAAGGAGTGAATCACATATGTGTGCATTGCGTTTGGGTTCAGTCCGAGCTGAACACAAAAGTAATTAAAAGCCAGCCAAGCAACCGACGAATAGTAATCGTTCGTGTAAAGAAGAAAGGCTTATCTTATGAGTTATGACCGAAAGACAATGTAGAGTCGGTATCAAGTACCTAGTTTGGATAGGAGGACTAACGAAAAAAAGGGGGGAAGACGAAGAGTAAAGGTGACAAACGGCGTGCACAGAAAGAAATGTACACTCGGATGATGTGGCCAATGTACCGCCGAAAGCTCCACGTTCTAGTCGCGTTTCGTTTGCTGCATCACAAAAATAAGGAGGCAAGAAATACCCCACCCCACCCCACACGTACATATTATTAGAACATTTTGTACAACTACTACGGACGATTGTTACTGTAATGATAGTAGTTTTTACACGCTGACGTGTCAGTTTTTGGTTGAAGGTCGGTCAGAAAAGTGGGGCCCGCAATAAAATTAGAGAGAGAGGGGGGGGGGGGGGGTTAGCATTATTGCTTTAAATAACCCTCCTCGTTCCTGCTCTTAGCCATCACGTTTCCCATCTCATATCGCACAGGCCAAGTGCACCCAACGTGTTCCTGTCCGGCTAGCAGACGAAGACCAGAGCCCCAGACAAGCAGGGGATGAAGCGCATCGTGGGGAGCCCAGGGACTTGGAGCGGCATGGCGCTGCGTGTGTCGCAGTGCGTCTTTGCCGCCGCAGCCTCCTTGGCCATGGTCTCCGGTTTCGGCTTCTACAACTACAGAGCCTACTCGTACTTATTTCTTCTAATCCTTTCTTAAATGTCCATGTCTTCCCTTTCGTGTGTTTTCTTGCAAATTCATGAGCATCACTCAAGTAACACGCTATGTGACTCTCCCTCTGGGTATCTTGTCTTCGAAACCTTGGATGCTGATTGTCCATATGCTGATTCCGAAAGATTGTTGATACTTTTATTAATTTCCCTGCATATAAATAGTATACGTCCTTCCACCAAACTTCTAGGCATGTGCACTTTTGAGGATTTCAAAGAGTTAGGAAATATGCAAGGTTTTTCCAGGTAAACATTCAGTTGCTGCGATCTTGTCTGTTTCACCCGAAAATCACTAGTGCCATGTTGGAACTTCTATACAACACCATGGCAGTACTGCCCCGGAACTTCCAAGCTTACTTCTCAACACCCTGTCCCCGATAACAAGGAGGGAAGCTTAGATCTCAACAGGACGGGGTGAACAACACCATATTTTGTTCAAAAATGAAACTGTAGTATTAGATATGTTTTTTTTTCTGTGAGTGTATGGGGTAATGAAGCCTTATTATTTAAATTTACGTACGGGCTTTCCTCCTATGTTGATATTTTGTTAGAATTCTTAAAAGTTAGGTTTTATGTGTCTGCATGTGACATCATCTAACGAGTGTGTTATGGTTTCCCTTTATTTCAGCTACATGAATTTCACGTTGGTCCTGCAGTTTCTGTGGGGTATGGGCTTTGCTTGTTATGACATATTTGCTTTGAAGAATAAGAAGGATCTTCACACTGCCCCGGAACTTGTATTGCTCATTGTTATCGGCGACTGGGTAAGTTGTCTGCTTTGGGTGAAATCATTTTTTGACTCGTGCAGTTCTTGGAATCTATCAGAGTGATCAGATCGATTGTGAGTGCATTGCAGGTCCTGGCGATTCTCATGTTCTCAGGATCCTGTGCCGCGGCCAGCGTGACGGTCTTCTTCATGAAGGATGTGAACTTCTGCGCAGAATACCCGCGGCTGCCCTGCAGCCAGTTCAAGCTTTCGGTCGCCCTGGCGTTCATCACGTGGTCGCTGCAAGCAGCTTCTTCTTTCTCTGGGTTCTGGCTTCTTGTTTCATTCTTCTAGAATGACCATCATGCCAACTGTCAGTCAGGACTCATCAGGAGGGTAAATCAGTTGCAATGTGCTCTGCACACACTTGTTAGATTTCAGTTATGGGCATGCATCCTTCACCACTTGTTACACTTACATAGATTACCTGTTTGATACCTATTACACGTAGCTGGTTATCAGCACCTTTGAGGTGGAATAGTCACTGTTTAGATCATGTGGATTCCTGATGCATCCCGACTGACCGTACCTGAAAGATGCTATGGTTACTTGTGTGCCATTTCGTTGTTAATTTTGGAGGAAAAACATAATTCCTGCATTTATAAAAATTGCGATGACCATTTGAATTTATAAGCTGGATGTTGTTAGTTCTGGTAGGACTATTGTGTTAAATCTCCAGTCATACACAACATTCTTTTTCCTTTCAATTCTAATCCACCAGTCAAACAGTTAACAATAATATTAGAAAGCAATAATCCTCTAAGAACCCGCATTTTGTGCCAAATTTGGTGCATCACAGAAATATTACACCGTCATGCCCGCAGCACCATACCAACAATGGCTTATGCGTCTCAACTCACAGAGAGTGCCTATGTGATGTACACATTGATATGATTCGATCATAGGATCATTGGTTACATGAGATCGTAGGTTACATGAGTATGCCGCAAGTCTCAAGGCTACCAAAAAAAGTGAGAGATTTACGTGGGGTAGAGATAAGAGAGATTAAACAGCAATATCCCAACAACCCTGTCTCTACTCTCTACTACCAACGCGACCAACATGACAAGACCAATAAGTATACTCAGTTTAACACCCTTCCTTAATCTGAACTTCTCAAGTTAAGATCATGCTGGAACAATCCAGATGTCTTGTGGACATGGCCTTTGTAAAATCATCTGCAACTTTATCCTTTGAGTGAACGAAGTGAATTTCCAATTCCTCGATAGCAACCCTTTTCTATACCTACCTTTTAATATTATTTTTACTAATAAAGCAAGGTGCATTTCTCCAATTTTTTTATTTGTTCACCGTTGAAATTTATTTTTCTATCCGAGGTGGTACTAAATTTTCAGACGTACATTTGTTTTTTTTTACAACCCAGAATTTTGTATTTGGCCCGCACATGCTGTGGCCCAGAGAATCCAGCCCACTTATTGGCCTGCCCATGTAGCCGTAAAAAGCCTATTTCTCGTCCCATGCGGTACATAGTTGGATTTTGCACAGGACCCCCAAGACTGGGCCGGACCCTTTTTTTTTTCATCCAACACTATTTCTATTTTTACCTTGTTTCGTAATAAAAAATTCAAAAAAATTAGAATTTAGTTTATGTCTTTTTACGGAAAATGTTCGAATTATACATTATTGTCTTCCCCTTATTAAAAAAATTGTAACATTAATTTATTTTCTGGTTACGATTTTTCTCAAATTTATAATTATACCAAAATTGTTTTGGATTTAAAATCATGTATTCAAATAATATCCTAGATTTTTAATATATTATTGTTTTATAAAATGTTCACAGATTCAAAATAATATCTGCATTGAAAAACACATTTTATTAAGTTATTCCGAATGTTCAAAACACGTTTCGTTTTCAAAAGTCGGTCACAAACTAAAAAATGTTTGGATTTGAATAAAAGGTTCATGTCTTCAGAAAATGATGTTGTTTCAAAAAAAATCATGTCGGTTTTGGTATGATATCGAATGAGTTTGTGTGCGACATATCCCATGCTTTGAAAATATGATTTAGAGGCAATAATTGTGAATTATTATATTTCCGTGTTCATAACTAAGGTTTTACTAGAACATATGCCCATGCTTTGCAACGGGAGATAATTTTTGTTGCAAGAAGCAACGAGAGAGATAATTAAGTGTTCATAAAAAAACGGTCTCCACGGCGGTGGGCGACAGAGCGAGGAGCTATGGTCTTCTCACGAGTCATGTTTGGCCCGCGAGATCTTAATAGTTATGGGGTTAGTCGGTTGGGGGTGTATCTAGTGCACCGGGGCAATTTGTGCTACCGGTGCACCAATCGCTCGTTGCACATTTAAAAATGTTCGAAAAAATCCAAAAAAATAGTACATTGACACAACATGAATGTATGTTGTCATAAAAATTTAGATCAATATTCTAAACATTGTTGGAGATACAAAAATAACAAATTTGACACTGAATAGTACATAGCACAAGTTGGGCTTCAGTTTTGGCCCATTAGCACATTGACGTCAAATTTGTCATTTTTGTATCTTGACCATTGTGTTCAATTCTGATTTGAATTTTTGTGAAAACATACATTGATGTTGTATCGATAAACTAAATAGTTTTTGGATTTTTTTTAAATATTTTTGAATGTGCAACGGGGTTTGGTGCACCAGTAGCACGAATTGCCTTGGTGCACTAGATACGTTCCTAGCGTGGCAGCGGCCACCCAACGGCCACCTTTTTTCTTTCCTCCGGGTCCACCTCCGTCTCGGAGTTGTGGTTGCGTCCTTATTTGGTTACTGTGCAGTGATCTTCGAGGCACGGTTGCTTCGACTATTTTTTCCTACGACGATGTAACTGGATGAATTACTAATTGCAATTCATAAATTATGTTTTATTAGCATAATCAACGCATAACCAAGCGTGAATGTCCCTTCATTGTCAGGGTTTATTATCTCAACTAGTTTTCCGCTCACAGTTGTTTATTAGGACATGCCCACAATTTTTTTCCACTATAGCCAGATAGCATATTGCATGTTATTGGCACATGCAAGTTATCTCCGGCAATAATTTATGGAGTCCCTCATTCTACTCTTGATTCTCGAGATAACTTCCTTATTCTCACACAACCTCCTTATTTCCAGACAACTTAGGGACATATAAAAACTGGAGTTATTTAATATAAAATTCTAAGATGGGACTATTCCTATAGTAATCTTTACCTAATAATAAAGAAAATAGGGTTTCAGCCCGTCCGTCAGATCATTTTGCAAAAAAGCCCCTATACTTTCCTGAAATCAACCCGCAGTCCAAACATAAGTCAGCCGAACCGTTATTTTACTGTTTTACGGAAACACCCCTGTATTTTCCTGAAATCAACCCGTACTCCGGAATTAAGTCATCCGAACCGTTATTTTACATTTTTTTGAAAACACGCCTGACCTTTTTGGTAATTCATCCGCGGCTCATATTTAACTCCAACAAATGATTTTCTAAATCATCCATATCTTTTAGACCGTAACCCCGATTTAAACATGTTATATATGAAATTTGATTAGAAAAATATGTAGAATATGAATATGAGATTATTTTAATCTGTTATTTATTTCTAAATATTATTTTAGCAGATATTAAAGTCAAACAAATGGTTTTCTAAATTATCCGTATCTTTTAAACCGTAATTCCGATTTTAGCATGTTATATATGAATTTTTATTAGAAAAATATGTAGAATATGAATATGATATTATTTTAACTTGTTAAATTTTTATAAATATTAGTATAGAATATATTATAGTCGAACAAATTGTTTTCTAAATCATCTGTATCTTTTAAACCGTAACTCCGATTTTAATATGTTATATACGCAATTTGATTAGAAAAACATGTGAAATCTGAATATGATGTTAATTTTACCTGTTGGTTATTTTTTAAATGCTTTTTGAAAAAGAAAATACGTGTTTTTCAAAAGGTGAACTTGCATTTCAAAAGTTTGTATTGTTCAAAAAAGAGTTTATGTATTGAAATATTGTGCATATTTTTTAAATGCCCTTCTAAAAAACGTGTTTATGTAATTCTAAAAGTGTGTGCATGTTAAATTCTTTTCTTTATCGTGTTCAGGAAAGGAAGGCACCGCGTCCATCCGTGACGAAGTAACATGAGGCGGCCAACCATGCGGGAAGGGAGGTAAGGCACCAGGGCGGCGACACTGGTGTTGCTCCTTCGGCGAGATGAGCTGGCGGAGGGGTTGGAGCGCGCAGGCGCGCGAGCTCAGGCTCCTAAGTACGCACCTCACAGCGCCGAGGCTAGCAGGTACGCAACACACCTCTCAGCGTTGCCTCACATCATGATGAGTGGATAAACTTTGAAGTGGCAGCCACTTGACATTGTGATAGACAAATACAATGCGGCTGCTCGCTTGAACTACGCATGAATGTACATGGCGTCAACTGGATTCCAACGAGTTGGCATATATTTTTAAATTCTTTTCTTTATCGTGGTTAGCTCTATAGCATCTACATGATTGTTTAATTTCGATCTCAAACTTATAATCTATAGCGCACGATCCGTTTTTTTCGTACCCGCGGCGATTCGGATTGCAAATAAACACCCACTATAACCATATAGGAAAAAAAACATCGATAACTACACATGCATAACTCTGAATACGTCGCAGGGAAAACAAGAAATTTATCATGGCGAGTGTGAGAGAAAGCGAGAGAGAGAGGGAGAGGGAGGAGAGAGGGAGAGAGCGACGCCTTAAGATTAACCATATTCAAACATGTTTTGATTTTGTGTGAACACTGAGTCCATCACCGGCGAGGGTGTGAGGATAAGCGGCATCACAAATATGATGCCTCGCTAAAATAAAGAAGATGGATCTATTTGTAGTCTTGAGTGATGGTCATTGGGTTAAGAGTGTGTGTTGTGCTTTTTCTCCCGTTGCAACGCACGGGCTCTTTTGCTAGTAATAATAAAAAAACAACGTGTTGAACAAACGTGTGACCTTACCCACTCATGTGCCGCTAGCCACGACAACAAATGCCAACTTCTAACCAATGGTCAACGTAAATATTTAAAAACATAGTGCAATGATCAATTAAAATTGTTTTTTGAACTTTTTCTAAAATATGAATTTCCGAATATTGTTAGAAACATGAACATTTTTTTAAATTACAAACAATGTTTTTAATATTCCGTCCATTTAAAAAACATGAACAAAATTTGAAACAACATCATTTTCTGAAGACATGAACCTGCCAAAACCCAAACTTTTTTAATTTGTGAACGACTTTTGAAAACAGAACATGTTTCCAACATTCAGAACAACTTAATAAAATGTGTTTTTAAATGCAGATATTATTTTGAATCTGTGAACATTTTAATAAAACAATAATATATTAAAATCTCAGTTATTATTTAAATTACATGTTTTTAAATCCAATTTTTTTTCGAATATTTATGAATTTAAGAAAATTCGAAACGATAAAATAAATTAATGTTCCAAACATTGATAATAAGGGGAAGATAATATTGGATAATTCAAACATTTTCAGTAAATATGACTAATATTGAAATTCTGAACCTTTTTGAGTTTTTTTTACGAAATAGGGTAAAATAAAAATAAATTTGGAGGAAAAAATGGCCCGGCCCAGTCTTGGGCGTCCTGTGCGAACTCCGACTATCTACCGCATAGTGCGTGAAATAGAAATTTTGCGGCTACATGGGCAGGCAAATAAGTGGGCTGGCTTCGCCGGGCCACAGCATGTGCGGGCCGTATACAAAATTCTGAATTGTAAAGAAAACAAATGTACGTACAAAAATTTAGTACCACGTCGGATAGAAAAATAAATTTCAACAGTGAGCGGATGAAAAAATCAGAGAAATGCACCTTGCTTTTTTTTGCGGCACCTTGCTTTATTAGTAAGTACTAGCACAAATGCCCGTGCGTTGCAACGGAAGTGTAGAAAAAAATGTAACACTGCTACATGTATGATACGGTTTGTGTGAAAAGACGTGTGAGGAAAAATGTGGAAGACAAAGCCTCAAGGCTCGCTGCTTAGGCTAACAAAATGACACAATTTTATTACTCCCTCCGTCCGGAAAAACTTGTCATCAAAATGGATAAAAGGAGGTGTATCTAGATGTATTTTAGTTCTAGATACATCTATTTTTATTCATTTTGATGACAAGTATTTTCGGACGGATGGAGTACTTAGTAACGGCATTCCGATGACCTCATCAAGGTGATGCCAAGACTTGGCAACATCTGGTTCTTGTCCATAGATGACACAGATCTTGGTGCGCGGCCAATTGAAAACAATCGGTTGAGGGACAATGTCTAGAACTTCAACAGTATCTGGATGAGTATATTGGTGTTTGTAGTTGGAAACTTTCTCCCCAAGCCTGAGACAGGCTTATGACGGTCGGCATATATTGAATGACGAAATTCGTCATTCACGATGCATGATTTGAACTCTACTTTCTCTGAATGGATTCTAATCATTATGGGTGCTTCGGTATGGAGCAAATGTAGAGTAGAATATACTCCCTCCGTTCCAAAATAGATGACCCAACTTTGTACTAACTTTAGTATAAAGTTGGGTCATCTATTTTGGAACGGATGGAGTAGTAGTTTATCCAACTGAGAAACTGGCTTTTGCGACATGTCACACTGATAACAAAAACAATATATTAATTGAGGGTAGTGATTTTTTGGACTTAGTTTGGGACACGGACATGGTCACAAATCAATTGATCTAGGTGAAGGACGACGAATTGATTGAGGGTGTTTTTTTTACTTAGTTCGGGACATGAGATATCATCCCAAATCAATTGATATAGGTGAACATAGCTAGTTTCAGATAATTCGTTCACACTGAAATTTGAAGTAGAACAATGTCAATAAGTAATAGCATTATGAACAATCCACAGTAGCTGGAGCGGCAAGTATACCAACTTGGTAGCATCAAGCCAAACATGTATCGTTTGTGTTTTGGTGGACGTTGATTGAAGTCCAGGAAGAGACTGTCTCCTCGATATCAGGCAACACTGCCTAGAAGCCTCCCGGATATAAAATCTTACTGGACACCTTTACTGGACACCAGCTCAAACAAAATCTTACTGGACACAAATAGTGCTCCAGATGAATTGATGATCACATCAGACACAAACATGCAATGAACTCTGGAGCTGAATCATCACCTAGCAAGAGCTATAGTGTCCACCGAGTTGTATGCTTCCTTGCCTAAGTAAACACTTCCATTTTTATGTCAAAAACTTGTGCATTAATAACAGAAATAACGGAGTACTTGTCATGATGTATAGACAAAATATGTGAGAAAATATCATATATACCAACATATGAATATCAGTATATTACATTCTCTGTGAAGAGAAAAGACGTGAAAAGGCACTACGCATTTATCTAAAACAGGATGGATCAAGAAGCAAACTAACCTAGGTTATTCGATGGTTCCAAGTAGCGGTTTGCAAAGAACAATCAATCAGGAATTTGGGCCCACATGTGGGTAAGAAAAAAAGCCCCTTTCTCTCCCCGCATCAGAGATCAGACTTGTTCCGCCACGACCTTGCCCATCCGTCCAGCCGCCAATGGCGCTGCCACTTCCAGCCGTCACTTCATTGACCGGTTCAACCTAGCTTCACCATTGACGCTCCCCTGCTGCTTGCCCTGCCGTGCGGCTTGACCGCCTCATCACCCAGTCGTGTGGAGGTTCGTTCTTAACTCGTGCAAGAGCAGGGCTCCCATTCGTGGAGGTTCGTTCTTAACTCGTGCAAGAGCAGGGCTCCCATTCATGGAGGAGGGAGCCTACATCAGCTCCCTTCCCTGCCGCCCAAGACACTGTTGAAGCTGCACTATAAAAGACCATGGTCCCGTCCCCCAGCAGCTGAGGATTGGCGGCAGGCTCCAATCGTCCATCCGCGCGTGCACTGTCGAGGTTGCCTGGGGTAGGGAGACATAGGAATGTCCACCCGGCACGTCGTAGACGGCCGTGAAGCAGAGGTTGGGTGGATCGTCGAGTATGAGCATCTCCCGCACTGGTTTGAGGCGCGGGAGCCTCGGCCGCCTGTCATCGTCCATCTCTCATGACCCGCACTCCCGCAGTGTGGACTCCACCTACTCTGTCGCAAGGTCAGTAGACATTATTTTGCTTGCGTGGAGGCAGAAGAGGTGGTATGTGGGTCGATCCTGCCGCTGTTGAACGCCATCCTTATGGATCTGTCCGGAGGAAGCATGTTGTGGTGGTGGTCGTCGTGAGTGTAGAAGGAGCAGATTGTCAAAGAGAGGACGGGTCAGGCAATTACGGAGAAGAGCAGTCATGAACTCATGATCGAGATGGGAGAGAGATTAGACGGGCTGGCGGAGGGGTGATCGTTATCGAGCTTTGTGTTACCACGCCGTCGTAAGCGAGGGCGGCGAGCGGCTGCTCGGATCCGGATGAAAGTACCTCTGCCTCATGGTCTGGATAAAAACACACTGTGAGATCCATTTGCTCCTGCTGTGGCTCCACCGGATCCACGCTTCCTCTCTCTCTCGCTGATATTTATAAGAGGGTAGGGGAAGGCTTTTCTTTTTGGGAAATGTTCGTAGACGATGCGCCGGCCGAGCGCTCGGCCGGTCGCACGCGATGTACACGCGTCCTTTCGCTTCGCCCCGTCTGCTCAGCTACGAAAACTCCCCATCCTGCACGACGGCATCCTCGCAGCTCCAATCACCCGTCCCGCACCACCGGTCGCCGCCGCACAACCGGTCCCTGCCGCAACCCCTCCCCTCCCCAGATCTCTCCTCGTGCTGCCATGGCCATGTCCATCCCCTAGTTACAGCCTTCACACGCGTGTACCCCCCTCCTTCCGGGCTGCGATGGGCCACCACAAGCTCCATCGTCGGAGGCCAGGAGCTCCCCTCGCTCCATCGCCGGAGGCCAGGAGCTCCCCTCGCCGGCCGCCACGGCTGCCTGCCGCCATGCTCGAATCCACCCCGCGTATACAAGTGTTGCAACCGTCACCTAGAAAAGCTTCAACAGCTGTTGAAAAAAGTTTCAACCATAGACACAGAAGCTTCAATGGCACTGCACAACAAGGGGAAGTTGCAACCGTAGTTGGATTTTGCTACTACCAACGAAGCTTTTTGCTACATCCATCAGGTGGAGCTGTGACCTCACGACGACGACAACGACGATTTTGCTGCAACCGTAGTAGGATTTTGCTACTATCGTTGGAGCTTTTTGCTACTTTTCTCTGGTTTGCAGTGTCTGATTGGGAGCTTTTTTTCTCCAACGGTTGAAGCTGTTTTTCATACACGGTTGAAGCTTTTTTCGTCCACGGTCGAAGCTTTTTCTGCAACAAAATGCTACAACCATTGACATAAAATGCTACAACCATTGACATAAAATGCTACAACCGTTTATAAAAAAAGTTTCATTGCAGCACATCGGGTGGGTTTGGTGCGACCGACCGAAATTTCGGCCGGCGCACCGGCGCCTAGCGTTGCCCTTTCTTTTTCTATTTGAAGATTAGAATAGTATGACTCCAAATATTAAATTGAGAATCAGTTTGACTCCAACTAATAATGATGTGTGTGTGCACGGGGAGTTGGGGAGGATGGGGTGGGCAGGCCGAAGCAAGTCCAATGAATAGAGCGTTGACATGGCCCATTGAGCGACAATCTTTACCTAATAATAAAGCACGGAACGAGTCTGTCGGATTCATCGTCACAATACGCTTTCACCCAGTCGTAATACGTTTTTACGATTTGTATATAAAAAATTGTAATATTGCACGATGAACACGCACTCATCCTACCTCCGTCTCGCACACGACCGCGCCCCGACCACCGCTCAGCTCCACTCGCCGCCAGCCCTGGCTGCGTCCGTGCGCCTTGGCTGCCCCTGGCCATGCCTCGCCGCGTCCTTCCGTGCACAGCAGCGGTCTCCATCTCTCCAGCTCCTCCCTCTCCCTCGAGCCTCGACCTCTCTGGCAGCCTTCTATCCGTTACAAGTCCAGGAGACGCATGGGGACGACGTGCGGGCCTCCGACATTTGTGCTGGAATTGATGAAATAGAAGAGCCTTGGCTCGAGCACGACCTGCATCCGGCCAGCGACGCCTCCCCGGGACGAGGAGGACACGCGACTGAGGAAGCAGTAGGTCGTCGTCCTCCACATCGCCCAGCGCACAGCTTCTACCGGCGGCCGTAGCTGTTGCTGCTGGCCAGACACGCGTAGCCGCGCACTCCTCATGCAGTCCTGCGGTGAAGGGAGGCGGGAGAGAGAGAGGCCCTGGCTAGCAAGGGGAGGAAGAAGGGAGAGGAGTGAGTGGTAGTGGAGGAGCAAGGCCGTGAGAGGATGCGGCTGGACCAGGCCTGTGGCCTCTCGCAGCCAATGCGAGCCGCGAGCAGAGGAAGAAGCGAGAATGAGCGCCCCGGGATCGGCCGGACCTCTGGGGCATGACGCGGGTGGCGAAGGCTGGGCGGTCAGAATCGAGTAGAAGACGAAGCTGGCCGGATCAGAAGCACGGGGCCGGCGATTGGGGCGGACGGCCAGATTAGGCCGACAGCAGAGGAGCTCCAAGGCGCCAGCCATGGCGCCCTCTAGGTTCATCGCCGTGTGCTGCCCTGGCTCTGGCCAGCCATCACAGCCCCGCGGACGTGCGTCTGTTTTGGTTGGGTTGGATGGAGAAGAGGAAGAGAACCAGCACTAGATAGAGGAGGAATGGCGATTTGGATAAGAGAAACAGAGGGGTGGCGATGGGATAAGAGGCACGCAGTGTGCGCTCGGTCGGTGCTTTTCTTTAATGAAATGAGATGAAATTGGTCGGTATGCACAGGCTAGAAGATACTGGATTCATGTGTGATAGCACCAATTTTTTTATTGGAAGAGCACGACTATTACTTGATGTTCTTTGTCTTTTAACTTTTATATAATTTTATATATAATTTTATACTACAGTTAGTATAAAGTTAAAACACTTATTTTAAGATGGAGGAAGTATAATAATTAAAAGTGAGTGAAATACTGAAAAAAATAGCGAAGAGGATATTTGAAGCTCACCGGTACTTGCTAACCATCAAGATATTCCTCGGATGCCATCAATGTCGTCGGTGAGATATGAAGGGAGAGAGCGAGGGATGAAGAATAGAGAGAGAGAGAGCGACAACGATGCATCTTGCTCACGCCCTGTTTCGCCCCACACGACAACTGGGAGGGGGAGCACTACCCTCCGTTGTACCATTTGCCCCGCAACTCTGCGTACCCTAATCTTGATCCTCATCGAGACCCGATGATAATATACAGGAAAGTGGTCATGATGGCCGTCATGTTGGCGTGGAGAGTGTGCTGCACTGTTGGCGCAACGTGTCAATAAAAGAACGGAAAGCATTGTAAATTCTTTACTTTCTAGCCATCATATTTTTTAGGTGGGAAAAGCATAAATATGAATTTGATGTTAATAGAGATTATGAGATATATGAATTAATATATGATCTATTTGAAACGGTTACAGGTATGTGAATGATGCAAAATTACGTTCGCGTCGAAGGAGTAGCCGCTGATCTAGCGGATCGATAAATGTTTAGTCTTTTGTAAATATTTTTACACAGGATTGTTAAATAACAACATCTTATCACATAATTTTATTTCTTTAGAGCGAGTTGAAGAATTATGTTTTATTAGTAGAGAAAAAGATTACTAGCTTTTGAAATACAATGAGATCTTCATAAAGTGGATTCTTATGAGTCTTGAGAACAATTTATTTGAAAAACCTTATTATTCATCATGACAGATAATACTCGAATATCATATGAACTCTCACATTTATTTTATACCCGTTGCAACGCACGGACATTTTTGCTAGTATATATATATATATATATATATATATATAATATTAAAAGACGAAGGCTTTCATAGTTTTCCATACATCATCTATTGACATCCGTTGATTTGATGTTAACCAATAAAAATTGACGGCTGAGATTTCTTGGTTTTGTTCGTGGTGTTGTTTTTGGTTTAGTCCCTGATGTAAATATCAAACACCCGCAGTGCAGTTTTGGATGTCTTTCGGGAGTCTGAAACGGACACTTCATCATCTTATCCCCTCAAGCCGGAGAATCCTCCTACGCTACAGTAACATACACGAGTACGCTATAAATGTAAGCTGGAATTGAATCAAAACAAATCGCAGATCCGTCATCGACAAGGGCGACGCAGAGAGCCGCTCGAGGAGGAAGACGAGAGAGCAAGGGAGCACGCGAGAGGTCGCCCGTGGCGGAACGGGAGGACCATCCGACCATATGATGTCTTTCGTGGGTTGTACCTATCGCTCCTCCTTCCGCGGCGACGACGGCAGAGGCTAGACCGCTGGAGGACCATCTGAACAAGCTACTGCCGGTGATGGAATGGAAGAAGTCTAAAATAAACCTTGAACTCATAGACGAAAGCTAAATCAAACCCTGAACTTGCAATCCCTGAAATCAGCACACCGAACTCTTTGATCCCGGTCTATTTTGAACATTGAGAGTGTTTCACTGGTATTTTGAACCCTGAGTCCATTAGAGCAGTCACTCGTGTGCCCGCTATGCTACGGTTTTCATTTTTTTCTTTTGTTTTTTTTTCTTTGGGTTTTCTTTGTTTTTATAGGTTTACTTCGGCTATTTTTCCATCATTATATTTTGTTTTTTCACTAATTTTCTTCGGTTTTTATTTCTTAATTATACTTTTGGTTTTCTTTTGTTTCTTTCTTGATTTTTTCGTATTGTTTATTTTTTCTTTTTTGTTGCACTTAAAAAAAATTCAAATACATTATGTACATTAACACGCACATGAAATATTTTTTGATACATTTTCGATTTTTATCAAATACATTATGCACATTTTTTAAATACATGTTTACAACATTTTTAATATACAGTAAAATGTTGCCAAATACACGTTTAACGTTTTCTAAATGATAATAAACATTTTGCAAAACTATACAAACATATTTTTACATTGTTTAAGAAGTTGCTCCCATTTTAATCAGAAATCAGAAAGTGTTTTCATTTTATATTTGTTCCATTTAAAAAAAATTACGTTACAAAAATGTTCATATTTTCAAAATTGATTCTGTTTTCAAAAAGTTTTTTGTTTTCACAAATTGTTTACGTTTTCCATATTTTCAAAATTTTAATGTATATTAGAAAAATGTTGTAAACATTTATTAAAAAAATGTACATAATGTATTTGATAAAAATAGAAAATGTATCAAAAAATATTTCATGTGCGTGTTAATGTACATAATGTATTTGATTTTTTTAAGTGCAACAAAAAGAAAAGAAAAAAAACAATACGAAAAAATCAAGAAAGAAAGAAAAGAAAACCAAAAGTATAATGAAGAAATAAAAACCGAAGAAAATTAGTGAAGAAACAAAATATAACGATGGAAAAATAGCCGAAGTAAACCGATAAAAACTAAGAAAACCCAAAGAAAAAACCCAAATGAAAAAAATGAAAACCCTAGCATAGCGGGCACACGAGTGACTGCTCTAATAGACTCAGGGTTCAAAATACCAGCGAAACACTCTCAAGGTTCAAAATAGACCGGGATTGAAGAGTTCGGTGTGCTGATTTCAGGGATTACATGTTCAGGGTTTGATTTTAGCTTTCGTCTATGAGTTTAAGGTTTATTTTAGACTTTTTCTATAGGAAAGCAAATAGGTTAGAGTTCGGGGATGTTTTTTTTTTTGACAATTGAAAGCTAACCTTTTTTATGACGAAGGAAAGATAACTTCATGCACAATGGTTCTGAGAATATAAAAGGGTGCGTGATGTCATTGGGGCGTGATATTTTCAACTATAAATCAAAGATATAATAGTTTAAACCCAGAATTACATGGCTTAATCTCCATCGTTATAATTCGTCCCCACAAGATAAACGGCTCGTAAATTTTGATTAACGTGGTAATTTCTAGGGAGTCTGTAATTAGTATAAGTATAGAATGCACGTAGATGAACCGGCAATGGGTGTACGATGACAGACGCATCTCCGAGTACATTAAGGGCCTGCGTAATTTTCTTGAAGTGGCTTGATAATCCACAAGTGTAGGGGATCGCAACAGTTTTCGAGGGTAAAGTATTAAACCCAAATTTGTTGATTCGACACAAGGGGAGCCAAAGAATACTCTTAAGTATTAGCAGCTGAGTTGTCAATTCAACCACACCTGGAAACTTAGTATCTGCAGCAAGATAGTTTAGTAGCAAAGTAATATGATAGTGGCGGTAGCGGCAATAAAAGTAACGATATTGTTTTTGTAGTTTTTGTGATATAAGCAACGGCAAAGTAAATAAGCGACAAGCAATATAGGTAAAGCTCGTAGGCGTTGGATCGGTGATGGGAAATTATGTCGGATGCAATTCATCATGTAGAAGTTATAACCTAGGATGACACAGAACTAACTCCAGTTCATCAATGCAATGTAGGAATGTATATTCCGAATATAGTCATACGTGCTTATAGAAAAGAACTTGCATGACATCTTTTGTCCTACCCTCCCGTGGCAGCGGGGTCCTATTGGAAACTAAGGGATATTAAGGCCTCCTTTTAATAGAGTACCGGAACAAAACATTAACACATAGTGAATACATGAACTCCTCAAACTATGGTCATCACCGGAAGTGGTCCCGATTATTGTCACTTTGGGGTTGCCGGATCATAACACATAGTAGGTGACTATAGACTTGCAAGATAGGATCAAGAACACACATATATTCATGAAAACATAATAGGTTCAGATATGAAATCATGGCACTCGGGCCCTAGTGACAAGCATTAAGCATAGCAAAGTCATAGTAACATCAATCTCAGAACATAGTGGATACTAGGGATCAAACCCTAACAAAACTAACTCGATTACATGATAGATCTCATCCAACCCATCACCGTCCAGCAAGCCTACGATGGAATTACTCACACACGGCGGTGAGCATCATGGAATTGGTGATGGAGGAAGGTTGATGATGACGATGGCAACGGTCTCCACTCTCCAGAGCCCCGAACGGACTCCAGATCAGCCCTCCCGAGAGAGATTAGGGTTTGGCGGCGGCTCCGTCTCGTGAAACGCGATAATTCTTTTTCCTTGATTTTTTTCTTCACGAAACGGAATATATAGGACCCGGGGATACGTCGGTGGAGCATCGGGGGGCCCTCGAGGCAGGGGGGCGCTCCCTGGGAAGGGGAGCGCGCCCCCACCGTCGAGGACAGGGTGTGGGCCCCCCGGTGCAGATCTTTTTGCAGATATTTTTTATATTTCTTGAAATAATTCTCCGTTGATTTTCAGGCGATTCCGAGAAATTTTTATTTCTGCACAAAACAACACCGTGGCAATTCTGCAGAAAACATCGTCAGTCCGGATTAGTTCCATTCAAATCATGCAAGTTAGAGTCCAAAACAAGGGCAAAAGTGTTTGGCAAAGTAGATACGTTGGAGACGTATCAACTCCCCCAAGCTTAAACCTTTGCTTGTCCTCAAGCAGTTCAGTTGATAAACTGAAAGTGATAAAGAAAAACTTTGACAAACTCTGTTTGCTCTTGTTGTTGTAAATATGTAAGTTAGCATTCAGGTTTTCAACAAGATCATGAACTAACCACATTCACAATAACTTTCAGGTCTCAAGACTACTCACATCAATGGCATAATCAACCAGCGAGCAATTATAATAAACCTCGGATGACAACACTTCTCAAAACAATCATGATATGATATACATGATGGTACCTCGCTAGCCCTTTCTGAGACCGCAAAACATAAATGCAGAGCACCTTTAAAGATCAAGGACTGACTGGATATTGTAATTCATGGTAAAAGAGATCCAGTCATGATCATATTCAATGCAAATTAATAGTAATATATGCAACGACAGAGGTGCTCTCCTACTGGTGCTTTTTGATAAGAGTATGATGACTCTGCATAAAAGTAAATAGATAGGCCCTTCGTAGAGGGAAGCAGGGATTTGTATAGGTGCCAGAGCTCGATTTTAAAATAGAGATTGAATAACATTTTGAGCGGTATACTTTCATTGTCAACATAACAACCAAGAATCTCGATATCTCCCATGCTACGCACATTATAGGCGGTTCCCAAACAGAATGGTAAGGTTTATACTCCCCCAACCACCAACAAGCACACTCCACGGCCAGCTGAATCCACGGGTTACCGTCCAAACAAGCAACAGCCCCGGGGGAGTTTTGTTTAATTATTATGATTTTGAGCATGGGACTGGGCATCCCGATTACCAGCCATTTTCTCATGAATGATGAGCGGAGTCCACTCATCGTGAGAATAACCCACCTAGCATGGAAGATATAGACAACCCTAGTTGATACATGAGCTGTTCGAGCATACAAAACAGAATTTCATTTGAAGGTTTAGAGTTTGGCACATAGAAATTTACTTGGAACGGCAGGTAAATACCGCATATAGGAAGGTATGGTGGACTCATATGGAACAACTTTGGGGTTTATGGAAGTGGATGCACAAGCAGTATTCCCGCTTAGTTCAGTTGAAGGCTAGAAGGAGACTGGCAAGCGACCAGCTAGAGAGAAACAACGGTCATGAACATGCATTAAAATTAATCAACAATGAATGCAAGCATGAGTAGGATATAAATCACCATGAACATAAAAGTCATTTTTCATGCCCGCTTGACTCATAAATTGCAGCGACCCGACCCAAATGGATCAAAGTCTCTGTGCTTAAGTGTCATCCCTGGATCGGTATGCTGACACACACAGTACTCGATGAATTATAACAGAGTTCAATGACACACTTTATTACATCGAGGTCATCAAAAGAGTATTTATTACAATAATATGGCCAAAGGCCATCTAAATAAAAATAACCGCGGAAGCATCGAAGGTAAATGAGTTCAAAGGAGGATACCACCCATCATACCACATCACAACCATTTTAATATCATGTTCGCATGCAAGATAGACCATTACACTACTAGGAAAAGAGCTACTAATGGCGCACCGGTTTTGCCCATTAATGGCGCACCATTAGTATTATTTACTAATGGTGCACCTCTGGTGCGCCATTAGTATCTGGTATACTAATGGCGCACCACTGGTGCGCCATTAGTATGCCTCGCAGGGGGCCATCTATACCCAGGTGCTTTGGCATACTAATGGCGCACTACATAGAAGTGCGCCATTAGTAATTTTTTTTCAATTTTTTTTTCAAATTTTTTTTTTCAAAATATTTTTTTTATTTTTTTTCTTAATCTTAGATCATTATGGCTTAATATGGGGTTAATTTGCTTAATGTCAAGTCAAATTGCACTCTGTGGTCAAACTTCCCATAAGGTCACCCATCCTCACACTACTCCAGCCCGAGCACGCTTAACTTCGTAGTTCTATCCAACCCCAGCACCAGCTCACTTCACACGCACTTGTTGATATATCTATCATATCAATCCTATTAACCTTTCTTGATGTCTAGGAGTTTGTTAATGTTCATTAGTATGATGAAATTTTGAAAATATATTTCAAACTTCCCGGTCATATTATGTATCATATTTTTGAAAAAAAACTATAATTTTTTTTTTGAAAATTTTATATTTTTTTTCTGTTACTAGTGGCGCACCTAGAAAACGGTGCGCCACTAGTAAGTTTGAATTTTTTTGAAATTTTTTGCCTGTAGATCTTAAAAGCCTCGTAACTATTTTTCTATTAGGTTTTTGGGGAATTTGAAAATGTTTAACGGGGTTTCCCCGTTAAATTCGGATGTAACTTTTCGAGTAGATGTTTTTTCATATAAAAAACTTTTTAATCCGAGTTCGTATGCAAAAGTTATACCCGTTTTACTAAATTCCAGAGATATTTTGCAAATAAAGTCAAAATTCATATTTGTAAATTTTCCCAACAAGTAGACCACATATCACATGGGAAACTTATTTTCTTTTATTTTTTTGACATTTACATCATTTTCTTTAATTTTTTTTGAACTGGAAAATGCGGTCCCGGGGGGGGGGGGTGTGTGCAGTAATGGCCAAGTTACTAATGGCGCACCGTGGGCAAAATAATACTAATGGCGCACAGTGGGAGTGGTGCGCCATTAGTAAGTTGAACTACTAATGGCGCACCACTCCCACGGTGCGCCATTAGTATTTTTTGAAAATAAAATTTTAAAAAAATAAAAACAAAATTTGAATTTTTTTTACTAATGGCGCACAGTGGATGTGGTGCGCCATTAGTAGTTCAACTACTAATGGCACACTATCCACTGGTGCGCCATTAGTAGTTTTGAGAAAAATATGAAAAACAAATTGTTACTAATGGCGCACCACGTCAACGGTGCGCCATTAGTATTTGGATAGTAATGACGCACCAACACATGGTGCGCCATTAGTATATACTAATGGCGCACCGCATGTCTGGTGCGCCATTAGTGTCAATTACATCTATAGCCCTTTTCCTAGTAGTGTTATAAACTCTCAGCTAATTAAGCATGGCATAAGCAGCTATGATCTCTAATTGTCATTGCAAACATGTTTCATTCATAACAAGCTGAATCAGGAACGATGAGCCATCATATTTACAAAAACAAGAGAGGTCGAGTTCATACCAGCTTTTCACATCTCAATTAGTTCATCATATATCATCCTTATTGCCTTTCACTCGCACGACCGAACGGTGTGGATAATAATAATAATGCACGTGCATTGGACTAACCTGAAATATGCAGACTTTTAATACAAGAGAGAAGACAAGGTAAAATGGCTCAAGTTTAAATCAACAGCAAAGCATATGAGAGCCACTAAGCATTTTAATCATGGTCTTTTACTCTTAACCCCTAAAGAAAAGAAAAGAAACTAATTACACGGGAAAGCTCCCAACAAGTAAAAGAAGAACGGGAAATCTTTTTGGGTTTTCATTTTTTAGTTACTACTACAAGCAAAGAAAGTAAACTAGCTAGGAGCTACACTAATATTTTTTTGTTTTTCTGGGTTTTTCTAGCACACAAGAAAAAGACTACGAAAAAGAAATTGAAGCTAAGCATGGATGGTACAGTGAAAGAGTGTGAGCACCGACAAATAGAATAAGTGTGTGAACATGAATGTAAGTCGGTGAGAAACACGTACTCCCCCAAGCTTAGGCTTTTGGCCTAAGTTGGTCTATGGCCAGTATTGGCCTAACGGATATCCAAAGTTGTAGTTGGGGTCGTACTGAGATGCAGTAGATGCTGCCTGCTGAGCCGCAGCTCGTAGGCGGGCTGCCTCCGTCATGTTATAATGGGCATTTGCCTCCTCCATAGTTATAGTGTATCTTCCCTTTTCCTGGAAGTTAAACAAAGAAGGGGCAGGAAGAACAATAGGGATGGCATGCTGCCGGTTAAAGATAGTCGATTTCAGAGTTTGATTATCCCACTCTATAAACCGATGACTAGCCATAGCATTACAGTCTAAATAAGCAGCAGGTAAAGGTTCATCATACGGATGCACAGACACACCAAGATAGCGGGCTATGCGAGTAGCATAGATCCCACCAAATAAATCTCCATACAAACCATTATGTTGTAGTATACGTGCAACAATTGCTCCTAAGTTATATTGCCTATCACCTAGTACAACACTCCTGAGAATGCTGAGATCAGGGACACACATGTGACAGGTTTCATCTTTACCACTTATGCATCTACCGATAAAGAGAGCAAAGTAATGAATAGCTGGAAAATGTATGCTCCCGGTGGTGGCTTGTGTGATGTCCCTGGATTCTTCCACTGTAATACTAGCAAGGAATTCTCTAAATTCAGATTTACGAGGATCACTCATACTACCCCACTGTGGGAGCTTGCAGGCTACATTAAAATCCTCTAAGTCCATGGTATAAGATTTATCATAAAGATCAAACAGGACAGTGTGAGAATTACGTGAAGATGAAAATTTAAACCTTCTCACAAAGCTATCATTTAAGCCACGGTATTGGAGGCACTTATCTTGCATGAAGTCCTCAAGTTTGGCGTTACGCACATATGCGTATAATTCATTTTTGATGCCCGCTTGACACATACCATCTTGTAGCGACCCGACCCAAATGGATCGAAGTCTCTGTGCTTAAGTGTCATCCCTGGATCGGTATGCTGACACACACAGTACTCGATGAATTATAACAGAGTTCAATAACACACTTTATTACATTGAGGTCATCAAAAGAGTATTTATTACAATAATATGGCTATTGCCATCTAAATAAAAGTAACCGCGGAAGCATCGAAGGTAAATGAGTCCATCCAACTCCACGGCAAACTGAGTGCAGAACAACGACCTATCGCACCTTTAATCCTCGTCGAAAAACTCTGCAACATGAGACATTGCAGCCGTGTAGGTCAGCACATGGAATATGCTGGCAATGTCACACCATAGAATAATAATAATGAAAAAGACTATCTCTATATGCAAATTTAGCTGGTGGAGGCTCTAAGTTTAATTTTTGCATAAAGCCAATTTTACCCTACAACAAAGGAATAAATTTATATTTATTACTAAATTAAAAATGCCATTATAGAGAAGGTTCCTCCAACTCAATCCCAAAATTCTCAAGTTATTAGTAACCCAATAATTTCATTAAATAGAGTGATGAGATCAACCAACAATTCACTTCTAGATACTCAAGTTGTCCATAACCGGGGACACGGCTAATCATGATTAGTTTGTACACTCTGCAGAGGTTTGCGCACTTTTCCCCACAAGACTCGACCACCTCCATGATCGGAAGATCGAGACATAGTCTTTCTGAAGTATTTCCTCCAAACCCTGGGTAGACCGGTACACCTACTTTCCCCTACATCAGCTAGTCTACCACGGAAAGAGGTCACACAACTTACTCAACTATGCCAGAGCCCATAATGGCTTGTGGCTGGACACGGAAGTTTCTAGGCATGAAATATCTTATGATCCCAGCCTGAGTGGCGGACCTAGGGTAATCACACGAGTACTCCGGGATTCCCCTTGGGCAAGCACTTGTTTCTCCAGGTGCCCCAAACAATCCACTCAAATGTGTATTAAATTTGCCACCTTATGTTGGCCCGATAAATTATTATCTCCCGCAACTTGCATGTATCACACATACCAATCCCCGTCTACGAGCATGGCTAAGCAATATATGATATAATGAATATTTCCCGGGGTGATAAAAGGTCATAGGTTCCTACCACATAAACTATAGCATAATCACATGTTCCCAATCCTACTCATGCAATCTTTGAGGGTGAAACTAATGCATAGTAAAAACTGGGTATTGAAAATTATGACCAAAGTGTGAACTTGCCTTGCTGACGTTCGTTGAACTCCAAAAATTCGTAGTAGCAAGATTCGCACTCCGGATGATCTAGCGTAAGCAAGTAATGACATACATAAGCATACAAGCAAAGAATCAAAAAGAAAACGAATAAAAGACTTGCGAAAACACCAAAATAAAATTTCTGTACATAATGTAATTTTCACAGCAACAAAAATAAATGGTTTTGGTTTTAACAGAAGGTACATGTCACAAGCTTCGATTTGCAAAAAGAATCACGCAAAACGGAGTTATGAAACTCAAGTTATGGCCTAACGAAGTTTGAATTCAGATCTGTTTGAATTCAAATTTTAAAATTTTCAAGAAAATATTTCGTTTGGTTCTCTGGATAAAGGATATTTCTACGAAACCGTTGGAAAAAGAATCAACTAAATCGGATATACAGATTAAAAGATATACTAGAAATAAGAAATGGTATAGAATCTGAGATTGAAAAATTACTGGAAAAAGAGAAAAAAAATCGGCCAGGGTGCTCACCAGACTTGTCGCCGGAGACAAGGAAGAAGACGGCTCCGGTGTGTTTCGGCGAAGGACGCGTGCGGGACGGTGAAGAGCAACGTGATGCGGATCCAAGGAGCAATACCGTGGTGTCGGTATCGCTTCCTGGCATGGTGGAGAAGCCGCCGGAATACACGAACTCCGGCGAGCAATTGGCGAGGTTAGGGAGGGGGAAAAGCTCCAGAAGGAAAGAGCTTCGGACGAGGGGTCAGAGGGGCTCGTGGGGATGCTTTATATAGGGCTTGGGGAGGTCAGAATCCGAGAAGATTATGGTGTTTAATGGTGGCTGTTTCTCTGCCTCGTAATGGCCATTACAGACGACTCCAAGGCGCACTAGGAAGGGGAAGGAGTAGAGGGAGGCGAGGGGAACCGATTCCGGGGGTTAGTGGGTGCGGGGGAAGGGAGTTGAGGGGAGAGAGAGGTGGAGGCGCCATGGATGACCCTCTGTTCATGTTCCTCTGTACATGAACGAGGAGGAAGAAGAAGATAGCGCTGGGCATGGGACTTAGTGAGAAAAAAAACGAGGCCCAATAAGAGAAAGACAGAAAAAAAATATAAAGATAGAAAATAAAAAATATTTTATATAGGACATATATATATCAAAAAATTCAGAAAAATAAATCCTACAAGATGCACTATTTTTCAGATGCTAAATAAAAACTTTATAAAAAACATTTTTCTAAAAATCCAAATGAAACTGAAATTTGAATTCAAAAGTTTCGGCATTGTTTTCTTCTGACTTTTTGGAGTGTCATGTTCGCTCCTCTCATACTTTTGAACTAGTATTTGTCAGGGATTTTTGAAATAAATTTCAGATGCCAAGTTGAATCCAAAGTCAGATAAAACTCAAATGCCTATGAAATTTCCAAATGACACTCAAATAAAAAAATGCATAGATGCTTAGCTAATAATTGTAAAACATTCCAAATTGAAAATTTGGGATGTTACTAACCTACCCCCCTTAAGATGAATCTCGCCCTCGAGATTCGGGTTGGCTAGCAAAAAGGTGTGGGTGATCCTGTCGAAGATCTTCTTCGCGTTCCCAGGTGGCTTCTTCCTCGGTATGATGACTCAACCGAACCTTGCAAAACTTGATGACCTTGCTGCGGGTAACTCTGTTGGCAAATTTGATAATCTTGACATGCTTCTCCTCTTAGGTCAGATCACTCTCCAACTGTATGGCCTCTAGTGGCACTGTATCCCTCAAAGGAATATCGACCATCTCTGCATGGCACTTTTTCAACTTGGAAACATGAAACACATTATGAACTCCTGACAAGGCTTCGGGTAACTCCAGCTGATATGCAACTTCTCCTCTGCGTTCCAAAATTCTATATGGCCCCACAAATCGTGGTGATAACTTTCCTTTGACTCCAAATCGTTTAACACCTTGAAGTGGAGACACACGGAGATATGCTCTATCTCCGACTTTGTAGGTTACTTCCTTGCGTTTAGCATCAGCATAACTCTTCTGCCTGGATTGGGCTATCTTAAGTCTGTCACGGGTCAACTTGACTTTCTCCTCTGAATCTCTGATAAGGTAGGGACCAAATAATTTGCGGTCTCCAACTCCATCCCACATCAATGGTGTCCTGCAGCTCCTTCCGTACAAAGCTTCGAAAGGGGCCATCTTCAAACTAGCTTGATAGCTGTTGTTATATGAGAATTCTGCGTATGGCAAATTATCATCCTAACTAGATCCATAATCTAGCGCACAAGATCTCAACATGTCCTCCAAAATCTGATTGACTCTCTCAGTCTGCCCATCTGTCTGCGGATGAAAGGCTGTACTGAACTCTAGCCTGGTACCCAAAGTTTCGTATAACTGGTGCCAAAACTTTGAGGTAAATTGTGTTCCTCTATCAGATACGATGGTCCTCGGAACTCCATGCAGACATACGATCCTGTTCATGTATATCTTGGCCAATTTAGCACTTGTATATGTGGTTTTCACGGGGATGAAGTGAGCTGCCTTGGTCAAGCGATCAACTACTACCCAAATAGAATCATAGCCCGATCGGGTCCTGGGTAATCGTGTAATGAAGTCCATGCCAAGCTTGTCCCACTTCCAATCCGGTATCGGCAAAGGTTGAAGTAATCCTGCTGGTTTCTGGTGGTCTGCATTAACTCTCTGACATACGTCGCATACTGCTACATACTCGGCAATATCCTTCTTCATACCTGTCCACTAGAAACTTTCCTTCAAGTCCAAATACATCTTGGTGTTTCCTGGGTGTATCGAATAAGGCGAATCATGAGCCTCCTGAAGAATCAACTTCCTGATCTCTGTGTCATTTGGCACATAAATACGCTGCTCAAACCATAAGGTTCCGTGTTCATCCTCACGAAATCCTTCTGCCTTTCCTTGGTTCATCCTTTCCTTTATTCCCGCAATACCTTTGTCTAACTTCTGGGCTTCTCGGATCTTTTCCATCAAGGTGGATTGAATTTCCATTGCGGTTACAAAACGTCGTGGTACTATCTCCAATCGGAGATCTCTGAGATCATCAATTAACTCTTGAGGTAATCCTCCTGCTGTGAGGGTATTGACATAACTCTTGCGGCTCAATGCATCTACCACAACATTTGCCTTTCCTGGGTGATAGTGCAATTTCATGTCATAACCTTTTATGAGCTCCAACCATCTTCTCTGCCTGAGGTTCAACTCCTTCTGCGTGAAGATGTATTTCAAAATCTTGTGATCCGTGTAAACATCACAATGATTTCCAATAAGAAAATGCCTCCAGGTCTTGAGCGCATGCACTACGGCTGCTAACTCCAAATCATGTGTGGCATAATTCCGCTCATGAGGTCGAAGCTGACGTGAGGCATATGAAACAACTCTTCCTTCTTGCATAAGAACACCTCCAAGTCCCCGACGAGAAGCGTCGCAATATACCTGAAAATCCTTGCGTATATTCGGAAGAATTAGCACTAGGGCTGTGACCAAACGTTTCTTCAACTCCTGAAAACTGGCCTCACATTCCTCGGTCCAATTAAACTTGGTGTCTTTCTTCAATAACTCTGTCATGGGCTTTGCGATCTTGGAGAAATTCTCAATAAATCTTCGGTAATATCCTGCAAGTCCAAGGAAACTGCGAATCTCTCCGACTGAGGTGGGTGCCTTCCATTCGGCGACGGCTTCAACTTTCGAAGGATCCACTGGTATTCCTTCCCCTGATATAACATGTCCGAGAAATCCAACTTCCTTCAACCAGAATTCACACTTGCTGAACTTTGCATATAACTGATGTTCCCTGAGCTTCCCAAGAACCAAGCGCAAATGTTCCTTGTGTTCTTCTTCATTCTTCGAGTAAACCAATATGTCATCAATGAATACCACACCAAACTTATCCAAGAACTCCATGAATACCATATTCATCATACTCATAAAATAGGCAGGGGCATTAGTCAGACCAAAAGACATGACCGTATACTCATAAAGCCCATATCTCGTGGTAAAGGCTGTCTTGGGTATATCCTGTTCTCGAATCTTCAGCTGGTGATATCCAGATCGAAGATCGATCTTTGAGAAATTTTTTGCTCATTGTAGCTGGTCAAACAAATCATTGATCATCGGCAGAGGGTACTTGTTCTTGATCGTCACCTCATTCAACGCACGGTAATCCACAACCATTCTCAAGGATCCATCCTTCTTTGCAACTAGAAGCACTAGGGCTCCCCAAGGTGATGAACTCGGTCGAATATAACCTTTCTCCAATAATTCCTTAATCTTCTTCTTAATTTCCTCCAGATCATTTGCGGGCATCCGGTACGGTCTCTTGAATATTGGTCCAGTGCCTGGTAACAATTCAATCAAAAATTCTATGTCCCGATCCGGTGGCATGCTTGGTAGTTCCTCCGGAAAAACATCGGGATAATCCTTCACAATTGGTACTTCTTCCTGAACAACTCCCAAAAGAGAATTCACTTGAGTCCTCCTTGGCGTATGCCTCGACACATACTTGATCCGTTTCCCCTCTGGGGTGGTGAGAAGAATCAACTTACTGGCACAATCAATATTCCCTTCATACTTGGATAGCCATTCCATGCCTAGAATTACGTCCAATCCTTGTGATTCTAGGATGATTAGGTCTGTGGGGAAAACGTGTCTCCCTATGGTTAATGGCAACTGAAAACATCCCCGACTAGCCATATTCTCTGCTCCTGGGGAACTCACTAACATTGGTGTTTTAAGGGCTATGGTCGGCAACTTAAACTTATCCACAAACCCCCTTGATATGAATGAATGCGATGCACCAGTGTCAAAAAGAACAAGGGCTGTAAATGAATTAATCAAGAATGTCGGTGTACTAAAGTAGGGGTACCTTAGTATCCCGAACTTGTGCACGGGCAGTCGCAGCGTTCCGTGGCAGGGCTTGCCGTGCGATCGCCAAGGTCCACTGTGGTTCCTTTGGAGCCATTCAAGAACAAAGTATTCAAGTTAAAGAGACAAGGCCCCGACAAGAGGAGCTTGCCGGGAAGGCCACTCAAGGCTCAAGACCACTTCTTTGGCACAGGACCCTGGCAAGAGGAGCTTGCCGGGAAGGCCAAACATGGCATTTCAAGAGATTTGCCGCGACGCGCCACACGTCCCGGCAAGGCCCGGAGAGCGACGAGCTCCCAGGCGCGACAAGATAGCAACCGCGGCAAACTCCCACTAGGTACCCACGCTCCAGCACATCCACCCACGCGTCGCCCTGGGACCCTTCCAGGCGCACGTGGCGGAAGGCTGTGCAGCCTGGGGTACACGGTGGCAAGCTGTGATGACGAGGCCACCGTCGTGGCGGACGGTGGCGCCCTGATGGACGCTTTTTGCACTGTTTGGGGCGACGGCGACGGGCATTTAATGCCCTTGTCCCCTTCCGTCAGAGTTAGGTATAGAGCACTATACGAACACTGTTCCAACTACCACCCATTTTACGTTTTTACCCTCGACTGCGTTGCCACCTGTCGGTGACCCCTTTGACCTATAAAAGGAGGCCCATGCGCAACGTAGAGGGGGTTCCGATCATCGATCACTCTCACGCTCGGTCCTGTTAGCGATCAGCACTGTAGCTCTTCTCGCTCCCGAGCCAAGAACGCAATACAACCCAAGGCAGGAGTAGGGTTTTACGCCCCCGTGCGGCCCGAACCTGGGTAAACTGCTCGCGTGTTTGCCTCGATCTGCTCTTTGTGCATCCTCCGCCCCCCTTGCCGTACCGAAAAGGGGATCCGGTCCCATAAGTGTTCGTGGGCGATCAGTTTCCCCGACATCTTTGGCGCGCCAGGTAGGGGGAGCGTCGAGGTTGTGTGAACCTGATCCGACGTTCACGCGAGCGAAATCTCCACCAACTTCATCGACTTCATCGACATGCAGCCGAAGAAGAAGGCTTCGGAGGCAACAGGCCCGTCCGCGTCGATCCCGCCACCGCCGGAGCCAACGGCCGGTGGGGTAGACGCCGGCGGAAGGACGGACGTCGGCGAGGAAACTCACGGCGCCGCCAAGTCCAAGGACAAGACGGATGACCGGGCACACTCCAAGACCTCGGCGTCCGTACATGCACCGCGCCCGTCTCAGGAGGCGCGGGACCGGCAGCGACGTGGTACACAAGGTACCATACGCCTGCTGGGCCAAGGTCAAGCTGGCGGTTCGCGGGACGCTCAAGGCCAACATGCTGGCATGAGCAAGGCGCGGTCGCCGGGACAAGACGCTGCTCCTTCTAACGCAGTTAGAAGTCCGAGCATATCTCGCTCCTCGCACCACTCGCCACCGCTCCCCGCCACTCCAGCAGAAGCTCTAGCTCGAGCTCAGCTACTCATCGACTTCCCTCCAGCGGCAGACAAGGCCGACGACTGGAGGGCCACGATCCAGAGTCTCATCGCCTTCGCCAACAGCGACACTCCGCAGCAGCCGACGACGTCGCGACCGCGGCAAGTTAGCCAGGCGCGGGCTGATGGCGACAAGACTGCCGGGGGTGCAACCATCGTGCACTCCCCGCCCCGAAGGCCGAAATCACCGACTCGCCGGATCAACGTTGACGACGACTCCACAGCGTCATCGGATCCGCGAGCTCGCCGCGATCAGCGCCAAGTCCTTGACGACCGACGGCAAGAGGACGCTCGAACCCGCATCGAGCGTCAAAGAGAAGTGCGGCGTCAATCTGACCAGCGCGCTGGGCCCGCTGCAGACATGCAAGCGCCAGGGGGACCAGGCGACCTGCCGTACACGACAGGTTGTCCTGCGTTCACTCGTGAGCTGCGGCAAGTCCAGTGGCCCAGCATGAAGAACTTTAAGCCCGACGTACCCGAGAAGTACGACGGCAAGACTCATCCGTCGGAGTTCCTCAGCATCTACACCATCGCGGTGCAGGCTGCCGGGGGACGAGACGAGAAGATACTCGCAAACTACTTCCCGCTCGTGCTCAAGCCAAACGTCAGATCTTGGCTCATGCACTTGCCGGAGAACTCCATCTCTTCTTAGGCCGACCTGTTCCATCAGTTTGTTGGCGCCTTCACGGGTGGCCACAAGCCCCATGGCCAGGAGAGTGACCTGCACATACTTGCCCAGAAGGAAGGAGAGTCCCTGCGGAAATATATCCAAAGGTTCAGCCGCGTGCAGCACAACATCCCGGACGTCCACCCCGCCGCGGTTATTAGCGCGTTCCACCAGAACGTGCGTAACCGCAGGATGAGGGAGGAAATGGCGATGTGCAAGATCCGAGACGTCAGTGAGCTTTATGCCCTGGCCGACAAGTGCGCACGCGCTAAGGAGGGGAGGAAACTCCCCGGAGAGGATACTGGAGCAGGGGGATCAGATAGTGAGGACGCCGCCCCGGCAAAGAAGAACCGGCGGCAGAACAACAGGAAAAAGAAGAACAAAGAAGTGTTGGTCGTTGAGCAGTCCGGCAAGGAGGCTGGCGCCAAGAAAGCCCAGACTAGTGGCTCCGGCAAGGAGGCTGCCGCGTGCACCAACTGCCAGACTGTGGCAGCCGCCGACAAGCAGGACGGCTCCGACAAGCAATACTGCAAGATCCACCGCACCAAGGGCCACGACCTCCAGAACTGCAAAAGGGTCGAGTACCTCGTCGAGCAGCAGAAAGCCGAGTACGAGCGACGCGACAAGGAGAAGGCCCAGGGAGGTGGTGGAGAGTCCGGCAAGAAGCGGCCATTCAATGGCCGGGGAGGATGCCGCGGCAAGGCCAAGCAGCGGCAAGGAGACAGACCTCCCCGCGGCCGCGACAAGGACGAAGATGAAGACGATGACGAAGACATCGATGACGGAGATAACAGCGAGCAGGAGTTCCAGAAGGCCACGGAGGTTCTGTGTGTTGACGGCGGTGCTTCTTTGCATACTTCCCACTGCCAACTCAAGCAATGGGTGCGGGAAGTTAATGCAGCAGAGCCACCCATCGAGTCGCGCAAACTTCTGAAGTGGTCCAGCACGCCCATCATCTTCGACATTGAGGACCACCCTGATCGCACTACTACGGTCGGGTGTTTTGCCGATGTTGGTTTCACCAACCATCCGCAACCTCAAGGTCACCAAGATGTTGGTTGACGGCGGGGCCGGCCTGAACCTGATCTCCTCCGCTGTGGTCCGGAAACTCCAGATCCCCGACAGCGAGCTCGAGGAAACCAGCACATTCCAAGGGATTAACCCAGGAAGGAGCAAGCCGAAGGGGAAGATCACACTGCGAGTGACATTTGGCGGAGAGCTGAACTTCAGAACCGAGAGGATCATCTTTGACGTTGTCGATATTCCTTTGCCTTACAATGGGATACTTGGCCGTCCAACGCTCGCCAAGTTCATGGCAGCCTCTCACTATGCCTACAACATGCTCAAGATGCCAGGCCCGATAAGCGTCATCTCTGTCCCCGGCGACAAGAAGGACACCCTTATCTGTGCCGACAAGATTTACCGGGATGCAGCAGCCGCAACAGATAGCAAGACACTTGCCGCTGAAGCTCCCAGGGGGAAGAACAAGACCAAGTCCGGCAAGAGCTCTGGGGCCCACTCCGGCAAACGCACCTCTTCGGAGTGCTGCGCTGCCGTCGAGGACGCACCATCAAGCTCCATCGGCAAGTGCAAGAAGGCGATGGCAGTCCCACCAGAGACAAAGAAGGTGTCCGCCAAGGAGGACGGCACTGGTGGTACTTTCACCATCAGTGCCACGCTCGATCCCAAATAGAAAAGCGCGCTCGTTGCTTTCCTGCGGGCGAACGTCGACGTGTTTGCCTGGCAACCGTCTGACATCCCCGGTGTTCCCAGGAAAGTAATTGAGCACAAGCTTGCCGTTTGTCCTCACGCGCGGCCCGTCAAGCAGAAAGTTAGAAAACAAGCAGTGGAGCGCCAAGAGTTTATTGCTGAAGAAATTAAGAAGCTGGAAGCGGCAGGCCTTGTCAGAGGTGTACTCCATCCCACGTGGTTGGCCAACCCTGTTGTCGTGCGCAAGGCGAACGGGAAGTGGAGGCTTTGTATAGACTTCACCGATGTGAATAAAGCTTGTCCCAAAGATCCATTTCCCTTGCCGCGCATTGACCAGATTGTTGACTCCACAGCCAGATGTGAGTTGCTTTCATTTCTTGATGCATATTCAGGATACCACCAGATATTTATGGCTGAAGAAGATGAGGAGAAGACCACATTCATCACTCCATGTGGCACTTATTGCTTCATATGCATGCCCTTTGGATTGAAGAATGCCGGTTCGACGTTTGCAAGGGTAGTCCATACAGCTTTTGAGCCACAGATACACAGAAATGTAGAAGCTTACATGGATGACATAGTGGTCAAGAGCAAGGACATGGCTACTCTGATTCAAAATCTAGATGAAACCTTTGCGAATCTGCGCAAGATCCAACTCAAGCTCAACCCTGAGAAGTGCGTGTTTGGAGTCCCCTCCGGTAAGCTTCTCGGGTTCTTTGTATCCTAGAGAGGGATTGAACCCAATCCCGACAAGATCAAAGCCATCGAGCAGATCGAAGCTCCGAAGCGCGTCAAGGATGTACGAAGGCTTGCCGGCTGTGTGGCTGCTCTCAGCAGGTTTATCTCTAAGTCTGCGGAACGCGCCTTGCCGTTTTTCAAAATTTTGAAAAAGGCGGGTCCGATGAAATGGACTCCGGAAGCAGAGGTAGGGCCTCAGGACTTGAAGAGGTACCTGTCCTCCACTCCAATACTTGTCGCACCTAAGCCACAAGAGAAGTTGCTGCTATACTTAGCAGCAACCAATCAAGTGGTTAGTGCTGCGTTAGTAGCGGAAAGGGAGGCAGATGATGAGCCAACAGCCCTGACAAGCACATCCAGCGACAAGCAGGGGGCTTCCCCGACAAGCTCTAGTCCCGACAAGGATGGAACTGCGCAGATGCAAGAGGACGTAAGAAAGAAGATGGTGCAGCGCCCAGTCTACTTCGTCAGCTCCCTTCTCCAGGGGGCTAGGTCAAGGTACTCTGGGCTGCAGAAGCTGCTTTTCGGCCTTCTCATGGCCTCGAGAAAGCTGCGCCACTACTTCCAAGCACACGAGATAACAGTGGTCACTCGCTTTCCGCTGAAGAGGATACTGCAAAATCCAGAAGCGACAGACAGGATTGTCGAGTGGGCACTGGAGCTGTCAAGCTTTGGCCTCAAGTTTGAAAGTACTTCAACTATCTAGAGCAGAGCATTGGCAGAGTTCATAGCAGAATGGACGCCAACGCCAGACGAAGCAATTCCAGAGACGAGCATTCCCGTCGAAGAAGCGAGCAAGGAATGGATAATGTACTTTGATGGTGCCTTCTCGCTGCAAGGCGCCGGTGCCGGCGTGCTGCTTGTCGCACCCACCGGAGAGCACCTCAAGTACGTCGTCCAAATGCACTTTCCCAAGGAGCAAGCAACGAACAATACTGCAGAGTATGAAGGTTTGCTTGCCGGCCTCAGAATCGCGGCGGAACTTGGGATCAAGAAGCTGATTGTGCGGGGTGACTCGCAGTTGGTCGTCCGCCAAGTGAACAAGAGCTACCAGAGTCCGTTGATGGAAGCTTACGTCGATGAAGTCAGAAAGCTTGAAGAGCACTTTGAAGGCTTGCAGATGGAACACGTTCCAAGAGCTCAGAACGATGTCGCAGATGGCCTGTCAAAGTGTGCTACATTAAAGCTACCTGTGGAACCGGGGATCTTTGTGCTCAAGCTAACTCAACCATCCGTAACACCATCGACTGGACAGAGTAAGAAGAGAAAGTTGGTTTCTGGCGACTACTTGCCGGCAGAGCTTCCCGAAGCCGCCGCCAATAAGGTCCCCAAGATCAATGACAAGGTTGCCGAGGAACAGTCTGCTCCTGCAAACCCTAGGGTTTGTACAGTTGAAGCAGGCGTTCCCAACAAGTTCTGCTCCGGCAAACTTGCCGGGGAACGTCAAGCTCCGGTCGAGCCGCAGGTTCTTGCCGTAGAAGCTGACGTTCCCGCAGCAGCACAGATGCCTTTAGTCCTTGTCATCGAGCCGCAGGCTCCGGCATGGGCGCAGCAGATCGTCCGTTTCCTCCAAACAGGAGAACTTCCCGAAGAGCCATAAGAAGCAGAAAGAATAACCCGGCAGTCAAGTATGTATCAGTTTGTCGGCAACGAACTGTACAGAAGAAGACTCAACGGTGTGAAATTGAAGTGTATTCCCCGGGAAGATGGACAAAAGCTGTTGGCAGAGATACACGGAGGCATATGTGGCCACCACATTGGCGCCAGAGCACTTGCCGGCAAAGCGTTCCGGCAAGGTTTCTTTTGGCCAGAAGCCCTCCAGGATGCAACTGTGCAAGTGACCAAGTGTGAGGCATGCCAGTTCCATTCCAAGCAGATACATCAACCAGCTCAAGCTCTCCAGACGATCCCTTTATCCTGGCCATTTTCGGTCTGGGGGCTCGACATCCTCGGCCCCTTTCCCCGCGCAGCCGGGGGCTTTGAGTACTTGTATGTCGCCATCGACAAGTTCACAAAGTGGCCGGAAGTGGAACCAGTGAGGAAGGTGACCGCATAGTCAGCAGTCAAGTTCTTCAGGTCGATTGTTTGCCGTTTCGGAATCCCTAACAGGATCATCACCGACAACGACACACAATTCACAAGTCGCACCTTCATGCAGTACGTCCAAGACCTTGGCGCCAAGGTCTGCTTCGCTTCTGTTGCTCACCCGAGGAGCAACGGTCAAGCGGAGAGGGCAAACGCTGAAGTGCTGCGCGGACTCAAGACGAGAACTTTCGACAGGCTGCACAAGTGCGGAAGAAACTGGATCGAGGGGTTGCCAGCGGCTCTTTGGTCGATCAGGACGACGCCAAATGGAGCCACTGGACAGACACCCTTTGCTCTTGTCTATGGAGCAGAGGCAGTTCTCCCCACGGAACTCGTATACGAGTCGCCTCGAGTGCTCGCTTACGATGAGCTCGAGCAAGAGCAGCTGCGGCAAGATGACGCACTGCTCCTTGAGGAAGACCGTCTTCAGGCTGCTGTACGAGCTGCTCGATACCAGCAAGCTTTGCGCCGCTACCATAGCCGCAAAGTTAAAGCCAGAAGTCTCGAGGAAGGCGACCTTGTTCTTCGGCGCGTTCAGTCCGCCAAGAATTCCAACAAGTTGACGCCGAAGTGGGAAGGCCCTTATCGGGTAAAACAAGTCACAAGGCCCGGCGCTGTCCGCCTTGAGACCGAAGAAGGCTTACCGGTGAGCAACTCCTGGAACATTGAGCATCTTCGCAAGTTTTACCCATAAGGCGCGGTTGCCGTGATCCGCTCCGGCAACCACCTTTTGTACAAGTCTTGCCGCTGTTGCATGTAATCCTTTGTACAAAGCCGGGCGCAGACCCCGTGCATCAGTAAAGCTTATGTGCCTCGCACAACTTGTCATTTCATGCCTTTTCATTTCCTTGCATGTACTATCTGACACTTTGTACAACACCTACCCCCGGTAAGCAATAACGAGCCCGGGAGCTCCATATCTATATTCTCTCTTCTGCCTTCTTTTCTCCAGCAGAGGAAGCTTTCCTCGCGCACAAGTTTGCCGGGGGGAAGGAGGATAGTGGTATGGACTAGGCGCCGTTTAAGAAAAACCTGCCTTGCCGGGAAGCAAACAACATAAAAGCTAAGTTGCCAAAGTTTGAGCAATCAAATTTTTAAATTTTTGAGTTATCTTCCTTGAACGACCGCACATTGTATGGAAAACCTGTGCGCGGAGGAACCAACTCGTGGCTAGCCGCGCGCTTACTTTGTTTCGAGCATGCTCAACGGCTTAAGTGTGCTACGACAAGTGTTGCGCCCTTACTTCGTTTTCGAGTTCGCTCAACAGTTTAAGTGTGCTGCGACTAGTTGCGACAAGGTTTCTTGTCGGCAACGGCACCGCCAGCAGGCTGCTGAAGTTCCGCACTCAGCGCTCGCGGCAAGGGTGCCTTCGCCGACAAGTTCCCTGACAGCGTAGGGTAAAAGCATACAAAGCGAGGAAGTCAAGTAAAGGAAATAACGTTGCATTAACTACCTAAAATAAAGTTATATTACAAAGCAACTTGTCGCAGTTCTAATAGACTATTGTTCGTAACACGGTTGGCAGCGACAAGGAAAGAAGAAAGTAAACAAGACTAATCCGCGCGGTCGCCCTTGACCCTCTTGATGCCGCCCACCTTATTCACAATAGGTGCGACAAGGGCCTCGAGCACCTCCTGGTCAATGTCCAGCGGCAAGGTCCTGAGGACGTTGATGAGGTTGAGGCCTGGGTTGCGGTGCGCTATCTTCATCAACACCTTCTCGAGGGCCCCCGCGCAGAGCCTACGCGACTCATTCGCCAGCTGCTTTGGGATCCTTTCCCGGAGATGCTGGAGGGCCGGCGCCCCCTCCCTGAAGAACAAACTCAACTTGGTGCTGTGAGGGAGATTCTCGTCGGTGGAGTACCCGAGGTGCTCCGCCCCCAGCTCCGCCAGCTCCTTGTCGACGTCGGCAGCGGCGGCAACAAGACCCTCTGTCCAATGCTCCACCGTCAGCCTGAAGTTGTTTTGGGAGATGGCGGCGCTGTCCAACAGCGCCTTCTCGGCCCTGAGCTCCTCCTTCAGGTTCGCCTCCCGCTCTCTGGCACCATCAAGCGTCGTGGTGAGAGTAGACAACTTCAGCTCCAGATCGGCGATGGAGTCCTTGGCGACGGCGAGCTCCTTGCCCTTGTCGGAGAGGCGGACCTGCAGCTCGGAGTGACTGTGGGCGTCCTTCTCCCTCTCAAGCACAAGTGCGGCAACCTTCTCGTCGCTCGTCTTCAAGTTGGCCTCCAGTTGCGCCACCCTCGCCTCCAAGTCCCTCTTGGCGGTCTCAGTAGCCGCATCAGCATCCTTCGCTTCCTGCAGAGCTCTGCCAAGAGACTGTTCGCGCGCGGCAAGCTCGTCCTCGTGGCTGTCGAGGTCGACCTTCCGCTGCGTCAGTTCGCCTTCTCGCCGGGACAATTCCTCGGCGGCGAGCCGTTGTTGCTCCTCCGCTTCGACCTTCTCCAAGATAAACGCCTGATGCGCCTCGGCGAGCTGCTCCCGCTCCTCCGCCAAGGATCGGAGAGCCGCCTGGTTGGCAGCCCGGAGCTCTTCTGCGCGCTTCTCCAAGTCAGCGCCCGCCTTGGCGGCCAGAGCCTCTCGGGACTCCAGCTTGGCCTGCCTGGCGCGGTATAGAGATAGAAGCCTCCGCAGAAGACGCTCCTCCTCGGGCTCGCTGCTGCAGCTTGGCGCGTCGACAAACTTCAGCCCGGCGGAGGCAAGGACCTCCCCGTCGAAGACTTCTCCCTCTACGGGCGCCCTGGATGTGGACGCCCATGGGAGCTGAATGAAGACTTCGTTGCCGGCTTCCAGATAGGCGCCTGGCTCGGCCGCGGCAGCAGAGGGATCGGCAGCCGGCGCAGCGTCTGACACTCCTGCGGCCTCAGGGCCGTCAGTGCGACTGCCGGATCCCTCCTCAGCTGCCGCGCCAGCGGCCTTGGCTGCTTCTTCGGCGGCGGGCTCGTCGGCACCGGCCACCCCCTCAGTAGCTGCGGCGGCGCCGGTGTTGCCACGCGCACCCTCCTCCGCGGCGACCTCCGTTTCCATCGGCTCTGCGGCGGACGGATCTGAAGACAGGAAAAAGAAGAGAAGAACTGTCAAGCAAATATCCAAAAAGAGAAATTCAGAAAAAGAAAAGTCCAAGGGTTTATCTGCGCGGGCCTCCTCTTCGGTGGGGTTCCTTGCCGGGGAGTTCTCCCTCGGCGGCGTGGTGGTAGCTCCTGCCGGCGGAGGGCCGGTGGCGCCGTCCCTTGGCGGCGTACTCGCCCTTGGCGGGGTGCTCGCCCTTGGTGGGGTACTCGCCCTTGACGGAGTGTCCTCCCTTGCCGGGGAGCTTCCCTTGGCGGTGCGGTCGAGACGTGCGGCGCGTCGGGGGCGGTCTCATGGCGCTCCTGATGCTGCTGCTCTATTTCTGCACAGGTCAACAAACGAAACATCAACAAGGATAGAAGGCCCACGCGCACCCGACAAGCGGAAAGTGGACAAAGGGCTTACGCTGGGGGCTGCGCTGGGGGCTGTTCTGGAGAACGGCTGTCGGGTCCGACGAGCCTGTCGCAAGCGCATCCCCTGCTGCAGCGGCGGGCTCGTCCTCGATGACGATCACTGGGACTTTGGCCCTCTTCGCCGCCCTCTAGGCCAGAGTTCTGGTAGAAAAGACAGGATCTGAATCAGGCAAAAGAGATACAAGACAAGAATCAACAGAAAATCAAAGAGAAACAAGAACCGCGAAGACTTACTCTCCCTCCTCCTCGCCCTCGGAGCTGAGCGCCGAGAAATAAAAGTCCGGCTCGTGCATCCCGGCGCGAGGAGCGGGGGGAGTGGGCTCCCTTGGCCGCTTGGCGGGAACAGGGGCGATGGTCTGAGAAGACCCCGCTCCGGTTGTCGCCGAGGCACGAGGGGCGGAAGGAGCAGTGGAGCTGGCGCGGGAAGATCCCCCTCCTGTTGCCGTTGAAGCGCGAGGCACTCCCTTGGCGGCCTTGCTCATCGCGGTGGTGCGTGTCGGGCGGCGCTGCGGCTGCTGGCCCGCCTGCCGCCCCGCCACGTCTGCGGCCTTGCGGAGGCGCCTCCTTGTCTGAGCTGGAGGACTTGCTGGTGGCGGTGAGCTACCCGAGGACGAAGAAGAGGAGTCGAGGCCCAGCGAGCCGCCCGAGTCCTCGGCAGGGTCGCTTGACCCGACGCCCTGCTCGGCGGGCCCGCTCGACTCGGCGCCTTACTCGGTGGGCTCGTTTGTCTCGGCGAGTCGCCCGACAAGCTTTCCCGCTTTGCGAAGCTCTTCCTCCTCGGCGAGGCTTGTCGCCTCCGCCGCCTCCGCCTCCCCCACAGTATATCCAAACTCGCCCGCGGCCCTGGCTGCATGTCAGGGATATGGTTAGTAGGTATAAACCGGCTATTGTAAACCGGCTTAGTTATATCATACTTGGTTTTAATATTTTAAGTAGAGACTACGGCCCATGAGATTTCAAGGCCCATGTATAGGAGTATGGTTTGTAAACCGCCAAGAGATGTAACTTGAGAGATAAGAAAGAGAAGACAGAGACCGAGGCGGACACAAGTATGAGCCGGCCTCGGGACTCTGTAAACCGGACCAGGCGTTGCCTCTACATAAAGGGACGGCCTGGACGATTCAGGGACAAGCAACAATCAATCCGTCGAGACACAGGCAAAGCGAATCCGCTCCCTATAAACCGACGCCCAAGCAATACCAAACCAACTAGACGTAGGCTTTTACCTTCTCCGAAGGGGCCGAACTAGTATAAATCCTTTGTGTCTTTTGTGTGCCATGAATCCTTTCAAGCTAACCCGTGCGATGGTTCCATCATCAAGTCCGTTGAACCGGACATCTGCCGTGTTATTTCCACGACAGTTGGCGCCCACCGTGGGGCCTGCGCACGATGGTTTCGAGTTCTTGAAAGGCGGCTTCGAAGGGCTAAAGGGTTACGCAGTTGGCCGGATGACCAAGAGTCGTCGCGGCCGGATCTACATCGACGACGCAGGTTGGGGACCGGAGGCCGATTCGATCGAATACGGGTACCGGGTCCCCTTCGGCAGCATCCAAGTCTTCATCGGCAAAATTGGTGAACCGGGACCTGAGCCGGACACCTTCCCCAACATCGTCGAGCCGGCTCAGCGTGCGAGATCGGCCCAGATTCAGCCTGCCATGAAGCATGTGTTCGTTGGAGCAATCCACGGAGGCCGAGCCGAGGACGGATCGGAATCTGATGGTGCAACAGTCGTCTACTCAGATGACGAATCTTCATCCGGGGAAACTGAATCTCTGTATCAGTTGCGGGACGGCCGGTCTGAGGGCGAGTCCAATGGAAACAGTATTCCGGGTCCCTTTGACCCGCCAAACCGGGTGGCGGTCTTCATGGCCGGTTCACAACCCCCGATGAACGGAACGACAGCAGAAGCTGGTGCAGGGGGAAGCGGTTCAAATCCCTCTCTTACTGAAGTTCTATCCACCTTGATCGAGGAGTTCACAGCTAAAGCAATGGCAGACGTAGCTCCAGCAGACAAGGCGCATCATGATGCAGAGCTTCTTCAGTTGAAGGGTCGGATTGATCAGTTAAAGGAGGACTTAAAGGCAGAAAGAGAGATGATAGCAACAAGGCAAGCGGAGTTGGATGATCAAGCTTTTTATCTGAGGATGGAGCAGGCTTCTGTGGAAGGAGTAAGGGGGCGAAGGTATCGGTCCCGCATACCGCCGGGTTACGAATCCACGAATTTGTTCAGGACACCTGGAGCTGGGGCCAGTAATAATCCGGCCTTAAACCGGAGAACACCCCCGGCTCGGGATGAGCCGGTTCAACAACCCGCCGCAGAACAGGAGCGTCGGATTACATCGGCACCGTATATTCCTATCCCTCCAGGGCACTATTCAAACCCTTTGGATAATATTGCTGCAGCAGCGGCACGGTTGGCCGCTTTACCTACGGAAGAAACGTCCCCGGTGGCGATAGAGGCACGCAGGGTCCAGAAGCTACTTAATACTGCATTAATGCAGCAGCAAGCGTACTCTCATAGCAGGGAAAGGTTACATTCAACACCACGCCCCAACCGAAGTTATTCTAGACATTGGGAAGAGCCAGAAGTATCTAGCAGTGAGCGCAGGAGACACCAGCGCAGGCAGGATAATCCGGCAAGGGCGGAGATGCCAGCCCCAGACCTAAACCGGCCTAGATCGGAGGCCAGGGAGGAAATTCGTCAATCGACGCCGGTTCACACAGCCACTGCAGGAACATGAGCTATGGCGAGCTCTTTCGGGGTACCGTGTCTTGTCCCCGCTCTACGGAGTGTTAAGTTGCCCAAGGATTTCAAAGGGCCCCGCAAGGTACCTAATTACACAGCCGATTTACCGCCCGAAGCTTGGGTGGAAAGTTATGAGATGGCCATGGAGATGCTGGACGTGGATGAATCGGCTTGTGCCAAATATTTCACTATGATGCTCGAGGGCACGGCCCGGACCTGGTTAAAGGCGTTACCCCCGAATTCTATCGGGTCATGGGGAGAACTGCGCAGTCAGTTCATCAAAAACTTCAAGGATACATGCAAGCAACCGATGTCGGTGATAGATTTAGCAGCCTGTGTGCAAGGAGAACAGGAGTCTACAGCAGCTTGGGTACGCAGAGTGGCAGAGATTTTACACTCCTCGAATGGCATCAATCCTAGTACGGCTATTGTAACATTGGAGAACAATTGCCGGTTTGAATCTTTAAAGTTAAAACTCGGACGGCTTAAAAGGGACTGCAATGACATGGGGACTTTAATGAGTGCCCTGGTGAAATACGGAGACTCTGATAACACCAAGTACCCAGAAGCAGAAGGAGATAAAGCGGGGAAGGCCAGCAAGTCTGGTAAACCGGCACCGGTTAATCCGGTTACTTCAAGCCTTTTGGGCAAGCGGAAGGCAGAAGGTGGTTCCGATTTCGTGGCTAATACTCAAGTTCAAGGTGGTTTTCAGGGTAATCCGGAGAATTCTACTCTCCAAACCGGCGAAGGAGCTCCGAGCTGGGAGCAGGAGTTGGATCGACCCTGTCCAAAGCATAGCGGAAGGGGCAGAACGGCAAGGCATACTATGAGAGAATGCATACCCTTTATGAAGGCAGTGAACGGCCGTTTTAATCCTCCTAGCCGGCCCCCACACGGCGGTTCAGGGCCCGGGTTTTATAATTCGGGTCATCAGGGGAACAGTTCCGGATCAGGATATAGGGGAAATAACGGCGGTTATCAACCCTGGCCAGGCGGCCAAAATAGTCAAGGGAATTACAACGGTCAGGGGAATCAATCGCATCATCAAGGTGGTTACAATGGTCAGAATAATCAGCAGCAGGGCCAAGGAAATTATCAAAATCAGGGAAGTCAGCAGCAGCAGCGCCAGCAACAGCAGCCACAATCCGGGTATCAGAGTAACCCGAAGGAATTAAGTAGTGGGCAGTATCATGTCTTCACCACAAGTCTGTGCAAACGGGACCAGAAGGTGTTAAAGCGGGCTGTTAATGCAGTGGAACCGGCGACACCACAATTTCTCCGATGGTCGGAACAGCCCATTGTATGGAGCAGAGAGGACCACCCATTACGGGTGGATAATCCGGGACATTTAGCCTTGGTGGTAGCACCTCAGGTGGGAGGATACAAGTTTACTAAAGTCCTCATGGACGGGGGTAGCAGTATCAATATACTATATTACGAGACTTTCCGTCGTATGGGTCTGACAGATAAAAGGCTAAGAACGTCAAACACAGTGTTTCACGGGGTGGTCCCAGGTAAGTCAGCTTATCCAGTTGGTAAGATTGACTTAGAAGTTACCTTTGGAGATGAGTATGATTCCAGATCGGAGATGATCACTTTTGAAGTGTCAAAATTAAAAGCCCATATCATGCTCTGTTTGGAAGGACGGTTTATGCTAAATTTATGGCTAGGCCATGTTATGTTTACTTGCAGCTTAAGATGCCGGGTCATAAGGGCACGATCACGGTTCATGGCAGTCGAAAGATAGCGGTGGAATGCGAGGAAGGTGATGCAGCTTATGCAGAAGCGGTGTGTGCCACGGAAGAGTTAAAGTTTTATAAAGATAATGTTGATCCGGCAGATATGACTCCGCTGAAGAAACCAACTACCGAGCATGATCCGGCGTTGAAATTCAAATCAGCGGAAGAGACTAAGCAGGTTGATTTTGTGCCTGGAGACTCATCTAAACAGTTCACCATCAGTGCTAACCTTGATCCCAAATAGGAAAGCGCGCTCATCGAGTTCATCCGTGAGAACCGGGATATCTTTGCATGGAAACCTTCTGACATGCCAGGTATACCGAGGGAACTCGCTGAGCACAAATTGAATATTGATCCGAAGTTTAAACCGGTAAAACAGTATCTGCGCCGCTTCAATGAAGAGAGGCACAAGGCTATAGGAGAGGAAGTGGCCAGACTTTTGGCGGCAGGGTTCATAGTGGAAGTTTTTCATCCGGAATGGTTGGCTAATCCGGTGCTGGTTCTAAAGAAGAATGGGAAGTGGAGGATGTGTGTGGACTACACAGACCTCAATAAAGCTTGCCCAACTGATCCTTTTGCTCTACCTCGCATTGATCAGATTATCGATGCCACAGCAGGGTGTGAGCGGCTGAGTTTTCTGGATGCATATTCAGGGTATCACCAGATCAAAATGGCAGTTGAAGACCAAGAGAAGACAACTTTCATAACTTCTTTTGGTGCTTTTTGCTATGTATCTATGCCCTTTGGGCTCAAGTGTGCCCAGGCAACTTATCAGCGTTGCATTCAGAATTGTTTGAAAGGGCAGATAGGGAGGAACGTACATGCTTATGTGGATGACATTGTGGTCAAATCAAAGGAAGAAAGAACAATGATAGAGGACCTCAAAGAAACCTTTGATAATCTTCGAGCTTACAGGATGATGCTTAATCCGGAGAAATGTTCTTTTGGTGTTCCGGCTGGTAAGCTTCTGGGATTCTTGGTCTCGAACAGGGGAATAGAAGCCAACCCAGAGAAGATCAAGGCCATCACATCTTTAACAAAACCGGTTTGCATCAATGATGTTCAGCGCATAGCTGGCCGGATCACGGCGCTAAGCCGGTTCATCAGTCGCTTGGGGGAGAAGGCGATCCCGCTTTATCAAATGTTGAGGAAAACGGACCGGTTCATATGGAGCGAGGAGGCAAATACAGCGTTTGAGGATTTGAAACGGCAATCAGCAAAACCACCGGTTTTAGCTGCTCCCATTGATAAGGAGCCTTTGCTGTTATATGTTGCTGCGAATACACGGGCAGTCAGCGTTGCGATTGTGGTTGAGCGCAAGGAAGCAGGGAAGGAACATCCGGTTCAGCGCCCGGTTTATTATGTGAGTGAAGTACTCATTGAGTCTAAACAAAGGTACCCGCATTGGCAGAAGTTGGTCTATGGGGTTTTCATGGCAAACCGGAAACTGAAGCACTATTTTCAAGGGCATCCAATAACTGTGGTTAGTTCAGCTCCGTTAGGAGACATAATCCAGAACAGGGAAGCTACAGGCAGGATAGCCAAGTGGGCCATTGAGCTCAGCCCGCATGAGTTGAAGTATGTACCGCGTACTGCTATAAAATCTCAGGCATTGGTAGATTTCATCAATGATTGGACAGAGTTGCAGACTCCTGAGGAGAAGCCGGATCTTACTTATTGGACGATTCACTTTGACGGTTCAAAGCAGTTGGAGGGCTCGGGGGCTGGAGTTGTGTTAACTTCCCCCAGAGGTGATAAATTTTGTTATGTCCTCCGCTTATTATTTCCTTGTACAAATAATGCAGCAGAATATGAAGCACTACTTCATGGTTTGCGACTGGCAAAGGAGATGAATTTGAGCCGGGTTAAGTGCTTGGGCGATTCAGATCTAGTGGCACAGCAAGTTTCTGGCAAGTGGGATTCAAGAGATCCCCTCATGGCGGCTTATCGGCGAGAGGTTGAAGCGGTTGCAGGATATTTCAAGGGATACCAGGTGGATCATATAGACCGGCGGAGGAATGAAGCGGCTGACGCTCTAAGCCGGCTAGGATCGCAGCGTAAACCGGTGCCACCAAACACCTTTTTAGATGAATTGCACAGTCCTTCGGTTCAAATACCTTCGGAAGACGACCTAGCTGTTCCGGACCCAGAGGCACAGTTAGTGGCAGCGCTCCATATTATTCCGGATTGGACGTTACCCTATTTGGCGTACTTAAGCCGAGGAGAGTTACCGGAGGACGAAGAGGAAGCACGGTAGATAATCCGGCGTTCCAAGTCTATGACAATTGCAAACGGAGAGCTGTACCATCGTAGCACTTCTGGAGTATTTCAACGATGTTTTTCGGCTGAGGAAGGTTGTGAGATTCTAAGGGAGATTCATGAAGGGGATTGTGGTCATCATGCCGGATCAAAGTCTTTAGTGGCCAAAGCATTCCGACATGGCTTCTATTGGTTAACCGCGCATGCAGATGCGGCGGATCTGGTCCGAAAGTGTGATGCTTGTCAGAAGTTCTCAAGACGTGCTCTTGTTCCGGCACAGGAACTCCGGATGATACCAATAACTTGGCCTTTTGCAACTTGGGGGCTTGACATGGTTGGTCCTTTCAAGAGATCCCAAGATCAGAAAACTCATCTGCTGGTAGCAGTAGACAAGTTTACAAAGTGGGTTGAAGCGGAGCCTATAAGCAAGTGTGATGCGGCAACAGCGGTCAAATTCATCAAAAAAGTAATATTCCGGTTTGGCTTTCCACACAGCATCATCACAGACAATGGCACCAATTTATCTCAGGGTGAGATGGAGGAATTCTGTCAACGTGAGCATATTCGTTTGGACGTGTCTTCTGTGGCTCACCCCCAATCCAATGGTCAGGCAGAAAGGGCAAATCAGGAGATTTTGCGAGGAATCAAACCCCGGCTTATGACACCTTTGCAGAGAACCCCAGGTTGTTGGGTTGAGGAATTGCCGTCTGTCCTTTGGAGTATTAACACTACACCAAACCGGTCTACAGGTTACACGCCTTTCTTCATGGTTTACGGCGCGGAAGCAGTTCTTCCAAGTGACATACGCCATGACTCACCAAGGGTAACGGCCTATGTGGAAGCAATCAACGAAGAATCGAGACAGGACGGTTTAGACCGGTTGGATGAAGAGCGTGATATAGCTGCGGCACGGTCGGCGATTTATCAGCAAGATCTGCGCAGATATCATAGCCGCCGGATTAGAACCAGGACATTCCAGGAGGGTGACTTGGTACTCCGGCTCATCCAAGATCAAACAGATATGCACAAGCTATCCCCGCCATGGGAAGGGCCCTTTGTGGTTAGCAAGAGTTTACACAACGGTTCATATTACTTGGTGGACATTCGAGAACACAAGGATTCACGGACATCGGAAGAGGAGACGAAGAGGCCGTGGAACATCGCCCATTTACGGCCATACTATACTTGAGCTATGTGCTCCAATGTATCCTATGTATATATTATGAATAATGAATAAACCGGCACCCTCGGTAAACCGGGGGCTCAGCCCTTTTTACATATACACAAATCTTGTGACAAATAACCATATCAATTTGTTATCAAACTCCATATTTCAATGTTGGCCGGTTTAGAAACTAGTTTTTGCAGAATATGTGAAGGAGCAATAGAACTCTCGGGAACAAGAGATTATATCCGGTTCAAGAAGAGAAGACTCCATGAAATGCAAACCCACAGGTTCAAAACAGAACAATGGAGGCCCCCTGGGAGTTGGTATCATCCGCTCCCAGTGATCGGATTAAGTTTCATAAATTCTTGCAACCCCCTGAAAAGTTGGACAAGTCCACATTCAGTGATTGGTTTAGATTGACCCACCGGTTCAGGAGGAACCCTGGAGGCCCCCTGGGAATGTCGGTCAATCCGCGTCCCAGTGATCGGAATAATTTTCTTCTTTCGACCCTCTGAAAAGTTGGATAGTACCACATTCAGTGATTGGTCTAGATTGACCCACCGGTTCAGGAGGAGCCCTGGAGGCCCCCTGGGAGTGTCGGCCAATCCGCGTCCCAGTGATCGGAATAATAGATACGATTCCTTCGGCCCTCTGAAAAGATGGATAATCCACATTCAGTGATTGGCTAGGCCCCTTGGGAGTGTCGGCCAATCCGCGTCCCATTGATCGGAATAATTTTTATTTGCGGTTCTATCGGCCCTCTGAACAGTTGATTCGCCCACGTTCAGTGATTGGCTAGGCCCCTTGGGAAAGATGGATAATCCACATCCCATTGATTGGCTGAACCTTGCTTTGAGCCTGGCAGCTCTTAAAAAGCCTCGACTACATGGTCTTATTTGCAAAATTTGCATCTTTTGGTGTTTGTGTTTTATAACCCTTTAAAACAGAGTGGAACAGCTCCAGAAGTTGACCACCTATCTACAAAGTTACAAGTCTGGGTCATGAACACCAGCGAGAGTTAAACCGGCGTTCATCATAACCCGGATTGACCTTCATGATGAGCCAACAAGTTGGCAGTACATGATCATTTATAATGACCGGTGTTTTTAAAATCGGCCTGGCTTTGACTGTAAGTCACCAGTATGAGATGAAATAATGACCAGAGTTTATTAACCCGACCCAATTGTGATCAAACCCGGTGTTCATTAAAACCCGGATCGAGTATCAGGCACAAGTTCCAACTTTCTGAAACAAGATGAGCCGGATTTATCGACGAGATGGACCGGAGAGTTTCAAGTGTTTATTAGAATTGATGAAGACTTATTAAAGTGACTTTGAAGTCCTGACCGGTTTAAAGTATATTGGCCACATACATCTCAGGTATGACAGTTATCTTTAATATAAGGATATGCTTATTGGATGTTTCAAGAGAACAAGTTAACCCGTCCAGTAATAAGCCACTAGGACATATTTTTCGATATTTTTATTTATATGAACAGAAGAAAGCAACCGCATCAGGCAACAGGTCAACGGATGACTACTTCATAAAGACAAAATGTTGGATCAAAGCACATTAAGCTTCAGTTAAACCTATTACAAGGCATAAAAAGCCCAATAGTTGAAGCATTGTTTGACGGAATAACAATCACGGTTACAACAATAGAATTCAAGATTGTGCTTCTCCTTGCTGAGATGGCTGGCCACCGTCTTGATCCGGAACATCTTCATCTTCGTGAAGCGGTTGGAAGTTCGGCGCACGCCAATCAATCTTTGCCAAGGCACGGAAATATACTTCATCGTTGATAAGTTCAGCAGGATCAATATCAGGAGCAAAGGTGTGAGGACGAACCGGCGGAATTAAGTTTACAATATCGTAAACCGGTCGCTCCACCCGCTCGTTCTGCAGGTTGTATGCTGGATGATATCGCGACAAGTCAGATTCCACCGCAAGCTTGCTGGCGAGGGGACGCATCTCCTTTGTCAGGGCATAAAGATCTTTTTCATTGAAGGCTGAACCGTCCTCCTTGGTATCAGGAAATCCGGTTAACACTTCCTCCGGATCAAGGTCCGGGACCCAAGCTTTAGCCCTCGTAAGGGCCAGAAGAGCACCTCCTCGAGCGGCCGATTTCTTAACTTCTTCAAGACGAGCCGATAGAATGGACAAACTATTCAAAGTATCTTGGATAGTTGAAGGAGCCGGTTTACCAAATGAAGTGGCACTGATAATCCTTTGTGTTCCGGAGTACAACTGTTCGACCAAGGTGTAGCAGGCTTTGAGTTTTTTCCGCAAGTCGTCCCCAAGATGGGAGACACGGCGCCCTACATACAAACAATAATAGTTAAACCGGTACAAGGCACAGATTACACAGATAGACAGGAGTTCAGATTATACTTACCAAAAATAGCAGAGGTCATCAAGTCAATTTGCCGCTTTAACCCGGACAATTCTTCAGTAACTGGGTTAAGTGCTCCTTCAGCATCTTGAACCCGTTTTTCAAGATCTTTTTTCTGGACTTCAAAAGTAGTCCGCTCCTCTTCAAAATATTTCTTCAAGTCTTCAGCAGTCTTTAAACTCACTTGAAGTTCTTTTTTAGCTTTTGAAGCGGCTGACTCAGTTTCTGTAAGCCGGCTTCGAAGTTCGTTGATCTCAAGAGCATTCCGGTTCAGCTCAGCCTGCAGACAAAGTTCAAAAGCAAGAAATGAAATTATAAGTCTCAAGCACACAATCAAGTTGTCTACTTGACACTTGGGGGCTAATGGCAGTTGAAGCAATACAGCAAAGACAATTTGAAATTGCAAGTCTCAAGCACACAATCAAGATTGTCTACTTGACACTTGGGGGCTAATGGCAGTTGAAGCAATGCACCAAAGACAATTTGAAGTTACAAGTATCAACTACATAACCAAGTTATCTACTTGATACTTGGGGGCTAATGTATGGATCAGCAGTTCAAACTACAAAGTTCCGGATCACCTTCAGTAAAGCAGCTAAACCGGAACTTGGGGGCTGCTAAGAGATAGAGATGCGTCAAAAAAGCAAAGTCAGAAGAGGAAACTTACCTCGTATTTTTCTCTCATCAGGTTCACCAAGCTGGCTTCATAATCCCGGCTGCTGTGGAGCCGGTTCAAATATCCGGAATAAATGTCTTGAGCACTCATGCTAGAAAGGCTGGATATGTCAGTACTCCATTTTCCTTTTTCTTGAGCTATCTTTTCCGCTTTAGCTGTATGTTTTGCTAAAACGGTAGGCTCAGCTGGAGCAACATAAGCGGTACCAGTAACCACGACATCAGGAGAAGTGGGTACATTGGGGGGAGTAATGTCAACATGAGCCGGGTCAGGAGACGCCGGATTAACTTGAGGAGAATTAACCCGGGCCGGGCTTGGTGGATCTTGGACGTTTTCTGTAAGAGGATTCCCCAGAGCGGGGTCTTCAACAGGAGCTGCAGGAGTACCTTCTGGAGGAACAACTGTGGACGGATCAATAACTGGATCATCAGCGGTAGGGTCGGCAACAGGCTTATTCGCCTTAGGATTTTTGCTGGGTTTCGGTTTTCTGGAAAAACATGCAAAATAAGTTAGCATTATAAAGCAAAAAGGGTATCATAAACCGGAAAAGGCGAAGAAAGTTACCCTGGGACGGTTTTCAAAGGAGGAAGCTGCGTAGCGGTTGATTCACCAGAAGAAGACAGCGGAGTTTCCTGATAATCAGGATCAGACGGTTTAAGGGGCTTTCGGATAAGTCCGGCCTTGGGATGAAGAAGAGTCGGAGAGAGTATCACCTCAGCACGGCGTTTTCGAACCGGAGTTAAGGAGATTCCAGATGACTCCACTGCCAGGCCACTGTGGCGAGTGGTCCGGCGAAAGGCTTCGTGCTGTTGCTTCTTCAAATTAAAGTTAGGGTCTAACTGAGCATAAGGATGAGAAAATTGATATTTCCTGACGGTCCGACAACTTTTGTGAGGAAGAGGTTCTGAATCAGAAGAAAGAAGTGTTACCTCAATCTCAGTCGGGTTATCACCTTCAGGCAGCTCCTGTGAAAAGGTATCATTAGATATGATTACAAGTGCATGGAAGCAAGAATTTAAACCGGAATAAAGCATACCTCGGAGTCCGGGTCATCATCCTCAATAGGAGAACCGGCATCGACGGCTGCTTTTCTCTTTTTGTTTGCAGGGGTCTTCCGGCGAGCCTGTTTTACGGTTTTTTCCTGAGGCTTTCTCCTCCAGAAGGGGTCATCAGCCTAATTGAAAAAGCAAGAGCAATTGAAAGACGGTTCAAAGAGGACGGTTTACAAGTGCAGGGCAATGAAAAACTTACTTCGGGCAGCTTATTCTTCTTGAAGTACGGAGCCAAGCCAACCTTAGCGCAATCTGCTAAGGAAGCATTGAGAATCTTTTTGGCTGACTCCACTACCTCCGATTCAGAAAGCTTATCCTTAGTAAACCTTTGAGGATCATCCGGTTTACCAGAGTATTTGCACATTAACTGAGAACGCCGGCTTAGGGGAAGGATGCTCCAGGATAGCCAGCAGCGAAGGAAATCATTGCCAATCAGACCATTTGCTATAAAAGCTCTCAGTTTGGAGAGCTGTGATGAGAACCGGGTCCGTTCAGCAGCACTAAGCCGTGGAGGCAAGGGGTGATTCTCCGGAATACGAGTTTCGCGATAACCCGGCAAAGGATTTTCACCCTCAGGAGAAGTGTCAACACAATAAAACCAGGACTTGTTCCAATCTTTTGGATGAGTATGTAAAGCGGCGTGGGGAAAGACTGCGTCCCTCCTCTTCTGAATACTAACCCCGCCAAGTTCTTGGTGAGGTCCGCTGGTAAACTCAGTGCGCCGGTTTAAATGAAAGAAATCCCAGAATAAATCGACTGAAGGTTCCTCTTGAAGATACACCTCAGAGAACACTTGGAAATCACAAATGTTTGAAACGGAATTGGGTCCGATATCCTGTGGGTGTAGCTGGAAAGCGGCAAGAACATCCCGGAAAAACCTTGAACCGGGGGGAGAGAAGCCTCTAGAGATATGATCCAAAAACACGATGACTTCCCCGGATCTAGGAGTAGGAGGGCATTCATTGCCCGGAGCACGCCACTTTAACTCCGACTGAGGCCCTAGTGTGCCGATGTCAGACAGCTTGATTAAGTCATCTTCAGTAACGACAGAAGGGACCCAATCGCAGGAGACATATTGCTTAGCCATTGCAGTAAAAGAACAGAGTACTGGAGAAGATAAAATACAGAAACGGATTATGAAAGTGCAGTAATCCGGAACCTATCTATGAAAGTTACGCAACGGATTAAACTGAGGACTAGTCGGCGTGATTAAACCGGCAATTATAAAAACAGGTTATATCATTTCCGGTTTATGGCAGTTGAAGAGGAACAGTTCAACCATTGCATCAAGTTACAGAGTTTCGCGAAGTATGTGGTATATCAACTTAAACCGGAATATACTTAGCAAAATCGGCCAAGAAGACAAACAGGTTTTCAAAGGACTATGCTAGAAAAACAGATCTGGGCGTGCTAAGAAAAGGAAAATTAATAGTATACGGGAAGGATCTACAAGGATCTTGTACTAGGAGGATAAATCCATAGGTCAGACAGGGATAATGAGATTGGAAGTACTTACAGCAGAGAAAAAACACAGTTTAAAAAGAGAGATCTGAAGGACAATATTACTAGATATTCTGCTTGAGATCGGACAAGATGAAGCTTGTTAAAAGCTCTAATGGCGGAGGCACAGGACGAAAACCCTAGAGGTTGTAAAGGCAGATAACAAGGAAGAAGAACATACCTGAGAATCGACGGCGGAGATTTTTTCTGGTCGAGCTCAGGGTGATGCAGCGGCCGGGCGAAGACTTGTGGTTCGGCGGTCGTCGGCGACAGTTCGAGCTCGGGCGGCAGCAGAGGAAGAAGACGGAGGAAGAAGACGGAGGAAGAGAACGGACCGAGAAGAAGGTAATGAATGGGGGTGGCAGTATTTATAACCAGGAGTCAGATCTGAAACGACAGGTGCGAGAATCGAGGAGACAGAAAATCGGATAAAGATCCCGTGACGCCTCGATCTTCGGGATAACCCTTAAAATAAGCTACAGTACAGCTCACGGCGTTAAATGCGGAGATGATGTCATTGTCAGACTTTAATGATCTTGGAGGATGACGTCAGAGCCGGTTTACAAAAAGATGAAGACAAAGAAGAAAGTTATACAAGACAGGGAAGACTGATATGAACAAGTTCAAATCATTCTGGGGCCTAATGTCAGGGATATGGTTAGTAGGTATAAACCGGCTATTGTAAACCGGCTTAGTTATATCATACTTGGTTTTAATATTTTAAGTAGAGACTACGGCCCATGAGATTTCAAGGCCCATGTATAGGAGTATGGTTTGTAAACCGCCAAGAGATGTAACTTGAGAGATAAGAAAGAGAAGACAGAGACCGAGGCGGACACAAGTATGAGCCGGCCTCGGGACTCTGTAAACCGGACCAGGCGTTGCCTCTACATAAAGGGACGGCCTGGACGATTCAGGGACAAGCAACAATCAATCCGTCGAGACACAGGCAAAGCGAATCCGCTCCCTGTAAACCGACGCCCAAGCAATAGCAAACCAACTAGACGTAGGCTTTTACCTTCTCCGAAGGGGCCGAACTAGTATAAATCCTTTGTGTCTTTTGTGTGCCATGAATCCTTTCAAGCTAACCCGTGCGATGGTTCCATCATCATGTCCGTTGAACCGGACATCTGCCGTGTTATTTCCACGACACTGCAGCTGCCTCTTCCAACCTAGTGGCAATATATGCCATCTCCTGGTCGGTGGTGTCGCGGGTGAGTCCCCTCTTCTCATCAGCGTCGATTGGCAGCTCCACCAGGTTGTCGAAAAACATCTGCACGGCTTCGTCAGAAGGTTACCGCCAAGTAGGGTTGATCCCGTGGGAATCACACAACGGCATCGCCGCGTGGATAGCACTGAGCGCAGAGCTATTGCACAATGGAACTACACCCGGCGGCAACACAAACCACTCAGGACGGGCGGAGTCATACTTAAATAACGCTTGGAGCATTGCGTTGAGCTCCAGGACAGTGAAGTTGTAATTGAGGCCCGGGCGCAACCTCATGATGTCTGCCGTGTTCTCGAACTCCCAAGCAGCCCTTTTCCTCTCCTGCAAGGGAGCGATGCGGCGGCGGAGGAAGTCTGCTCCGACGGCACCTACAGTGAGCCTGGCATGCCGGAGGCAAAGGATCTGAGTGATGGCTATCTTCAGCTTGTCGTCCTCAGGGGCCAGGTCACTCCAGTCGTTGCCGCGTACTACTGCGACTTGGCGCCGGGAAGTGAACGGCTGCGGGTCATCCTCTATAATCCAACACTAGTTGGCCCTCCACTCATCCCACTTGCCGCGGAGCTCCCCCGTCAAGTACGCCTCTTTCTTATGGAGCCTAAAGATCCAAGAGATTCCGCCAGACAGAGGTGACCCTGACTCAACTCGAGGTATGAAGTAATGGCGGAAGAGAGCTACATTGGGGTAAACTCCGACGAAATTTTCGCACAGATGTGCGAAAATGGCCATGGTTAAGACGGCGTTTGGGGTGAAGTCAACGAGATGAAACCCGTAGGAATTCATGATGTCGCAGAAGAATTCCGAAAAGGGCGGGCAGAGCCCGCAGTAGAAGAATGGAGCGAAGAAGGCATAGCCATTCGGGTACATCTCGCAGGCCACGGTGGGGAGTACCTTGGTGCGCGGGTGCGCCTTCGTCTCCCTCGACCACAAGAGGTAGAAGGTGTCTTTCAGCTCCTCCGCACTAAGCCTCAGCGGGAAGACCGCCATCTTCTTCCGCATTGCTACTAGCCGCAGCGCCTTGGCAGACTTCGCGACCTTCGCCTTCTCGCCCTTCGGGGCCATGGCGGGGACGATGGGGGAAGTCGATGGCGCTGGTGATGCTGGCGGCGGCGGAGGGGGGCGGAGTGCTGCTCTCTTTCGACCTTCGGGGAGGAGGTGAGCGGCGGGGGTTTATGGAGGATGAAGAAGCAACAGGCAAATGGAAGGAACTGCCCCTCTTTCCCCTGCTTTTAAGGGGAGAGGAGGGGACATTTCGCATTTCCCCATTAAAGAAACAGGCCACGATCTCTCCCACGACGCCGCGATTGACGCGTGCCGTTAGGGAGAGGCGCGGTGGATACGGAGTGGGATACGATGTGCCACGGGCCGCGCGTGCCCGTGCACTGTTTTGGGCCTGGCCCAACAGCGCTCGGCACCGTGTATGGCCCAGGCCCGGGGGCTCCTGTCGGTGTACTAAAGTAGGGGTACCTTAGTATCCCGAACTTGTGCACAGGCAGTCGCAGCGTTCCGTGGCAGGGCTTGCCGTGCGACCGCCAAGGTCCACTGTGGTTCCTTTGGAGCCATTCAAGAACAAAGTATTCAAGTTAAAGAGACAAGGCCCCGACAAGAGGAGCTTGCCGGGAAGGCCACTCAAGGCTCAAGACCACTTCTTTGGCACAAGACCCTGGCAAGAGGAGCTTGCCGGGAAGGCCAAACATGGCATTTCAAGAGATTTGCCACAACGCGCCACGCGTCCCGGCAAGGCCCGGAGAGCGACGAGCTCCCAGGCGCGACAAGATAGCAACCGCGGCAAGGCGCTTGCCGCGGCAAACTCCCACTAGGTACCCACGCTCCAGCACATCCACCCACGCGTCGCCCTGGGACCCTTCCAGGCGCACGTGGCGGAAGGCTGTGCAGCCTGGGGTACACGGTGGCAAGCTGTGATGATGAGGCCACCGTCGTGGCGGACGGTGGCGCCATGACGGACGCTTTTTGCACTGTTTGGGGCGACGATGATGGGCAATTAATGCCCTTGTCCCCTGCCGTCAGAGTTAGGTATAGAGCACTATACGAACACTGTTCCAACTACCACCCATTTTACGTTTTTACCCTCGACTGCGTTGCCACCTGTCGGTGACCCCTTTGACCTATAAAAGGAGGCCCATGTGCAACGTAGAGGGGGTTCCGATCACCGATCACTCTCACGCTCGGTCCTGTTAGCGATCAGCACTGTAGCTCTTCTCGCTCCCGAGCCAAGAACGCAATACAACCCAAGGCAGGAGTAGGGTTTTACGCCCCCGTGCGGCCCGAACCTGGGTAAACTGCTCGCGTGTTTGCCTCGATCTGCTCTTTGTGCATCCTCCGCCCCCCTTGCCGTACCGAAAAGGGGCTCCGGTCCCATAAGTGTTCGTGGGCGATCAGTTTCCCCGACAAAGAACTTACCAACAGTGGCGTCACGCTGGTCACAAACTTCCTCCACATTGACATGGTTCACCTGACCTCTGGTAAAGGGATTTGGCTTCTTTCCAGAGCTTCCATTGCCATTCCCGTTCTTCGCCTCGGGACATTCGGTGGCGTAGTGTCCGGTCTTTCCGCACTTGAAACAGGTAATGTGGCTCATATCCTTCTTTGCTAGTGTAGCGGGGTTGGAGCGATGCTGATTGTTGTTTCCTCCGTTTCCATTGCCATTCCTATGGCCATTATGGTTGTGTCTATTCCCTCCATGATGTGAATGTCCTCCATGGTTATGGTGAGTGTGTCCACCATACTTGCCGGATCCTGATCCATTATTTCCCGAGTACGGGGTATAGCGGGGCTTCTGCTGAACTCCATAGTTGTACTTTCCCTGTCCGTACTTCCTCTTGCGGTTTTCCACCTGCTGCTGCTTGCCTTCCAGAATGAGAGCCTTGTCAACCAACTATTGATAATTGTTAAAGGTAGCCACGGTCAACTGAAGTCCCAGATCATCGTTTAGTCCCTCCAGAAATTTCTCCTCCTTAGCGGCATCATCAGCCACGTCTCCGGGAGCATACCTGGATAACTTGCTGAATTCCTCCACATAATCACCAACAGAATGATTACCCTGGCGTAAGTTGCGGAACTCATGCTTCTTCAGACTCATAGCTCCGGCTGAAACATGTGCAGTACGAAACGCCTATTGGAACTAATCCCAAGTCACATTTGCTATGGGGAATGTGGTGGTGTAATTCTCCCACCACGAAGCTGGTGGTCCATCCAGTTGATGTGCGGCAAAGCGCACCTTCTCTGCGTCAGTACATCCTGCGATGGTCAGCTCCCTTCCGATCTTGCGAAGCCAGTCATCTGCGACGATCGGCTCCGTGCTGCTAGAGAACACGGGTGGGTTCAACCTCAGGAAACGGGTAAGGTTGTCGACCGGAGGTGGTGGCGATGGGTTGTTGTTGTTGTTGTTGTTGTTGTTGTTGTTGTTATTCTGGTTCTGATTCTGGATGAGTAGCTGCATGAGGGCATTCTGGTTCTGGATCAACTGGTTAAGTTCCGGCGGAAATTCTGGGTCACGTCTCGGAGGCATCTGTTCGGTTTAGAGTGGATGAGAAATTAGAATAGAATAAAGGCCTAATGAGAGAAATCACTACCCATATGCTTATGATAGCAATAAAACTTCAAATCAAGCAATTCACACAAATCACACCACACAAGCAAAACCTACAGGTAAGGTCATATCCACAAGAGATATGATCTCTTCATACTACCGCAATCATTCGTTGGACTCCATTTGGTAGTGGTGGTCCGAACTAAATCTTCTCAAATCAAAGTCAATTCTAGCTTCTTCTTCTTCGTCAATGATGTCTTCATGGGTCTTGGTCTCATCAGCTGAGCAACTTTTTCACGGGGTTCAACAACTATTGAATTGAAGTAGAGAAGAGATAGAAATTAATAGAGAAGAGTACATACCAACGGATATATAAGGAAGTGGTAAAATAGAGTTTTCTTCCTATGGTTTTCCATTTCCTAGTGGTCGCGTCCTACAGTCAGCGTGTGCTCTGATACCATCTTGTAGCGACCCGACCCAAATGGATCGAAGTCTCTATGCTTAAGTGTCATCCCTGGATCGGTATGCTGACACACACAGTACTCGATTAATTATAACAGAGTTCAATCACACACTACATTACATTGAGGTCATCAAAAGAGTATTTATTACAATAATATGGCCAAAGGCCATCTAAATAAAAATAACTGCGGAAGCATCGAAGGTAAATGAGTCCATCCAACTCCACGGCAAACTGAGTGCAGAACAACGACCTATCGCACCATTAATCCTCGTCAGAAAACTCTGCAACATGAGACATTGCAGCCGTGTAGGTCAGCACATGGAATATGCTGGCAATGTCACACCATAGAATAATAATAATGAAAAAGACTATATCTATATGCAAATTTAGCTGGTGGAGGCTCTAAGTTTAATTTTTGCATAAAGCCAATTTTACCCTACAACAAAGGAATAAATTTGTATTTACTACTAAATTAAAAATGCCATTATTGAGAAGGTTCCTCCAACTCAATCCCAAAATTCCCAAGTTATTAGTAACCCAATAATTTCATTAAATAGAGTGATGAGATCAACCAACAATTCACTTCTAGATACTCATGTTGTCCATAATCGGGGACACGGCTAATCATGATTAGTTTGTACACTCTGCAGAGGTTTGCACACTTTTCCCCACAAGACTCGACCACCTCCATGATCGGAAGATCGAGACATAGTCTTTCTGAAGTATTTCCTCCAAACCCTGGGTAGACCGGTACACCTACTTTCCCCTACATCAGCTAGTCTACCACGGAAAGAGGTCACACAACTTACTCAACTATGCCAGAGCCCATAATGGCTTGTGGCTTGACACGGAAGGTTCTAGGCATGAAATATCTTATGATCCCTTTGAGCCTGGGTGGCGGACCTAGGGTAATCACACGGGTACTCCGGGATTCCCCTTGGGCAAGCGCTAGTTTCTCCAGGTGCCCCAAACAATCCACCCAGATGTGTATTAAATTTGCCACCTTATGTTGTCCCGATAAATTATTATCTCTCGCAACTTGCATGTATCACACATACCAATCCCCGTCTACGAGCATGGCTAAGCAATATATGATATAATGAATATTTCCCGTGGTGATAAAAGGTCATAGGTTCCCACCACATAAACTATATAGCCTAACCACATGTTCCCAATCCTACTCATGCAATCTTTGAGGGTGAAACTAATGCATAGTAAAAACTGGTATTGAAAATTATGATCAAAGTGTGAACTTGCCTTGCAGACGTTCGTTGAGCTCTAAAGATTCGTAGTAGTAAGCTTCGCACTCCAGATGATCTAGCGTAAGCAAGTAATGACATTCATAAGCATACAAGCAAAGAATCGAAAAGAAAACGAATAAAAGACTTCCGAAAACTCCAAAAACACCAAAATAAAATTTCTGTACAGAATGTAATTTTCACAGCAACAAAAATAAATGGTTTTGGTTTTAACAGAAGGTACATGTCACAAGCTTTGATTTGCAAAAAGAATCACCCAAAACGGAGTTACGAAACTCAAGTTATGGCCTAACGAAGTTTGAATTTAGATCTGTTTGAATTCAAATTTTAAAATTTGCAAGAAAATATTTCGTTTGGTTCTCTTGATAGAGGATATTTCTACAAAACCGTAGGAAAAAGAATCAACTAAATCGGATATATAGATTAAAATATATACTAGAAATAAGAATTGGTACATTATGTGAGATTGAAAATTTACTGGAAAAAGAGAAAAAAAATCGGCCAGGGTGCTCACCGGACTTGTCGCCGGAGACGAGGAAGAAGGCGGCTCCGGTTTGTTTCGGCGAAGGACGCGTGCGGGGCAGTGAAGAGCAACATGATGCGGATCCGAGGAGCAGTACCGCGGTGTCGGTATCGCCTCTTGGCGTGGTGGAGAAGCCGCCGGAATACACGAACTCTGGCGAGCAATTGGCGAGGTTAGGGAGGGGGAAAAGCTCCAGAAGGAGAGGGCTTCGGACGAGGGGTGAGAGGGGCTCGCGGGGATGCTTTATATAGGGCTTGGGGAGGTCAGAATCCAAGAAGATTATGGTGTTTAATGGTGGCTGTTTCTCTGCCTCGTAATGGCCATTACAGGCGACTCCAAGGCGCACTAGGAAGGGGAAGGAGTAGAGGGAGGCGAGGGGAACCGATTCCGGGGGTTAGTGGGTACGGGGGAAGGGAGTTGAGGGGAGAGAGAGGTGGAGGCGCCATGGATGACCCTCCGTTTGTGTTCCTAGGAGGAAGAAGAAGATAGCGCTGGGCATGGGCCTTAGTGAGAAAAAAAAAGAGGCCCAATAAAAGAAAGACAGAAAAAATATAAAGATAGAAAATAAAAAATATTTTATATAGGACATATATATATATCAAAAAATTCAGAAAAATAAATCCTACAAGATGAACTATTTTTCAGAGGCTAAATAAAAACTTTATAAAAAACATTTTTCTAAAAATCCAAATGAAACTCAAATTTGAATTCAAAAGTTTCGGCATTGTTTTCTTCTAACTTTTTGGAGTGTCATGTTCGCTCCTCTCATACTTTTGAACTAGTATTTGTCAGGGATTTTTGAAATAAATTTCAGATGCCAAGTTGAATCCTAAGTCAGATAAAACTCAAATGCCTCTGAAATTTCCAAATGACACTCAAATAAAAAAAATTGCATAGATGCTTAGCTAATAATTGTAAAAAATTCCAAATTGAAAATTTTGGATGTTACATAAATTCTTTTAATGGCCATTCACAATGCTGCAAATCGGCATCCCTCGGTGGTTCATCGTCCGGCTCACGGAACGCGAGCCTCGGTTCTTGCTTCCTTGAAGGACCACCTTAGAAGCTTCTCCTAGACATTTTTCTGAAATTTTCTGAAATTTTTAGTAACTCACAATAAAAGTTAACCAAACTCAACATGAATGATAGCAACAACTCCTATAAGTGCCTAGAGGCTAAATCATGCATTAGAACTACTTGGGACCAAGAAAATTTGACATGCAAGCTCAATAACAAGGTCACCACAGCAACATCAATTTGCAACAAGTAAAGCATTAGAACAAAAACTAATTGGACCAATGGAGGAGTCATATACCAAGGAACAATCTCCCCTAATAGTTTGGTAAATGGTTCTTTGAGCAAGGAGATCGAAAATGGCAGCAAAATGAGCTAGAACTCGGGTTTGAGCTGGTTGAGGATTTTTTTGGGAGGAAGAAGAAGAGCATGGGTGAAAGGATAAGTGGAGGGGGGCCACGTGGGGCCCTCGAGATAGGGGGCGCGCCCTGTGCCCTCGAGGCCACGTGCTGGCTCCCCTCGCTGTGTGTTCAGTGCCATATTTTCTTAAATATTCTAGAAAGAATAATATTTCATTTTCATGGCATTTGGAGAACTTTTATTTTCGGGATATTTTTTATTGCACGGATAAGTCTGGAAACAGACATATAATGCTATTTTTCTTTTATTTAACCTAATTAACAAAAATTAAAAGCAGGGTACAGAAGGTTTGTGCTATCTAGATTGACCTATCCCATGTTCATCAAAAGGAATCCATTAACAAGGTTGATCAAGTCTTGTTAATAAACTCTTTCCGAGTAACATGCAAGCGGAGAATTTTCGAATAACACTTTGTTACCTCAATGGGGATATGTATGTCCCCAACAATAAGTATGTCATATGCCTTCTTGATAGTAGGAATAGGAAACTCAAAACCTCCAATAGTAATAGTCGAAGTTTTTCCAATATAATTGATACTATAGACCTGAGGTTGTTTCCTCGGAAAGTGAACCGTATGCTCATTACCATTGACATGAAAAGTGACATTGCCTTTGTTGTAATCAATAACAGCCCCTGCAGTATCCAGAAAAGGTCTTCCAAGAATAATAGACATACTATCATCCTCGGGAATATCAAGTATAACAAAGTCCATTAGAATGGTAACATTTGCAACTACAACAGGCACATCCTCACAAATTTTGACATGTATAGCAGTTGATTTATCAGCCATTTGCAAAGATATTTCAGTAGGTGTCAACTTACTGAAGTCAAGTCTACGATATAAAGAGAGAGGCATAACACTTACACCAGCTCCAAGATCACACAAAGCAGTTTTAACATAGTTTCTCTTAATGGAGCAAGGTATAGTAGGTACTCCTGGATCTGCTAGTTTCTTAGGCATTCGACCCTCAAAAGTGTAATTGCAAGCATGGTGGAAATTTCTACTTCAGGTATCTTTCTTTTGTTGGTAATAATATCTTTCATATACTTGGCTTAAGGATTTGTTTTAAGCACATTAGTCAAACGCATACGCAAAAAGATAGGTCTAATCATTTCGGCTAAGCGCTCAAAATCTTCATCATCCTTTTTCTTGGATGGTTTCGAAGGAAAAGGCATGGGTTTCTGAACCCATGGTTCTCTTTCCCTACTGTGCTTCCTAGCAACAAAGACTCTCTTATCATAACGTTGATTCTTTGATTGTGGGTTATCAAGATCAAAAGCAGGTTCAATCTCTACATCATTATCATTGCTAGGTTGAGCATCAGCATGAACATCGTTATTAATATTATCACTAGGTTCATGTTCATTACCAGATTGTGTCTCAGCATCAGAAACAAATATATGATTGGGATTCTCAGGTGGGTGAGCTACAGGTTCACTAGAAGCATGCAAGGTTCTATCATTTTTCTTTTTCTTCTTCTTAGAAGAACTAGGTGCATCTAAATGAGCTATCTGAGAATCTTGCTCAATTCTCTTAGGGTGGCCTTCAGGATACAGAGGTTCCTGAGTCATTCTACCACCGCTAGTCACAACTCTAATGGCATTATCATTATTCTTACTATTTAATTCATTGAGCAAATCATTCTGAGCCTTAAGTACTTGTTCTACTTGAGTGGTGACAATGGAAGCATGTATACTAATAAGTTTCAGTTCATCTTTGGCATTATACAGATAATCACTCAAGCGTTCAATCATATGATCATTGTGTTATAATTGTCTACCAATATAATCATTGAAGTTTTCTTGTTTCACAATAAAATTGTCAAACTCATCTAAGCATTGGCTAGCAGACTTATAACGAGGAATATCACCTTCATCAAATCTATAAAGAGAATTTACCTTTACTACCTGTGTCGGGTTATAAAGACCATGTATTTCTTCAATAGGCGGTAAATTCTTAACATCTTTAGCTTTAATACCTTTTTCTTTCATGGATTTCTTTGCCTCTTGCATATCTTCAGGACTGACAAATAGAACACCTCTTTTCTTCGGAGTTGGCTTAGGGGCTGGTTCAGGAAGTGTCCAATTATTTTCATTGGCCAGCATATTGTTCAATAGTAATTCAGCTTGTTCCGCTGTTCTTTCCCTGAAAACACAACTAGCACAACTATCCAGGTGGTCTCTGGAAGCATCGGTTAGTCCATTATAAAAGACATCAAGTATATCATGCATCTCAAGAGGATGATCAGGCAAAGCATTAAGTAACTGGAGAAGCCTCCCCCAAGCTTGTGGGAGACTCTCTTCTTCAGTTTGAGCAAAGTTATATATTCCCCGTAAGGCAGCTTGTTTCTTATGAGCCGGAAAATATTTAGCAGAAAAGTAATACATCATATCCTGGGGACTACGCACACAACCAGGATCAAGAGAATTAAACCAAGTCTTAGCATCACCCTTTAACGAGAACGGAAATAACTTAAGGATATAATAGTAACGAATCTTTTCATCATTGGTAAATAGGGTGGCTATATCATTCAACTAAGTAAGATGTGCCACAACAGCTTCAGACTCATAGCCATGGAAAGGATCAGATTCAACCAAAGTAATTAACCCAGGATCAACAGAGAATTCATAATCCTTATCAGTGACACATATAGGTGAAGTAGCAAAAGCAGGGTCATGTTTCATTCTAGCATTCAAGGACTTTTCTTTCAGCTTAGCTAATAATTTCTTAAGATCATATCTATCATTGCAAGCAAGAAAGTCTCTAGCAGTTTCTTCATCCATAACATAACCCTCAGGCACAACAGGCAATTCATATCTATTGGGAGTAGTTTCATCATCACTTTCATAAATATCATCAGCATTTGCACTCTCCCTAACCTTAGCAAATTGTTGATCTAGAAATTCACCTAGTGGCACAGTATCAGGCATAGAGATAGTTTCATCATACATAGCAGAAGTAGCATCATCAAGAACATACGACATATCAGATTCAATAGCAGGAGTATGTGTCGCAAGTTTACTCATAACAGAAGGAGAATCAAGCGCAGAGCTAGATGGCAGTTCCTTACCTCCCCTCGTAGTTGAGGGTAAGATCTTGGTTTTTGAGTCCTTCAAATTCTTCATAGTGATAAGCAGATATAAATCCCAAGTGACTTCAAGAATAGAGCTATGCTCCCGGCAACGGCGCCAGAAAATAGTCTTGATAACCCACAAGTGTAGGGGATCGCAACAGTTTTCGAGGGTAAAGTATTAAACCCAAATTTGTTGATTCGACACAAGGGGAGCGAAAGAATACTCTTAAGTATTAGCAGCTGAGTTGTCAATTAAACCACACCTGGAAACTTAGTATCTGCAGCAAGATAGTTTAGTAGCTAAGTAATATGATAGTGGCGGTAGCGACAATAAAAGTAACGATAGTGTTTTTGTAGTTTTTGTGATATAAGCAACGGAAAAGTAAATAAGCGACAAGCAATATAGGTAAAGCTCGTAGGCATTGGATCGGTGATGGGAAATTATGTCGGATGCAATTCATCATGTAGAAGTTATAACCTAGGGTGACATAGAACTAGCTCCAGTTCATCAATGCAATGTAGGTATGTATTCCGAATATAGTCATACATGCTTATGGAAAAGAACTTGCATGGCATCTTTGGTCCTACCCTCCCGTGGCAGCGGGGTCCTATTGGAAACTAAGGAATATTAATGCCTCCTTTTAATAGAGTACCGGACCAAAGCATTAACACATAGTGAATACATGAACTCCTCAAACTATGGTCATCACCGGGAGTGGTCCCGATTATTGTTACTTCGGGGTTGCCGGATCATAACACATAGTAGGTGACTATAGACTTGCAAGATAGGATCAAGAACACACATATATTCATGAAAACATAATAGGTTCAGATCAGAAATCATGGCACTCGGGCCCTAGTGACAAGCATTAAGCATAGCAAAGTCATAGCAACATCAATCTCAGAACGTAGTGGATACTAGGGATCAAACCCTAACAAAACTAACTCGATTACATGATAGATCCCATCCAACCCATCACCGTCCAGCAAGCCTACGATGGAATTACTCACACACGGCGGTGAGCATCATGGAATTGGTGATGGAGGAATGTTGATGATGACGATGGCGACGATCTCCACTCTCCGGAGCCCCGAACGAACTCCAGATCAGCCCTCCCGAGAGAGATTAGGGCTTGGCGGCGGCTCCGTCTCGTGAAACGCGATAATTCTTTTTCCTTGATTTTTTTCTCCACGAAACGGAATATATAGGACCCGGGGATACGTCGGTGGAGCATCGGGGGCCGTCGAGGCAGGGGGCGCGCCCTGGGAAGGGGGGCGCGCCCCCCACCCTCGAGGACAGGGTGTGGCCCCCCCGGTGTAGATCTTCTTGCAGATATTTTTTATATTTTCTGAAATAATTCTCCGTTGATTTTCAGGCGATTCCGAGAACTTTTTATTTCTGCACAAAAACAACACCATGGCAATTCTGCTGAAAACAACGTCAGTCCGGGTTAGTTCCATTCAAATCATGCAAGTTAGAGTCCAAAACAAGGGCAAACGTGTTTGGCAAAGTAGATACGATGGAGACGTATCATGGCTCACGCAAACAAGCAGAATGGTTTTATGTGTTGTCCATGCCCTATCTGTGGGAATACGAAGTATTACTCTGACTCGAAAACCCTTCACATCCACCTGCTTGAGAAGGATTTCATGCCACACTATAATGTTTGGACCAAGCACAGAGAAAGAGGGGTTATGATGGAAGACAACGAATAAGAAGAGGATGATGACAACTATCCGCCCCGTGAATACGGTGATGCTACAACGGGGGAAACTAAAGATCAAGAGGAACAAGATGGTGTGCCCGATGATAATCTTCATCGGGTCATTGCTTATGAAAAGAGATAATGCCAAAGTGAAAGGGAGAAGTTGAAGTTCGATCGCATGTTAGAGGATCACAAAAAAGGGTTGTACCCAAATTGCGAAGATGGCAACACAAAGCTCGGTACCACAATGGAATTGCCGGAATGGAAGGCAGACAATGGTGTATCTGACAACGGGTTTGAGAATCTACTGAACATATTGAAGAAGAAGCTTCCAAAGGATAATAAATTTCCCGACGGTACGTATGGAGCAAAGAAGGTTCTATGCCCTCTAGGATTGGAGGTGCAGAAGGTACATGCATGCCCTAATGACTGCATCCTCTATCGCGGTGCGTACGAGGATTTGAACGCATGCCTGGTAGGCGGTGCATTGCGGTATAAGATAAGACGAGATGACTCTGGTGATGTTGACGGAGAGCGTCCCAGGAAGAGGGTTCCTGCCAAGGTGATGTGGTATGCTCCTATAATACCACGGTTGAAGCGCTTGTTCAGATACAAAGAGCATGCAAGTTGATGCGATGGCACAAAGAGGACCGTAAGAAAGAGGGGAAGTTGAGAGCACCCGCTGATGGTTCGTAGCGGAGAAAAATTCGAGAGAAAGTGGGGGGACTTTGCAGGTGACACAAGGAACATATGGCTTGGTTCAAGGGTGGATGGCATTAATCCTTTTGGGGAGCAGAGAAGCAATCATAGGTCCTGGCTCGTAACTCTATGTATCTATAACCTTCCTCCTTGGCTATGCATGAACACTAGTAGAAAAAGGGCCTAATGTGAAGTACATTAGTCCCGGTTTGGAACTGAACCGGCACTAATGTGACCATTAGTGCCGGTTCCAACGGCTAGGTGGGCGGAGCTCATTAGTACCGGTTCGTGGTGAACCTTTAGTATCGGTTCGTGCTACGAACCGGTACTAAAGAGGCTGTGGCAGGCTGTGGTCAGGCTGGGGCCCCACTAGCACCTTTAGTACCGGTTCATGCCACAACCCGGTACTAGAGGTTTCTAGTTGATTCATTTTGCAGCGCTTTTTTAGTCCCATCTCGCTCCTCTAACAGAGTTTTTACCACCTTACATATGTTAACTCTCAAACTATCACAACCACTTGGTCTTCATTGAACTCTATGTGTAGAATTGTGGCCACAATATGAGTCTTCTCCGGTTCAGAAACCGGAGAAGACTCATATTGACAATTCAGATTGTACACAAAAAGATCATTGATGATCAATTTGTTTTTGATGTATTTCTCTGTAGTAGTAGCGCCTTTTGGCTAAAAGACGGTGCTGATCAATGTATTTTTGAAAAGCACTACAAAAACTGGACAATCGCTTTCGATGTATCAGGGTTTCGGACGAAAAAACTCATCTGTTACACCGACACCTCATTTTTTAAACTTGTTACAACTCCGGACTTTTTTTGCATTCAGTTTGCACAATTCAAAGCCACGTCATCAACTTTCAACCCTTTCTGACATCATTTGCTATTTTTCATTCATTTACTAATTTGTTTTGAGAGCTAAATGACCGTGAAATTGAAAAGCACTACAAAATGAACTCTAAAAATGTTGAAACTTGGCATGGTATCATCATTTCACCCACATAGCATGTGGAAAAAACTAGAGAGGGTCACGGCAAAAACTGGATGCACTTTGTGTACAAACTGGACAATCGCTTTCGAAGTATCATGGTTTCGGATGAAAAAACTCATCTGTTACACCGACACTTCATTTTCTTAAACTTGTTAGAACTCCGTACATTTTTGCGTTCAGTATGCACGATTCAAAGCCATGCCATCAACTTTCAACCCTTTCTGACATCATTTGCTATTTTTCATTCATTTACTGGTTTGTTTGGAGGGCTAAATGACCGTGAAATTGAAAAGCACTACAAAATGAACTCTGAAAAGGTTGAAACTAGGCATGGTACCATTATTTCACCCACATAGCATGTTCAAAAAAGTAGAGAGGGTCACGGCAAAAGCTGGATGCACTTCGTGTGCAAACTGGACAATCTCCTTCGAAATATCAGGGTTTTGGACGAAAAAACTCATCTGTTACACCGGCACTTCATTTTTTTAAACTTGTAAGAACTCCGGACATTTTTGCATTCAGTATGCACGATTCAAAGCCACGTTATCAACTTTCAACCCTTTTTGACATCTGATGTCTACACACGCTTCTATTCTTGTAGACTATGTTGGGCCTCCAAGCGCAGAGGTTTGTAGGACAGCAGCAATTTCCCTCAAGTGGATGACCTAAGGTTTATCGAACTCAGGGAAGTAGAGGTTGAAGATGGTCTCTCTCAAGCAACCCTGCAACTAAGATACAAGAAGTCTCTTGTGTCCCCAACACACCTAATACAACTAGGAGTTGTATAGGTGCACTAGTTCGACGAAGAGATGGTAAAATATGGATGATAGGAGTGGCAAAGCAAAGTAATATATATCTGTAATAAAAAGTGCAGCAAGCAAACAAGTGGTAAACGTGAGCACAAATTGTATTGCAATGGTGGAAACAAGGCCTAGGCTTCATACTTTCACTAGTGGCAACTCCCAACAACATTTACATAGTCTAATCACATGATATTTCCCATAAAACATGCAATAGAGACGCACTCGGAGGTCATTCCTTTGTGGTCAAGAGAGGACGAGAATTATGTAGGGCTACAAAAGCACAACTCAAAGTTCGTAGTTCTCAATCTATGGATTTCCCAATGTCACCGCGGCCATCCAAAGAGAGTACCACAATCACCACAACATATCTCCAGGATAGTGAAAGACAAGCACCAAGAGACTCTCAATCTTCAATCAACACACAAAAGAGGAAATCACTCATGAAAATATTCTTCTAATCCATGTCCAATAGACCGCTGTCACCTTGGTCTCGGGGATTATACTAGATAAAGACAAGTGAGTACATGATACGTCCAAAACGTATGTATAATGTCTGCTTGCTCCATGCATCTTTTGTGTGATATTGCTATGATATTTATGCACTTCCATACACTTTTGATCATATTTGGACTAACCTACTAATGGTTGCAAAAGTGCACAATGTTCTTGTTTTACACTTTATTGTGTAGGAATTACTTGGAAATTGACAAAAACGCAAAAGGAGTCGTATTGGAGTAGGACTCTGACTTTCCTGAAATCTGTCTGAGAACATTTTTTAAATATGGTCACGTTCCGGCACGAAGACGACGTCAAACGGAAAAAGTCTAGTTGCTAAAGTTGTGGGGAATTTCGAGGCGATGCTTCTGGATATAAAATTCGTCCAAATCGGAGTCCGGACGGCCGAGTAAAGCCCGTTTTACTGAGGCCCAAAATCTGATGACGGGAATCCGAGAGTCTATATAAAGAGAGGAAACCTAGGTCACCAAGGGCCATGAATTTTCCTCCTCCCGAGCCGCCGTCTTGGAGGGAAGGACTAGCACCATTGCAGCACCATCCACAAAGAAGAAGGGGGGCCAAGGAGCCGCTGCCCCCTAGGGCCGCCGCCGTCCCGAGGGCCGCCGCCGCCCCCAAGGGCCGCCGCCGCCGCCGCCGCCCCCAAGGGCCGCCGCCGCCGCCTCCGTGGCTGTCGCCGGCCATCTCCTCCTCGCGGGGCTGCACCTCTCCATCAACACCATCATCAACCTCCTCCTCACCATGTCCATGTGTGAGTAGTCTTCTCCGGGGCCGAGGGCCCGTACGTGTAGCTATGTGGTTATCTCTCTCTCCCATGATGTGATCTTCGTTGTGATCATAGGCTATGTTAATCTAGGGTGATCCCATGATATTTCCCCTTCCTCTATGTATTGGATTGATGTACTCACTTGTCTTTATCTAGTATAATCCCCGAGACCAAGGTGATAGCGGTCTATTGGACATGGATTAGAAAAATATTTTCATGAGTGATTTCCTATCTTGTGTGTTAATTGAAGATTGAGAGTCTCTTGGTGCTTGTCTTTGACTATCCTTTAGATATGTTGTGGTGATTGTGGGACTCTCTTTGGATGGCCGCGGTGACATTGGGAAATCCTTAGATTGAGAACTACGAACTTTGAGGTGTGCTTTTGTAGCCCTACATAATTCTCGTCCTCTCTTGACCACAAAGGAATGACCTCCGGGTGCGTCTCAATTGCATGTTTTATGGGAAATATCATGTGATTCGATTATGTTAACGTTGTTGGGAGTTGCCTCTAGTGAAAGTATGATCCCTAGGCCTTGTTTCCACCATTGCAATACTATTTGTGCTCACGTTTACCACTTGTTTGCTTGCTGCACTTTTTATTACAGATTTATATTACTTTGTTTTGCCATCAATATCACTTGCCATTTAACATCTCTTCGCCGAACTAGTGCACCTATACATCTGACAAGTGTATTAGGTGTGTTGGGGACACAAGAGACTTCTTGTATTTTAGTTGCATGGTTGCTTGAGAGAGACCATCTTCAACCTCTACTTCCCTGAGTTCGATAAACCTTAGGTCATCCACTTGAGGGAAATTGCTGCTGTCCTACAAACCTCTGCGCTTGGAGGCCCAACATAGTCTACAAGAGTAGAAGCATGTGTAGACATCAGTACATCAATTCAATACATAGAGGAAGGGGAAATATCATGGGATCTCCCTAGCTTAACATAGCCTATGATCACAACGAAGATCACATCATGGGAGAGAGAATTGACCACATAGCTACTGGTAGAAAACTCAGCCCCGAGGAGGAACTACTCCCGCTTCATGGAGGGAGGAAGCAACGTCGATGGAGATGAATCCGGGGGCACTTCCCCGTCCCGGCAGGATGCCGGCACAGGAATTCTGGTCCCCCGAAACTTGGTGGCGATGGCGGCGGAGATCGGAATTGCTTCTGGAGAAAAGGGTTCTGGAATCAGGGTTTTCGCGGCGGGAGGAATATATATGCGAAGGGGGGGTCACCAGAGGCGGAGCCGGGGCCCCAGACGCCCCCCTGGCGTGGCCAGGGGTGGGGCCGCGCCGGGTGGCCGCCTGGGCCACCCCTGGCTCCCCTCTGGCCCCGCTTTGGTTTTTCTCGAAGCTTCCTGTACGCTGATTTTTCCTGTATTTTTCCCGGAATTTTTGGAGCACTTTTAATATGGGGGAAACCTGAAATAGAAAAACAGCAGAAAACAGGAACTGGCACTGTGGTGCACTGAGTTAATAGGTTAGTCCAAATATGATCAAAAGTGTATGGAAGTGTATAAATATCATAGCAATATCACACAAAAGAAGCATGGAGCAAGCAGAAATTATAGATACGTTTTGGACGTATCAACATCCCCAAGCTTAATTCCTGCTCGTCCTCGAGTAGGTAAATGATAACAAGCATAATTTCTGTGGTGACATGCTATCAACCATATAAGAACTTTTAAGTAAAGCAATCAAAGCATGTAATTCAATTCAAGTCATAACAAGCAAGAGTCTATATTAACATTGTAACAAGTAACATAAGAACATAAAGGTGCAAGAGCTCTCGCTGTCCGTGACTCGAATGTCTCCAAATGGTGTTTGCATGCAAGAAAGGGGATAGGGATATATGAGAGAGTAAAACATAGTTTTTATATTGTTGAGAACTTAATCTACTAAAGTTTCACACTTGGTCTTCTTTGGAATCTTATCTTGACTCTTCCCCAGACCGTCAGCCAGGTACAAGTCAAAACGATCCACTCCCTTTCGATATTTTGAGCACTCATGCAATGGATGAGCGTAAGCAATAACGTTGACACTTAGGATGGCAAAGAGAGAAAAATGATGAAGGGGGAAGACAAAAAAGGGTGTGAAAGGCTCACATCAATGAGGACAATCATAGGCGAGAGAAAGCCAAATGATAGATCTGATGTGAGGAGTAGGGATTGCCATGCAACGGATGCACATATGAGCTAAGGTAAGCTCTCCAATGGAACTAGTGGGGGTGCATCCAACTTGCTTGCTCAAGAAGACCTAGAGCTCTTTTGAGGAGGCTCATCATTGGAATATACAAGCCAAGTTCTATAGTGTGAAGGTCCCCACATAGCTATATGCATGAATGATAATCTCTATGGAGTACAAGGTATAAGATGGAGTACGAGTGTGGATCTCTCAAAAGGAATAGTAGTGTGCCCCCTTCTCTCTTTTTATTTCTTTTTCTCTTTTTTCTATTTTTTTTAGTTTTTGTGGCCTCAATGGCTCTTTCTATTTAACTCTCGTTTGTCCTCTTTGGGATCTTTTGATTTTGTCCTCTTTGGGATCTTTTCCTCACTTTAGGGGCAACACTCTATTTATTACAAGGAGTATAGAAGATCTTTCACACTTTACAAAAGTACTCAACATAAATAAAATGAAACTATCATGATGTATGCAAATGTATGCCTCTGCCAGTGTAGCAGGATATGCAATGATACTAGCGCATCATGTAGCAATGATTAGGGAAAGGCCCAACTAGCATGCGGCTCATCGATCAAGCAAAAAGCATGTATGACATGAAGATGAAGTCATGAGAAGATGGATGTTGCATGACAATGTATCTCGGAAAGGCTATGGAAATGCCTTGATAGTTAGGTATGGTGGCTGTTTTGAGGAAGGATATAATGAGGCTTATGATGACAGAGCGTATCGTGCCAAGGATTTGGATGCACCGGCGAAGTATGCGCCAACTCTCGAGGTGAGAAAGGGCAATGCACGGTACCGAAGAGGCTAGAAAAATATGGCTAGGTGGAAGTGTCAACTTTCGAATACTCACATTAGTCCGAAGAACTCATGCAGTTATTATCGGTAACTCTCAATCTAATTAGGAGGTTCACAAAGAGACAAGTACCCCGAGGAGGAGTGTATGGGGGTTTGGTTATCCTTGCGCATCCTCGACTCATGGTACGTGAGTGTACTCTAATATTCGATCCCTCCAAAGATTAGTGATCCATCTAGTAGCTAAAGTTCTCAACTATTTTGTAGGTTTTCGAAAATAAACACGGATTGCCCAAAATACGACATCTATCACTAATAGGCTAAAGCTCTTGACACCAAAAGTTCAAACATTACTCATGGCAATACCTCAAAACTATTGCAAGTTACTACTAAAATTAAATAGCAACCTCAATTACCTACTTTAAGTTAAGACACACAACTCAGTGCAACAGGCAAACTCTCTTAACAAGATAAACATGAAAACTCAGGAGAGTTCAACAACCAACTAAACAAAAGCTCTTTAAAAAGAAAAGCATGAAAACTAAGAGCTAAACATGACAGCAGCTATGGAAAGACAAAGAACACACACAGCTAAGATAAACATGAAAATCCTATGTTGTGTTCTAGGTTGAAGTGGAGCGTGTTTCTCTCCCACACAAAGAAAGCTGGGTTCTAACTTGTTATGAATAGCAAGCAAAGCTAAATAAAACTAAAAAGGAAACTAAGAGCAAGACGCTCGAAGCATAGCACATAACACATGAAGTGATAATTATAGTGGAACGAAAGACGAACTGACAATTGTTGATGGAGAAGGGGATGCATGGGGGCATCCCCAAGCTTAGACGCTTGAGTCTTCTTGAATATTTCTTGGGGATGCACGGGGGCATCCCCAAGCTTGAGCGTTTGACCCTCCTGAATCTTCTTTTATCATCTTCCCTCGCACACTCGAAAAATCCCTTCATACATAACTCATCATAATCTGATTAGCGAGGTTAGTACCCATAATAAAATAATTTTTCCCTACTGGAAATAAGGATAATCTTGAAGAGCTACTGTTTCTCAAGATTGCCAAAAGGTTTTTGCAAAGAAAAAGCAAGCTCAAGGTTAACAAAACGAAGAAAAGGCAAAACAGGACAGAATCTGTGAAAAACAGACCAGCAGGTAGTAAATAATTTTTTCGGGGCACTTCTGCAACTCAAATAAAAAAACTCAGAACAGCGCCCGAAAGCCAATTGTATAGAGCACGCTGTCAAAAACATTCAGATCAAAAAGATGATCTGGTGATTTTATACGAATTTTTCTGTCCAAGGACAGAATCTGTTTCCTGGACAACACGTCACAACTTTTGAACTTTCTTGCTATCGGAGGCTAAACTTGGCACAAAGCTGAAAAGAAAAGATACAATGATGATGCTACAGTAGTAACAAACATCAAGACCAGTAAAAACTGAAAGAACAAACTGAAAGCAAAGATAACAAGGGTTGTCTCCCTAGAGCTCTTTCTTTATAGCCATAAAGATAGGCTTAAGACTTTAATGATGCTCTCGTAGGAATAAGAGTTGAAGAACAAAGGAGAGCATCAAGAAGCAAATACCAAACACATTTAAGCCTAACATGCTTCCTATGCATAGGAATATTGCAATAGAATAATTCATTGAAGCACAAAGCAATAAGCATAGGAAGACAAAACAAGTGCAGCTTCAAAACCTTCAACATAAAGAGAGGGAACTTGATATTATTGAAATATCTAGAAGCATATGTTCCCTTCTCATAATAATTTTCAGTGGGATCACGAATAAACTCAACAATATAAGCATCACATAAAGCATTGTTACCATGATCCACATGCAAAAAGGTACTCTTACTCTCCACATAAGCATAATCTTTCTCATTGGTAATAGTGGGAGTAGGACTATCATAAACAACTTGAACACTATAGATTAATTGTGTATTAGGAAGATGGTGTTCAACAAGGGAGTAATTCCCTCCATGATTATGACAAGTTTCATAAGGATAATTTCTCCTTATGTCATAGGTACCTTTATAATCACTATAGATTGGAGTTATAACATTGCTAGCAACTATATTTGTAAACATGTTGTCTTTATTCTTACTAGTAAAAGAATTTTCAATTATCACATCACTAGTGGGTAAAGGATTTGCAATCCTATCATCCCCAAGCTTAGAGCTTTCCATATCATCACTTTCAGAGTTGGTACCAAAAAGATTTTCAAGATCATAAGTAGCATTGTCATCATTTTCCCAATCACAATAAGTAACATGCATATCATAATCAAAATCATCTTCAATAGTACCTACGGACGTATCATCAAGATCATAATTAAGGCAATAAACTTCACCTTCTTCTTTAAACTTACAACCGTTAGGATAAAAGTTGATGGGAGGAATATGCTCAGGCCAGGTTGATACCCATTCTTCTTCCTTCTTGCTCCTATTCCTCCTCCTCTTCTTTTTCTTCTTCTTCACCTTAGGAGGGAGTGGTTGGAGATGAAGCTTCTCCACATATCCTGGTTTATCATTCGAAACAGTAGGGGAAACTTGGGAGAAACTCTCCTTTTTATTAGCAGAAATATAAGAGACATTTTTATACTTTGGTAAAGTTCCCTCCTTTCTAATCTTATGTAATCATTTTTATGGCAATTAACAACACAATAGAGATGGCAATTTTGCAAAGTGTTTTTTATTCCTATGGCATTAACATCTAGCCAAGAAGTCCTTTCTGATAACTCTTCACACATCAAAAATAACATAAGCTCATCATAAAGATCAGGGGTGATCATGTTATCACACAATTGGTTAAAAGTTATGTTTTGAAAGTGCATGCATTGAAAATTAAAGTGACCCTCTATACAACAAAGTTCACAAGTAAAAGGATAAAGGTCACACAATTCTCTAGCAATTTCATTTAAATCTTTGACCCAAGTGATTGTTCTTTCATGCTTATGTTGCTTACAATACTTCTCTTCTTCAATCATAGGCCTTTCACAAGGTCTATCCACTCCACAAAAATAAACATGCTTATATAAAACTTCATTTTTAGGAATTGGATCATGCATGTTGCAATCATCATGAACAATTTCATTTTCTTTGCAAATCTCTTTTAAAGGTTCATGATGCTTGATCCAATCCTCCTTAGGCATATTAAGATGTGAAGCAAAAGATTTGAGGAAATCAACAAGGAGTTTAGAATCAAGCCCAAACTTAGCGCTAAACTTATTAAAACTTGTAGTTTCAACAAAGGACTTAATGCAATCATACTCATAAATTATACCTGACTCTTTACCTTTGTCGATCTCCCAATCTTCAGTGTTGCGTTGAATTCTTTCAAGGAGTTCCCATTTAGCATCAATCTTTTCGTTTGTGAAAGAACCCATAGAGGCAGCATCGAGCAAATCTTTATCCTGTCGAGAGAGCCTCGCATAGAAATTAGTAATAATCATATCTTTGGGGAGCCCATGGTTAGGACATTTTAGCATTAACGTTTTCAGTCTCCCCCAAGCTTGAGCTATGCTCTCTCTGTCATGAGGATAGAAATTATAAACATAATTCCTATTCTCATGGACTTCATGAAGAGGATAAAACTTGGAGTAAAAGAGAGACTGGATCTCTTCCCAATCCAGCAGGTGAGAGTCATCTAGTAGCCTATACCATTCCAATGCTTTTCCTTTCAGTGACAAGGCAAATAATTTCCTCATGACTCCATCTCTTGTCAAACCTGAAATCTTAAACAACTCACAAAGTTCTGTAAGTTTCAACAAATGAATACTAGGATTGACTGTCCCATCATAACAATCATTCCTAATTATTTCAATTATCCTAAGTGGTATTTGGAACGGGATACATTCAGTAGGTGGAGGAGACTTCTCTACCACGGGTGTGGTAAAGCGGCCTTCCCCAAGCAGCGAACTAAGAGTGCGGTTTTCCATAAACATAACTAGTGAAACTAAAAACAAGAAACGAAAAGATTTAATTGCAAGATATAAAGATATACCTTCAAACACTTACCTCCCCGGCAACGGCGCCAGAAATAGCTTGATGTCTACACACGCTTCTATTCTTGTAGACTATGTTGGGCCTCCAAGCGCAGAGGTTTGTAGGACAGCAGCAATTTCCCTCAAGTGGATGACCTAAGGTTTATCAAACTCAGGGAAGTAGAGGTTGAAGATGGTCTCTCTCAAGCAACCCTGCAACTAAGATACAAGAAGTCTCTTGTGTCGCCAACACAACTAATACAACTAGGAGTTGTATAGGTGCACTAGTTCGGCGAAGAGATGGTAAAATATGGATGATAGGAGTGGCAAAGCAAAGTAATATAAATCTGTAATAAAAAGTGCAGCAAGCAAACACGTGGTAAACGTGAGCACAAATGGTATTGCAATGGTGGAAACAAGGCCTAGGCTTCATACTTTCACTAGTGGCAACTCCCAATAACATTTACATAATCTAATCACATGATATTTCCCATAAAACATGCAATGGAGACGCACTCGGAGGTCATTCCTTTGTGGTCAAGAGAGGACGAGAATTATGTAGGGCTACAAAAGCACACCTCAAAGTTCGTAGTTCTCAATCTATGGATTTCCCAATGTCAACGCGGCCATCCAAAGAGAGTACCACAATCACCACAACATATCTCCAGGATAGTCAAAGACAAGCACCAAGAGACTCTCAATCTTCAATCAACACACAAAAGAGGAAATCACTCATGAAAATATTCTTCTAATCCATGTCCAATAGACCGCTGTCACCTTGGTCTTGGGGATTATACTAGATAAAGACAAGTGAGTACATCATTTCAATACATAGAGGAAGGGGAAATATCATGGGATCTCCCTAGCTTAACATAGCCTATGATCACAACGAAGATCACTTCATGGGAGAGAGAATTGACCACATAGCTACTGGTAGAAACCTCAGCCCCGAGGAGGAACTACTCCCGCATCATGGAGGGAGGAAGCAACGTCGATGGAGATGAATCCGGGGGCACTTCCCCGTCCCGGCAGGATGCCGGCACAGGAATTCTGGTCCCCCGAAACTTGGTGGCGATGGCGGCGGAGATCGGAATTGCTTCGGGAGAAAAGGGTTCTGGAATCAGGGTTTTCGCGACGGGAGGAATATATATGCGAAGGGGGGTCACCAGAGGCGGAGCCAGGGCCCCAGGCGCCCCCCTGGCGCGGCCAGGGGTGGGGCCGCGCCGGGTGGCCGCCTGGGCCACCCCTGGCTCCCCTCTGGCCCTTCTTTGGTTTTTCTCGAAGCTTCCTGTACGCTGATTTTTCCTGTATTTTTCACGGAATTTTTGGAGCACTTTTAATATGGGGGAAACCTGAAATAGAAAAACAGCAGAAAACAGGAACTGGCACTGTGGTGCACTGAGTTAATAGGTTAGTCCATAGTTGTACTTTCCCGAGTACGGGGTATAGCGGGGCTTCTGCTGAACTCCATAGTTGTACTTTCCCTGTCCGTACTTCCTCTTGCGGTTTTCCACCTGCTGCTGCTTGCCTTCCAGAATGAGAGCCTTGTCAACCAACTATTGATAATTGTTAAAGGTAGCCACGGTCAACTGAAGTCCCAGATCATCGTTTAGTCCCTCCAGAAATTTCTCCTCCTTAGCGGCATCATCAGCCACGTCTCCGGGAGCATACCTGGATAACTTGCTGAATTCCTCCACATAATCACCAACAGAATGATTACCCTGGCGTAAGTTGCGGAACTCATGCTTCTTCAGACTCATAGCTCCGGCTGAAACATGTGCAGTACGAAACGCCTATTGGAACTAATCCCAAGTCACATTTGCTATGGGGAATGTGGTGGTGTAATTCTCCCACCACGAAGCTGGTGGTCCATCCAGTTGATGTGCGGCAAAGCGCACCTTCTCTGCGTCAGTACATCCTGCGATGGTCAGCTCCCTTCCGATCTTGCGAAGCCAGTCATCTGCGACGATCGACTCCGTGCTGCTAGAGAACACGGGTGGGTTCAACCTCAGGAAACGGGTAAGGTTGTCGACCGGAGGTGGTGGCGGTGGGTTGTTGTTGTTGTTGTTGTTGTTGTTGTTATTCTGGTTCTGATTCTGGATGAGTAGCTGCATGAGGGCATTCTGGTTCTGGATCAACTGGTTAAGTTCCGGCGGAAATTCTGGGTCACGTCTCGGAGGCATCTGTTCGGTTTATAGTGGATGAGAAATTAGAATAGAATAAAGGCCTAATGAGAGAAATCACTACCCATATGCTTATGATAGCAATAAAACTTCAAATCAAGCAATTCACACAAATCACACCACACAAGCAAAACCTACAGGTAAGGTCATATCCACAAGAGATATGATCTCTTCATACTACCGCAATCATTCGTTGGACTCCATTTGGTAGTGGTGGTCCGAACTAAATCTTCTCAAATCAAAGTCAATTCTAGCTTCTTCTTCTTCGTCAATGATGTCTTCATGGGTCTTGGTCTCATCAGCTGAGCAACTTTGTCACGGGGTTCAACAACTATTGAATTGAAGTAGAGAAGAGATAGAAATTAATAGAGAAGAGTACATACCAACGGATATATAAGGAAGTGGTAAAATAGAGTTTTCTTCCTATGGTTTTCCATTTCCTAGTGGTCGCGTCCTACAGTCAGCGTGTGCTCTGATACCATCTTGTAGCGACCCGACCCAAATGGATCGAAGTCTCTATGCTTAAGTGTCATCCCTGGATCGGTATGCTGACACACACAGTACTCGATGAATTATAACAGAGTTCAATCACACACTACATTACATTGAGGTCATCAAAAGAGTATTTATTACAATAATATGGCCAAAGGCCATCTAAATAAAAATAACTGCGGAAGCATCGAAGGTAAATGAGTCCATCCAACTCCACGGCAAACTGAGTGCAGAACAACGACCTATCGCACCATTAATCCTCGTCGGAAAACTCTGCAACATGAGACATTGCAGCCGTGTAGGTCAGCACATGGAATATGCTGGCAATGTCACACCATAGAATAATAATAATGAAAAAGACTATATCTATATGCAAATTTAGCTGGTGGAGGCTCTAAGTTTAATTTTTGCATAAAGCCAATTTTACCCTACAACAAAGGAATAAATTTGTATTTACTACTAAATTAAAAATGCCATTATTGAGAAGGTTCCTCCAACTCAATCCCAAAATTCCCAAGTTATTACTAACCCAATAATTTCATTAAATAGAGTGATGAGATCAACCAACAATTCACTTCTAGATACTCAAGTTGTCCATAACCGGGGACACGGCTAATCATGATTAGTTTGTACACTCTGCAGAGGTTTGCACAGTTTTCCCCACAAGACTCGACCACCTCCATGATCGGAAGATCGAGACATAGTCTTTCTGAAGTATTTCCTCCGAACCCTGGGTAGACCGGTACACCTACTTTCCCCTACATCAGCTAGTCTACCACGGAAAGAGGTCACACAACTTACTCAACTATGCCAGAGCCCATAATGGCTTGTGGCTTGACACGGAAGGTTCTAGGCATGAAATATCTTATGATCCCTTTGAGCCTGGGTGGCGGACCTAGGGTAATCACACGGGTACTCCGGGATTCCCCTTGGGCAAGCGCTAGTTTCTCCAGGTGCCCCAAACAATCCACCCAGATGTGTATTAAATTTGCCACCTTATGTTGTCCCGATAAATTATTATCTCTCGCAACTTGCATGTATCACACATACCAATCCCCGTCTACGAGCATGGCTAAGCAATATATGATATAATGAATATTTCCCGTGGTGATAAAAGGTCATAGGTTCCCACCACATAAACTATATAGCATAACCACATGTTCCCAATCCTACTCATGCAATCTTTGAGGGTGAAACTAATGCATAGTAAAAACTGGTATTGAAAATTATGATCAAAGTGTGAACTTGCCTTGCAGACGTTCGTTGAGCTCTAAAGATTCGTAGTAGTAAGCTTCGCACTCCAGATGATCTAGCGTAAGCAAGTAATGACATACATAAGCATACAAGCAAAGAATCGAAAAGAAAACGAATAAAAGACTTCCGAAAACTCCAAAAACACCAAAATAAAATTTCTGTACAGAATGTAATTTTCACAGCAACAAAAATAAATGGTTTTGGTTTTAACAGAAGGTACATGTCACAAGCTTTGATTTTCAAAAAGAATCACCCAAATCGGAGTTACGAAACTCAAGTTATGGCCTAACGAAGTTTGAATTCAGATCTGTTTGAATTCAAATTTTAAAATTTGCAAGAAAATATTTCGTTTGGTTCTCTTGATAGAGGATATTTCTACAAAACCGTAGGAAAAAGAATCAACTAAATCGTATATATAGATTAAAATATATACTAGAAATAAGAATTGGTACATTATGTGAGATTGAAAATTTACTGGAAAAAGAGAAAAAAAATCGGCCAGGGTGCTCACCGGACTTGTCGCCGGAGACGAGGAAGAAGGCGGCTCCGGTTTGTTTCGGCGAAGGACGCGTGCGGGGCAGTGAAGAGCAACATGATGCGGATCCGAGGAGCAGTACCGCGGTGTCGGTATCGCCTCTTTGCGTGGTGGAGAAGCCGCCGGAATACACGAACTCTGGCGAGCAATTGGCGAGGTTAGGGAGGGGGAAAAGCTCCAGAAGGAGAGGGCTTCGGACGAGGGGTGAGAGGGGCTCGCGGGGATGCTTTATATAGGGCTTGGGGAGGTCAGAATCCAAGAAGATTATGGTGTTTAATGGTGGCTGTTTCTCTGCCTCGTAATGGCCATTACAGGCGACTCCAAGGCGCACTAGGAAGGGGAAGGAGTAGAGGGAGGCGAGGGGAACCGATTCCGGGGGTTAGTGGGTGCGGGGGAAGGGAGTTGAGGGGAGAGAGAGGTGGAGGCGCCATGGATGACCCTCCGTTTGTGTTCCTAGGAGGAAGAAGAAGATAGCGCTGGGCATGGGCCTTAGTGAGAAAAAAAAGAGGCCCAATAAAAGAAAGACAGAAAAAATATAAAGATAGAAAATAAAAAATATTTTATATAGGACATATATATATATCAAAAAATTCAGAAAAATAAATCCTACAAGATGAACTATTTTTCAGAGGCTAAATAAAAACTTTATAAAAAACATTTTTCTAAAAATCCAAATGAAACTCAAATTTGAATTCAAAAGTTTCGGCATTGTTTTCTTCTAACTTTTTGGAGTGTCATGTTCGCTCCTCTCATACTTTTGAACTAGTATTTGTCAGGGATTTTTGAAATAAATTTTAGATGCCAAGTTGAATCCTAAGTCAGATAAAACTCAACTGCCTCTGAAATTTCCAAATGACACTCAAATAAAAAAAATTGCATAGATGCTTAGCTAATAATTGTAAAAAATTCCAAATTGAAAATTTTGGATGTTACATAAATTCTTTTAATGGCCATTCACAATGCTGCAAATCGGCATCCCTCGGTGGTTCATCGTCCGGCTCACGGAACGCGAGCCTCGGTTCTTGCTTCCTTGAAGGACCACCTTAGAAGCTTCTCCTAGACATTTTTCTGAAATTTTCTGAAATTTTTAGTAACTCACAATAAAAGTTAACCAAACTCAACATGAATGATAGCAACAACTCCTATAAGTGCCTAGAGGCTAAATCATGCATTAGAACTACTTGGGACCAAGAAAATTTGACATGCAAGCTCAATAACAAGGTCACCACAGCAACATCAATTTGCAACAAGTAAAGCATTAGAACAAAAACTAATTGGACCAATGGAGGAGTCATATACCAAGGAACAATCTCCCCTAATAGTTTGGTAAATGGTTCTTTGAGCAAGGAGATCGAAAATGGCAGCAAAATGAGCTAGAACTCGGGTTTGAGCTGGTTGAGGATTTTTTTGGGAGGAAGAAGAAGAGCATGGGTGAAAGGATAAGTGGAGGGGGGCCACGTGGGGCCCTCGAGATAGGGGGCGCGCCCTGTGCCCTCGAGGCCACGTGCTGGCTCCCCTCGCTGTGTGTTCAGTGCCATATTTTCTTAAATATTCTAGAAAGAATAATATTTCATTTTCATGGCATTTGGAGAACTTTTATTTTCGGGATATTTTTTATTGCACGGATAAGTCTGGAAACAGACATATAATGCTATTTTTCTTTTATTTAACCTAATTAACAAAAATTAAAAGCAGGGTACAGAAGGTTTGTGCTATCTAGATTGACCTATCCCATGTTCATCAAAATGAATCCATTAACAAGGTTGATCAAGTCTTGTTAATAAACTCTTTCCGAGTAACATGCAAGCGGAGAATTTTCGAATAACACTTTGTTACCTCAATGGGGATATGTATGTCCCCAATAATAAGTATGTCATATGCCTTCTTGATAGTAGGAATAGGAAACTCAAAACCTCCAATAGTAATAGTCGAAGTTTTTCCAATATAATTGATACTATAGACCTGAGGTTGTTTCCTCGGAAAGTGAACCGTATGCTCATTACCATTGACATGAAAAGTGACATTGCCTTTGTTGTAATCAATAACAGCCCCTGCAGTATCCAGAAAAGGTCTTCCAAGAATAATAGACATACTATCATCCTCGGGAATATCAAGTATAACAAAGTCCATTAGAATGGTAACATTTGCAACTACAACAGGCACATCCTCACAAATTTTGACATGTATAGCAGTTGATTTATCGGCCATTTGCAAAGATATTTCAGTAGGTGTCAACTTACTGAAGTCAAGTCTACGATATAAAGAGAGAGGCATAACACTTACACCAGCTCCAAGATCACACAAAGCAGTTTTAACATAGTTTCTCTTAATGGAGCAAGGTATAGTAGGTACTCCTGGATCTGCTAGTTTCTTAGGCATTCGACCCTCAAAAGTGTAATTAGCAAGCATGGTGGAAATTTCTACTTCAGGTATCTTTCTTTTGTTGGTAATAATATCTTTCATATACTTGGCTTAAGGATTTGTTTTAAGCACATTAGTCAAACGCATACGCAAAAAGATAGGTCTAATCATTTCGGCTAAGCGCTCAAAATCTTCATCATCCTTTTTTTTGGATGGTTTCGGAGGAAAAGGCATGGGTTTCTGAACCCATGGTTCTCTTTCCCTACTGTGCTTCCTAGCAACAAAGACTCTCTTATCATAATGTTGATTCTTTGATTGTGGGTTATCAAGATCAAAAGCAGGTTCAATCTCTACATCATTATCATTGCTAGGTTGAGCATCAGCATGAACATCGTTATTAATATTATCACTAGGTTCATGTTCATTACCAGATTGTGTCTCAGCATCAGAAACAAATATATCATTGGGATTCTCAGGTGGGTGAGCTACAGGTTCACTAGAAGCATGCAAGGTTCTATCATTTTTCTTTTTCTTCTTCTTAGAAGAACTAGGTGCATCTAAATGAGCTATCTGAGAATCTTGCTCAATTCTCTTAGGGTGGCCTTCAGGATACAGAGGTTCCTGGGTCATTCTACCATCGCTTGTCACAACTCTAATGGCATTATCATTATTCTTACTATTTAATTCATTGAGCAAATCATTCTGAGCCTTAAGTACTTGTTCTACTTGAGTGGTGACAATGGAAGCATGTATACTAATAAGTTTCAGTTCATCTTTGGCATTAGACAGATAATCACTCAAGCGTTCAATCATATGATCATTGTGTTATAATTGTCTACCAATATAATCATTGAAGTTTTCTTGTTTCACAATAAAATTGTCAAACTCATCTAAGCATTGGCTAGCAGACTTATAACGAGGAATATCACCTTCATCAAATCTATAAAGAGAATTTACCTTTACTACCTGTGTCGGGTTATAAAGACCATGTATTTCTTCAATAGGCGGTAAATTCTTAACATCTTTAGCTTTAATACCTTTTTCTTTCATGGATTTCTTTGCCTCTTGCATATCTTCAGGACTGACAAATAGAACACCTCTTTTCTTCGGAGTTGGCTTAGGGGCTGGTTCAGGAAGTGTCCAATTATTTTCATTGGCCAGCATATTGTTCAATAGTAATTCAGCTTGTTCCGCTGTTCTTTCCCTGAAAACACAACCAGCACAACTATCCAGGTGGTCTCTGGAAGCATCGGTTAGTCCATTATAAAAGACATCAAGTATATCATGCATCTCAAGAGGATGATCAGGCAAAGCATTAAGTAACTGGAGAAGCCTCCCCCAAGCTTGTGGGAGACTCTCTTCTTCAGTTTGAGCAAAATTATATATTCCCCGTAAGGCAGCTTGTTTCTTATGAGCGGGAAAATATTTAGCAGAAAAGTAATACATCATATCCTGGGGACTACGCACACAACCAGGATCAAGAGAATTAAACCAAGTCTTAGCATCACCCTTTAACGAGAACGGAAATAGCTTAAGGATATAATAGTAACGAATCTTTTCATCATTGGTAAATAGGGTGGCTATATCATTCAACTAAGTAAGATGTGCCACAACAGCTTCAGACTCATAGCCATGGAAAGGATCAGATTCAACCAAAGTAATTAACCCAGGATCTACAGAGAATTCATAATCCTTATCAGTGACACATATAGGTGAAGTAGCAAAAGCAGGGTCATGTTTCATTCTAGCATTCAAGGACTTTTCTTTCAGCTTAGCTAATAATTTCTTAAGATCATATCTATCATTGCAAGCAAGAAAGTCTCTAGCAGTTTCTTCATCCATAACATAACCCTCAGGCACAACAGGCAATTCATATCTATTGGGAGTAGTTTCATCATCACTTTCATAAATATCATCAGCATTTGCACTCTCCCTAACCTTAGCAAATTGTTCATCTAGAAATTCACCTAGTGGCACAGTATCAGGCATAGAGATAGTTTCATCATACATAGCAGAAGTAGCATCATCAAGAACATACGACATATCAGATTCAATAGCAGGAGTATGTGTCGCAAGTTTACTCATAACAGAAGGAGAATCAAGCGCAGAGCTAGATGGCAGTTCCTTACCTCCCCTCGTAGTTGAGGGTAAGATCTTGGTTTTTGAGTCCTTCAAAATCTTCATAGTGATAAGCAGATATAAATCCCAAGTGACTTCAAGAATAGAGCTATGCTCCCGGCAACGGCGCCAGAAAATAGTCTTGATAACCCACAAGTGTAGGGGATCGCAACAGTTTTCGAGGGTAAAGTATTAAACCCAAATTTGTTGATTCGACACAAGGGGAGCGAAAGAATACTCTTAAGTATTAGCAGCTGAGTTGTCAATTAAACCACACATGGAAACTTAGTATCTGCAGCAAGATAGTTTAGTAGCTAAGTAATATGATAGTGGCGGTAGCGACAATAAAAGTAACGATAGTGTTTTTGTAGTTTTTGTGATATAAGCAACGGAAAAGTAAATAAGCGACAAGCAATATAGGTAAAGCTCGTAGGCATTGGATCGGTGATGGGAAATTATGTCGGTTGCAATTCATCATGTAGAAGTTATAACCTAGGGTGACATAGAACTAGCTCCAGTTCATCAATGCAATGTAGGTATGTATTCCGAATATAGTCATACATGCTTATGGAAAAGAACTTGCATGGCATCTTTGGTCCTACCCTCCCGTGGCAGCGGGGTCCTATTGGAAACTAAGGAATATTAATGCCTCCTTTTAATAGAGTACCAGACCAAAGCATTAACACATAGTGAATACATGAACTCCTCAAACTATGGTCATCACCGGGAGTGGTCCCGATTATTGTTACTTCGGGGTTGCCGGATCATAACACATAGTAGGTGACTATAGACTTGCAAGATAGGATCAAGAACACACATATATTCATGAAAACATAATAGGTTCAGATCAGAAATCATGGCACTCGGGCCCTAGTGACAAGCATTAAGCATAGCAAAGTCATAGCAACATCAATCTCAGAACGTAGTGGATACTAGGGATCAAACCCTAACAAAACTAACTCGATTACATGATAGATCCCATCCAACCCATCACCGTACAGCAAGCCTACGATGGAATTACTCACACACGGCGGTGAGCATCATGGAATTGGTGATGGAGGAATGTTGATGATGACGATGGCGACGATCTCCACTCTCCGGAGCCCCGAACGGACTCCAGATCAGCCCTCCCGAGAGAGATTAGGGCTTGGCGGCGGCTCCGTCTCGTGAAACGCGATAATTCTTTTTCCTTGATTTTTTTCTCCACGAAACGGAATATATAGGACCCGGGGATACGTCGGTGGAGCATCGGGGGCCGTCGAGGCAGGGGGCGCGCCCTGGGAAGGGGGGCGCGCCCCCCACCCTCGAGGACAGGGTGTGGCCCCCCCGGTGCAGATCTTCTTGCAGATATTTTTTATATTTTCTGAAATAATTCTCCGTTGATTTTCAGGCGATTCCGAGAACTTTTTATTTCTGCACAAAAACAACACCATGGCAATTCAGCTGAAAACAACGTCAGTCCGGGTTAGTTCCATTCAAATCATGCAAGTTAGAGTCCAAAACAAGGGCAAACGTGTTTGGCAAAGTAGATACGATGGAGACGTATCATGGCTCACGCAAACAAGCAGAATGGTTTTCTGTGTTGTCCATGCCCTATCTGTGGGAATACGAAGTATTACTCTGACTCGAAAACCCTTCACATCCACCTGCTTGAGAAGGATTTCATGCCACACTATAATGTTTGGACCAAGCACAGAGAAAGAGGGGTTATGATGGAAGACAACGAATAAGAAGAGGATGATGACAACTATCCGCCCCGTGAATACGGTGATGCTACAACGGGGGAAACTAAAGATCAAGAGGAACAAGACGGTGTGCCGATGATAATCTTCATCGGGTCATTGCTTATGAAAAGAGATAATGCCAAAGTGAAAGGGAGAAGTTGAAGTTCGATCGCATGTTAGAGGATCACAAAAAAGGGTTGTACCCAAATTGCGAAGATGGCAACACAAAGCTCGGTACCACAATGGAATTGCCGGAATGGAAGGCAGACAATGGTGTATCTGACAACGGGTTTGAGAATCTACTGAACATATTGAAGAAGAAGCTTCCAAAGGATAACGAATTTCCCGACGGTACGTATGGAGCAAAGAAGGTTCTATGCCCTCTAGGATTGGAGGTGCAGAAGGTACATGCATGCCCTAATGACTGCATCCTCTATCGTGGTGCGTACGAGGATTTGAACGCATGCCTGGTAGGCGGTGCATTGCGGTATAAGATAAGACGAGATGACTCTGGTGATGTTGACGGAGAGCGTCCCAGGAAGAGGGTTCCTGCCAAGGTGATGTGGTATGCTCCTATAATACCACGGTTGAAGCGCTTGTTCAGATACAAAGAGCATGCAAGTTGATGCGATGGCACAAAGAGGACCGTAAGAAAGAGGGGAAGTTGAGAGCACCCGCTGATGGTTTGTAGCGGAGAAAAATTCGAGAGAAAGTGGGGGGACTTTGCAGGTGACACAAGGAACATATGGCTTGGTTCAAGGGTGGATGGCATTAATCCTTTTGGGGAGCAGAGCAGCAATCATAGGTCCTGGCTCGTAACTCTATGTATCTATAACCTTCCTCCTTGGCTATGCATGAACACTAGTAGAAAAAGGGCCTAATGTGAAGTACATTAGTCCCGGTTTGGAACTGAACCGGCACTAATGTGACCATTAGTGCCGGTTCCAACGGCTAGGTGGGCGGAGCTCATTAGTACCGGTTCGTGGTGAACCTTTAGTATCGGTTCGTGCTACGAACCGGTACTAAAGAGGCTGTGGCAGGCTGTGGTCAGGCTGGGGCCCCACTAGCACCTTTAGTACCGGTTCATGCCACAACCCGGTACTAGAGGTTTCTAGTTGATTCATTTTGCAGCGCTTTTTTAGTCCCATCTCGCTCCTCTAACAGAGTTTTTACCACCTTACATATGTTAACTCTCAAACTATCACAACCACTTGGTCTTCATTGAACTCTATGTGTAGAATTGTGGCCACAATATGAGTCTTCTCCGGTTCAGAAACCGGAGAAGACTCATATTTACAATTCAGATTGTACACAAAAAGATCATTGATGATCAATTTGTTTTTGATGTATTTCTCTGTAGTAGTAGCGCCTTTTGGCTGAAAGACGGTGCTGATCAATGTATTTTTGAAAAGCACTACAAAAACTGGACAATCGCTTTCGATGTATCAGGGTTTCGGACGAAAAAACTCATCTGTTACACCGACACCTCATTTTTTAAACTTATTACAACTTCGGACTTTTTTTGCATTCAGTTTGCACAATTCAAAGCCACGTCATCAACTTTCAACCCTTTCTGACATCATTTGCTATTTTTCATTCATTTACTAATTTGTTTTGAGAGCTAAATGACTGTGAAATTGAAAAGCACTACAAAATGAACTCTAAAAATGTTGAAACTTGGCATGGTATCATCATTTCACCCACATAGCATGTGGAAAAAACTAGAGAGGGTCACGGCAAAAACTGGATGCACTTTGTGTACAAACTGGACAATCGCTTTCGAATTATCATGGTTTCGGATGAAAAAAACTCATCTTTTACACCGACACTTCATTTTCTTAAACTTGTTAGAACTCCGTACATTTTTGCGTTCAGTATGCACGATTCAAAGCCATGCCATCAACTTTCAACCCTTTCTGACATCATTTGCTATTTTTCATTCATTTACTGGTTTGTTTGGAGGGCTAAATGACCGTGAAATTGAAAAGCACTACAAAATGAACTCTGAAAAGGTTGAAACTAGGCATGGTACCATTATTTCACCCACATAGCATGTTCAAAAAAGTAGAGAGGGTCACGGCAAAAGCTGGATGCACTTCGTGTACAAACTGGACAATCTCCTTCGAAATATCAGGGTTTTGGACGAAAAAACTCATCTGTTACACCGGCACTTCATTTTTTTAAACTTGTAAGAACTCCGGACATTTTTGCATTCAGTATGCACGATTCAAAGCCACGTTATCAACTTTCAACCCTTTCTGACATCTGATGTCTACACACGCTTCTATTCTTGTAGACTATGTTGGGCCTCCAAGCGCAGAGGTTTGTAGGACAACAGTAATTTCCCTCAAGTGGATGACCTAAGGTTTATCGAACTCAGGGAAGTAGAGGTTGAAGATGGTCTCTCTCAAGCAACCCTGCAACTAAGATACAAGAAGTCTCTTGTGTCCCCAACACACCTAATACAACTAGGAGTTGTATAGGTGCACTAGTTCGGCGAAGAGATGGTAAAATATGGATGATAGGAGTGGCAAAGCAAAGTATTATAAATCTGTAATAAAAAGTGCAGCAAGCAAACAAGTGGTAAACGTGAGCACAAATTGTATTGCAATGGTGGAAACAAGGCCTAGGCTTCATACTTTCACTAGTGGCAACTCCCAACAACATATACATAGTCTAATCACATGATATTTCCCATAAAACATGCAATAGAGACGCACTCGGAGGTCATTCCTTTGTGGTCAAGAGAGGACGAGAATTATGTAGGGCTACAAAAGCACAACTCAAAGTTCGTAATTCTCAATCTATGGATTTCCCAATGTCACCGCGGCCATCCAAAGAGAGTACCACAATCACCACAACATATCTCCAGGATAGTCAAAGACAAGCACCAAGAGACTCTCAATCTTCAATCAACACACAAAAGAGGAAATCACTCATGAAAATATTCTTCTAATCCATGTCCAATAGACCGCTGTCACCTTGGTCTCGGGGATTATACTAGATAAAGACAAGTGAGTACATGATACGTCCAAAACGTATGTATAATTTCTGCTTGCTCCATGCATCTTTTGTGTGATATTGCTATGATATTTATGCACTTCCATACACTTTTGATCATATTTGGACTAACCTACTAATGGTTGCAAAAGTGCACAATGTTCTTGTTTTACACTTTATTGTGTAGGAATTACTTGGAAATTGACAAAAACGCAAAAGGAGTCGTATTGGAGTAGGACTCTGACTTTCCTGAAATCTGTCTGAGAACATTTTTTAAATATGGTCACGTTCCGGCCCGAAGACGACGTCAAACGGAAAAAGTCTAGTTCCTAAAGTTGTGGGGAATTTCGAGGCGATGCTTCTGGATATAAAATTCGTCCAAATCGGAGTCCGGACGGCCGAGTAAAGCCCGTTTTACTGAGGCCCAAAATCTGATGACGGGAATCCGAGAGTCTATATAAAGAGAGGAAAGCTAGGTCACCAAGGGCCATGAATTTTCCTCCTCCCGAGCCGCCGTCTTGGAGGGGAGGACTAGCACCATTGCAGCATCATCCACAAAGAAGAAGGGGGGCCAAGGAGCCGCTGCCCCCTAGGGCCGCCGCCGTCCCGAGGGCCGCCGCCGCCCCCAAGGGCCGCCGCCACCGCCGCCGCCTCCGTGGCTGTCGCCGGCCATCTCCTCCTCGCGGGGCTGCACCTCTCCATCAACACCATCATCAACCTCCTCCTCACCATGTCCATGTGTGAGTAGTCTTCTCCGGGGCCGAGGGCCCGTACGTGTAGCTATGTGGTTATCTCTCTCTCCCATGATGTGATCTTCGTTGTGATCATAGGCTATGTTAATCTAGGGTGATCCCATGATATTTACCCTTCCTCTATGTATTGGATTGATGTACTCACTTGTCTTTATCTAGTATAATCCCCGAGACCAAGGTGATAGCGGTCTATTGGACATGGATTAGAAAAATATTTTCATGAGTGATTTCCTATCTTGTGTGTTGATTGAAGATTGAGAGTCTCTTGGTGCTTGTCTTTGACTATCCTTTAGATATGTTGTGGTGATTGTGGGACTCTCTTTGGATGGCCGCGGTGACATTGGGAAATCCTTAGATTGAGAACTACGAACTTTGAGGTGTGCTTTTGTAGCCCTACATAATTCTCGTCCTCTCTTGACCACAAAGGAATGACCTCCGGGTGCGTCTCAATTGCATGTTTTATGGGAAATATCATGTGATTCGATTATGTTAACGTTGTTGGGAGTTGCCTCTAGTGAAAGTATGATCCCTAGGCCTTGTTTCCACCATTGCAATACCATTTGTGCTCACGTTTACCACTTGTTTGCTTGCTGCACTTTTTATTACAGATTTATATTACTTTGTTTTGCCATCAATATCACTTGCCATTTAACATCTCTTCGCCGAACTAGTGCACCTATACATCTGACAAGTGTATTAGGTGTGTTGGGGACACAAGAGACTTCTTGTATTTTAGTTGCAGGGTTGCTTGAGAGAGACCATCTTCAACCTCTACTTCCCTGAGTTCGATAAACCTTAGGTCATCCACTTGAGGGAAATTGCTGCTGTCCTACAAACCTCTGCGCTTGGAGGCCCAACATAGTCTACAAGAGTAGAAGCATGTGTAGACATCAGTACATCAATTCAATACATAGAGGAAGGGGAAATATCATGGGATCTCCCTAGCTTAACATAGCCTATGATCACAACGAAGATCACATCATGGGAGAGAGAATTGACCACATAGCTACTGGTAGAAAACTCAGCCCCGAGGAGGAACTACTCCCGCTTCATGGAGGGAGGAAGCAACGTCGATGGAGATGAATCCGGGGGCACTTCCCCGTCCCGGCAGGATGCCGGCACAGGAATTCTGGTCCCCCGAAACTTGGTGGCGATGGCGGCGGAGATCGGAATTGCTTCTGGAGAAAAGGGTTCTGGAATCAGGGTTTTCGCGACGGGAGGAATATATATGCGAAGGGGGGGTCACCAGAGGCGGAGCCGGGGCCCCAGGCGCCCCCCTGGCGCGGCCAGGGGTGGGGCCGCGCCGGGTGGCCGCCTGGGCCACCCCTGGCTCCCCTCTGGCCCCGCTTTGGTTTTTCTCGAAGCTTCCTGCACGCTGATTTTTCCTGTATTTTTCCCGGAATTTTTGGAGCACTTTTAATATGGGGGAAACCTGAAATAGAAAAACAGCAGAAAACAGGAACTGGCACTGTGGTGCACTGAGTTAATAGGTTAGTCCAAATATGATCAAAAGTGTATGGAAGTGTATAAATATCATAGCAATATCACACAAAAGAAGCATGGAGCAAGCAGAAATTATAGATACGTTTTGGACGTATCAACATCCCCAAGCTTAATTCCTGCTCGTCCTCGAGTAGGTAAATGATAACAAGCATAATTTCTGTGGTGACATGCTATCAACCATATAAGAACTTTTAAGTAAAGCAATCAAAGCATGTAATTCAATTCAAGTCATAACAAGCAAGAGTCTATATTAACATTGTAACAAGTAACATAAGAACATAAAGGTGCAAGAGCTCTCGCTGTCCGTGACTCGAATGTCTCCAAATGGTGTTTGCGTGCAAGAAAGGGGATAGGGATATATGAGAGAGTAAAACATAGTTTTTATATTGTTGAGAACTTAATATACTAAAGTTTCACACTTGGTCTTCTTTGGAATCTTATCTTGACTCTTCCCCAGACCGTCAGCCAGGTACAAGTCAAAACGATCCACTCCCTTTCGATATTTTGAGCACTCATGCAATGGATGAGCGTAAGCAAGAACGTTGACACTTAGGATGGCAAAGAGAGAAAAATGATGAAGGGGGAAGACAAAAAAGGGTGTGAAAGGCTCACATCAATGAGGACAATCATAGGCGAGAGAAAGCCAAATGATAGATCTGATGTGAGGAGTAGGGATTGCCATGCAACGGATGCACATATGAGCTAAGGTAAGCTCTCTAATGGAACTAGTGGGGGTGCATCCAACTTGCTTGCTCAAGAAGACCTAGAGCTCTTTTGAGGAGGCTCATCATTGGAATATACAAGCCAAGTTCTATAGTGTGAAGGTCCCCACATAGCTATATGCATGAATGATAATCTCTATGGAGTACAAGGTATAAGATGGAGTACGAGTGTGGATCTCTCAAAAGGAATAGTAGTGTGCCCCCTTCTCTCTTTTTATTTCTTTTTCTCTTTTTTCTATTTTTTTAGTTTTTGTGGCCTCAATGGCTCTTTCTATTTAACTCTCGTTTGTCCTCTTTGGGATCTTTTGATTTTGTCCTCTTTGGGATCTTTTCCTCACTTTAGGGGCAACACTCTATTTATTACAAGGAGTATAGAAGATCTTTCACACTTTACAAAAGTACTCAACATAAATAAAATGAAACTATCATGATGTATGCAAATGTATGCCTCTGCCAGTGTAGCAGGATATGCAATGATACTAGCGCATCATGTAGCAATGATTAGGGAAAGGCCCAACTAGCATGCGGCTCATCGATCAAGCAAAAAGCATGTATGACATGAAGATGAAGTCATGAGAAGATGGATGTTGCATGACAATGTATCTCGGAAAGGCTATGGAAATGCCTTGATAGGTAGGTATGGTGGCTGTTTTGAGGAAGGATATAATGAAGCTTATGATCACAGAGCGTATCGTGCCAAGGATTTGGATGCACCGGCGAAGTATGCGCCAACTCTCAAGGTGAGAAAGGGCAATGCACGGTACCGAAGAGGCTAGAAAAATATGGCTAGGTGGAAGTGTCAACTTTCGAATACTCACATTAGTCCGAAGAACTCATGCAGTTATTATCGGTAACTCTCAATCTAATTAGGAGGTTCACAAAGAGACAAGTACCCCGAGGAGGAGTGTATGGGGGTTTGGTTATCCTTGCGCATCCTCGACTCATGGCATGTGAGTGTACTCTAATATTCGATCCCTCCAAAGATTAGTGATCCATCTAGTAGCTAAAGTTCTCAACTATTTTGTAGGTTTTCGAAAATAAACACGGATTGCCCAAAATACGACATCTATCACTAATAGGCTAAAGCTCTTGACACCAAAAGTTCAAACATTACTCATGGCAATACCTCAAAACTATTGCAAGTTACTACTAAAATTAAATAGCAACCTCAATTACCTACTTTAAGTTAAGACACACAACTCAGTGCAACAAGCAAACTCTCTTAACAAGATAAACATGAAAATTCAGGAGAGTTCAGCAACCAACTAAACAAAAGCTCTTTAAAAAGAAAAGCATGAAAACTAAGAGCTAAACATGACATCAGCTATGGAAAGACAAAGAACACACACAGCTAAGATAAACATGAAAATCCTATGTTGTGTTCTAGGTTGAAGTGGAGCGTGTTTCTCTCCCACACAAAGAAAGCTGGGTTCTAACTTGTTATGAACAGCAAGCAAAGCTAAAGAAAACTAAAAAGGAAACTAAGAGCAAGACGCTCGAAGCATAGCACATAACACATGAAGTGATAATTATAGTGGAACGAAAGACGAACTGACAATTGTTGATGGAGAAGGGGATGCATGGGGGCATCCCCAAGCTTAGACGCTTGAGTCTTCTTGAATATTTCTTGGGGGTGCACGGGGGCATCCCCAAGCTTGAGCGTTTGACCCTCCTGAATCTTCTTTTATCATCTTCCCTCGCACACTCGAAAAATCCCTTCATACATAACTCATCATAATCTGATTAGCGAGGTTAGTACCCATAATAAAATAATTTTTCCCTACTGGAAATAAGGATAATCTTGAAGAGCTACTGTTTCTCAAGATTGCCAAAAGGTTTTTGCAAAGAAAAAGCAAGCTCAAGGTTAACAAAACGAAGAAAAGGCAAAACAGGACAGAATCTGTGAAAAACAGACCAGCAGGTAGTAAATAATTTTTTCGGGGCACTTCTGCAACTGAAATAAAAAAACTCAGAACAGCGCCCGAAAGCCAATTGTATAGAGCACGCTGTCAAAAACATTCAGATCAAAAAGATGATCTGGTGATTTTATACGAATTTTTCTGTCCAAGGACAGAATCTGTTTCCTGGACAACACGTCACAACTTTTGAACTTTCTTGCTATCGGAGGCTAAACTTGGCACAAAGCTGAAAAGAAAAGATACAATGATGATGCTACAGTAGTAACAAACATCAAGACCACTAAAAACTGAAAGAACAAACTGAAAGCAAAGATAACAAGGGTTGTCTCCCTAGAGCTCTTTCTTTATAGCCATAAAGATAGGCTTAAGACTTTAATGATGCTCTCGTAGGAATAAGAGTTGAAGAACAAAGGAGAGCATCAAGAAGCAAATACCAAACACATTTAAGCCTAACATGCTTCCTATGCATAGGAATATTGCAATAGAATAATTCATTGAAGCACAAAGCAATAAGCATAGGAAGACAAAACAAGTGCAGCTTCAAAACCTTCAACATAAAGAGAGGGAACTTGATATTATTGAAATATCTAGAAGCATATGTTCCCTTCTCATAATAATTTTCAGTGGGATCACGAATAAACTCAACAATATAAGCATCACATAAAGCATTGTTACCATGATCCACATGCAAAAAGGTACTCTTACTCTCCACATAAGCATAATCTTTCTCATTGGTAATAGTGGGAGTAGGACTATCATAAACAACTTGAACACTATAGATTAATTGTGTATTAGGAAGATGGTGTTCAACAAGGGAGTAATTCCCTCCATGATTATGACAAGTTTCATAAGGATAATTTCTCCTTATGTCATAGGTACCTTTATAATCACTATAGATTGGAGTTATAACATTGCTAGCAACTATATTTGTAAACATGTTGTCTTTATTCTTACTAGTAAAAGAATTTTCAATTATCACATCACTAGTGGGTAAAGGATTTGCAATCCTATCATCCCCAAGCTTAGAGCTTTCCATATCATCACTTTCAGAGTTGGTACCAAAAAGATTTTCAAGATCATAAGTAGCATTGTCATCATTTTCCCAATCACAATAAGTAACATGCATATCATAATCAAAATCATCTTCAATAGTACCTACGGACGTATCATCAAGATCATAATTAAGGCAATAAACTTCACCTTCTTCTTTAAACTTACAACCGTTAGGATAAAAGTTGATGGGAGGAATATGCTCAGGCCAGGTTGATACCCATTCTTCTTCCTTCTTGCTCCTATTCCTCCTCCTCTTCTTTTTCTTCTTCTTCACCTTAGGAGGGAGTGGTTGGAGATGAAGCTTCTCCACATATCCTGGTTTATCATTCGAAACAGTAGGGGAAACTTGGGAGAAACTCTCCTTTTTATTAGCAGAAATATAAGAGACATTTTTATACTTTGGTAAAGTTCCCTCCTTTCTAATCTTATGTAATCATTTTTATGGCAATTAACAACACAATAGAGATGGCAATTTTGCAAAGTGTTTTTTATTCCTATGGCATTAACATCTAGCCAAGAAGTCTTTTCTGATAACTCTTCACACATCAAAAATAACATAAGCTCATCATAAAGATCAGGGGTGATCATGTTATCACACAATTGGTTAACAGTTATGTTTTGAAAGTGCATGCATCGAAAATTAAAGTGACCCTCTATACAGCAAAGTTCACAAGTAAAAGGATAAAGGTCACACAATTCTCTAGCAATTTCATTTAAATCTTTGACCCAAGTGATTGTTCTTTCATGCTTATGTTGCTTACAATACTTCTCTTCTTCAATCATAGGCCTTTCACAAGGTCTATCCACTCCACAAAAATAAACATGCTTATATAAAACTTCATTTTTAGGAATTGGATCATGCATGTTGCAATCATCATGAACAATTTCATTTTCTTTGCAAATCTCTTTAAAAGGTTCATGATGCTTGATCCAATCCTCCTTAGGCATATTAAGATGTGAAGCAAAAGATTTGAGGAAATCAACAAGGAGTTGAGAATCAAGCCCAAACTTAGCGCTAAACTTATTAAAACTTGTAGTTTCAACAAAGGACTTAATGCAATCATACTCATAAATTATACCTGACTCTTTACCTTTGTCGATCTCCCAATCTTCAGTGTTGCGTTGAATTCTTTCAAGGAGTTCCCATTTAGCATCAATCTTTTCGTTTGTGAAAGAACCCATAGAGGCAGCATCGAGCAAATCTTTATCCTGTCGAGAGAGCCTCGCATAGAAATTAGTAATGATCATATCTTTGGGGAGCCCATGGTTAGGACATTTTAGCATTAACGTTTTCAGTCTCCCCCAAGCTTGAGCTATGCTCTCTCTGTCATGCGGATAGAAATTATAAACATAATTCCTATTCTCATGGACTTCATGAAGAGGATAAAACTTGGAGTAAAAGAGAGACTGGATCTCTTCCCAATCCAGCAGGTGAGAGTCATCTAGTAGCCTATACCATTCCAATGCTTTTCCTTTTAGTGACAAGGCAAATAATTTCCTCATGACTCCATCTCTTGTCAAACCTGAAATCTTAAACAACTCACAAAGTTCTGTAAGTTTCAACAAATGAATACTAGGATTGACTGTCCCATCATAACAATCATTCCTAATTATTTCAATTATCCTAAGTGGTTTTTGGAACGGGATACATTCAGTAGGTGGAGGAGACTTCTCTACCACGGGTGTAGTAAAGCGGCCTTCCCCAAGCAGCGAACTAAGAGTGCGGTTTTCCATAAACATAACTAGTGAAACTAAAAACAAGAAACGAAAAGATTTAATTGCAAGATATAAAGATATACCTTCAAACACTTACCTCCCCGGCAACGGCGCCAGAAATAGCTTGATGTCTACACACGCTTCTATTCTTGTAGACTATGTTGGGCCTCCAAGCGCAGAGGTTTGTAGGACAGCAGCAATTTCCCTCAAGTGGATGACCTAAGGTTTATCAAACTCAGGGAAGTAGAGGTTGAAGATGGTCTCTCTCAAGCAACCCTGCAACTAAGATACAAAAAGTCTCTTGTGTCGCCAACACACCTAATACAACTAGGAGTTGTATAGGTGCACTAGTTCGGCGAAGAGATGGTAAAATATGGATGATAGGAGTGGCAAAGCAAAGTAATATAAATCTGTAATAAAAAGTGCAGCAAGCAAACACGTGGTAAACGTGAGCACAAATGGTATTGCAATGGTGGAAACAAGGCCTAGGCTTCATACTTTCACTAGTAGCAACTCCCAACAACATTTACATAATCTAATCACATGATATTTCCCATAAAACATGCAATGGAGACGCACTCGGAGGTCATTCCCTTGTGGTCAAGAGAGGACGAGAATTATGTAGGGCTACAAAAGCACACCTCAAAGTTCGTAGTTCTCAATCTATGGATTTCCCAATGTCAACGCGGCCATCCAAAGAGAGTACCACAATCACCACAACATATCTCCAGGATAGTCAAAGCCAAGCACCAAGAGACTCTCAATCTTCAATCAACACACAAAAGAGGAAATCACTCATGAAAATATTCTTCTAATCCATGTCCAATAGACCGCTGTCACCTTGGTCTCGAGGATTATACTAGATAAAGACAAGTGAGTACATCATTTCAATACATAGAGGAAGGGGAAATATCATGGGATCTCCCTAGCTTAACATAGCCTATGATCACAACGAAGATCACATCATGGGAGAGAGAATTGACCACATAGCTACTGGTAGAAACCTCAGCCCCGAGGAGGAACTACTCCCGCATCATGGAGGGAGGAAGCAACGTCGATGGAGATGAATCCGGGGGCACTTCCCCGTCCCGGCAGGATGCCGGCACAGGAATTCTGGTCCCCCGAAACTTGGTGGCGATGGCGGCGGAGATCGGAATTGCTTCAGGAGAAAAGGGTTCTGGAATCAGGGTTTTCGTGACGGGAGGAATATATATGCGAAGGGGGGGTCACCAGAGGCGGAGCCAGGGCCCCAAGCGCCCCCCTGGCGCGGCCAGGGGTGGGGCCGCGCCGGGTGGCCGCCTGGGCCACCCCTGGCTCCCCTCTGGCCCTTCTTTGGTTTTTCTCGAAGCTTCCTGTACGCTGATTTTTCCTGTATTTTTCACGGAATTTTTGGAGCACTTTTAATATGGGGGAAACCTGAAATAGAAAAACAGCAGAAAACAGGAACTGGCACTGTGGTGCACTGAGTTAATAGGTTAGTCCAAATATGATCAAAAGTGTATGGAAGTGTATAAATATCATAGCAATATCACACAAAAGAAGCATGGAGCAAGCAGAAATTATAGATACGTTTTGGACGTATCAACATCATTTGCTATTTTCATTCATTTACTGATTTGTTTTGAGAGCTAAATGACCGTGAAACTGAAAAGCACTACAAAATGAACTCTGAAAAGGTTGATACTTGGCATGGTATCATCATTTCACCCACATAGCATGTGCAAAAAAGTAGAGAGGGTCATGGCAGAAACTGGATGCACTTCGTGTACAAACTGGACAATCGCTTTCGAAGTATCATGTTTCGGATGAAAACACTCATCTGTTACACCCGCACTTCATTTTTCTAAACTTGTAACAACTCCAGACTTTTTTGAAACTCTAAACAAAGCAAAAATATTCAAAAAGAAACACTAAATAAAGCAAAAAACTACTCAGAAATAAATAAAAGAAAATACCATATTAAAAAACTTATTTGCGCGCTACCCAGTGGCCTGCAAGGCCTTGGGCATGAATTTGCAGGCCCATAAGGCCAAGCAGGCTCACATGGCAGCGCCACAAAGTTACGCCCAGAAGCCTGGTTTAGAGAGGAGCTCGAAGAAGCAGCCACGGCTGGGTTTATAAACCAGTGCGGCTGCCCTTCACTCGGCGAGGTAGGACTAAATTTGTGCACCGCGGGATGGGAGTGTGCGATCTTTAGTACCGGTTCATGGCTCCAACCGGTACTAAAGGTACGGTCTTTAGTACCGGGTGGGGCCACGAACTGGTACTACAGCCTTCCTTTCCTGCCGCTTCGCCTGGCCAAAATTGACCTTTAGTACCGGTTGGTGGCTCCAACCGATACTAAAGGCCACTCCTATATAAAGAATACTTGCAAAAATTTCAGTTTCTTCTCCCTCTCCTCTCGCTCCGCTCGACTTCGCCGCCGCTCCGCATGCCGTCCCAAGCGCCCGTCGCCGCCCCCGGCTCGTCGCGCGTCGTCGTCATCGCCGTCCCTGTCGCCGTCGCCCCTCGGCCCGTCCCCGTCTCCGTCCCCGCGCGCCGTCGTCGCCGCCGCCGCCGTCGATCGTCGCCGCGCTGTGAGCCCCAGCCGCCCCCCTTACACACACACATTTTTTTTATAGTTTTAGTTATTATAGAAAAGTTAGATGAATTTTAAATATAGAAATGTTAGTAGAAAAAAGTTAAGAAATTTGATACTATATATATATATATATATAAATGTTAGATGAATTACATATATAAATGTTAGATGCATGTTTTTATTTAGTTTTTTATTCTTTTAGTTATAGAAATGCCGTCCCCGAAATGTTAGATACAAAGGTTTTAGATGAATAAATTAATTAATTAGATTTTAGTTTTTTTTATAGTTTTAGTTATACAAATGTTAGATGAATTTTAAGAATGTTACTTAGTTATATAGAAATGTTAGATGAATTTTCTATTTTTATAGTTTTTTTATAGTTTTAGTGATAGAATGTAGTTTTTAAGTAAGAACTAGTTCATTTTTATTTATAGGAAATGCTTATTAGTTGAACTAGTTGAATTAATAGAACTAATTTATTCTTTTATTTCAAGCAATTATTCCCGCATCGATGTCGACGATGCCTATCCCGCATCCTCGTCGTCGACTCAAGGGAGGAGGCCTGCTTGATCAGAGGGGTCATGTTCGGGACTGGGCTCCGCCGGGCTGGTACTGGGAGGTGCTTCCTTCCGGGGGGCGCAGCTTGGTGAGGAGCCAACCCGTTGTTGACCCGAACCTTCTTTGGCGGTGGGCACGTGGGCCAGTGACGGTGCAGAGGCTTGAGGACCCCGCGGAGGTTGTACGTCAATGTGTTAGCGAGGAGGACGAGCACGTCCGTTGCTACATGGTTGCGTTGGAGGGCAGGTTCGACAATACCCGTCAGGTTCTTCAATGATCTCACTGGAGCTATGATCCTATGATGGCTCCTTCTCTTTGGGTGTCCACCGCCCGCGCTGCTACCTCTTGAGCTTGCGTTGTATTCCCTCGAAGAGGAAAGGGAGATGCAGCACAGTAGTGTAAGTATTTCCCTCAGTTTTTGAGAACCAAGGTATCAATCTAATAGTAAACCATGCGCCAGTCCCTCACACCTGCACAAATAAATAAGAACTTCGCAACCAACGCGATAAGGGGTTGTCAATCCCATTACGGTCACTTACTATAGTGAGATCTGATAGAGATGATAGTTTATATTTTTGGTATTTTTGGTTTAATAAAACAACAAATAAACAATGGCGAAAGAAATTGGCTAGTTGACGGGAAAGTAATATGATAGAGATAGACCCGGGGGCCATAGTTTTCTCTAGTGGCTTTTCTCATGATAGCGGTATTCTACGGCGAGTAAACAAATTACTGTCGAGCAATTCATAGAAAAGCGAATAATTATGAGACTATCTAGGCATGATCATTGTATATAGACATCACGTCCGAGACAAGTAGACCGACTCCTGCCTCCATCTACTACTATTACTCCACACATCAACCGCTATCCAGCATGCATCTAGTGTATTGAGTTCATACGAACAGAGTAACGCCGTAAGCAAGATGACATGATGTAGAGGGATAAACACAAGAAATATGATGAAAACCCCATCTTTTTATCCTCGATGGAAACAATAAAATACGTGCCTTGCTGCCCCTACTGTCAATGGGAAAGGACACCGCAAGATTGAACCCAAAGTCAAGCACTTCTCCCATTGCAAGAACTATAGATCTAGTAGGCCAAACCAAACCAATAATTCAAAGAGACTTGCAAGGATATTATGAGCACACATAAAAAGTTCAGAGAAGAACCAAATATCTTTCATAGATAACCTTGATCATAAACTCACAATTCATCGGATCTCGACAAACACACCGCAAAAAGAGATTACATCGAATAGATCTCCTCGAAGACCGAGGAGAACTTTGTATTGAGATCCAGAGAGAGAGAAGAACCATCTAGATACTAGCTATGGACCCGAAGGTCTGTGGTAAACTACTCACAACTCATGGTGAGGGCGATGATGATGATGATGAAGGCCTCCGTGATGGATCCCCCTCCCGGAACAGTCTCCAAGATGGGATCTCCACGGGAACAGCAGCTACGGCGGTGGAATTAGGGTTTTCTCTCTTCGTATGGAGTTTCTGGGGTACGTAGGCATATATAGGAGGAAGAGGGGCACCAGGGGCCAACGGGCCTGCCCACGAGGCAGGGGGCGCGCCCTGGGAAGGGGGCGCGCCCCCACCCTCGAGGGTGGGTCCCCTGTCCTCTGGCTTGGCCCCGAAGTTTATCTCGCGTGATTTTCTCCAAAAATATCTCCTGCGAAGGTTTCATTCCGTTTGGACTCCGTTTGATATTCCTTTTCTGCAAAACCCTGAAATAGGCAAAAAACAACAATCTGGACTGGGCCTTTGGGTTAGTAGGTTAGTCCCAAAAATGATATAAAAGTGAATGATAAAGCCCATGAAACATCCAAGACTTCATAAATAATAGCATGGAACAATAAAAAATTATAGATACGTTGGAGACGTATCAAGCATCCCCAAGCTTAATTCCTGCTCGTCCTCGAGTAGGTAAATGATAAAGAAAGAATTTTTGATGTGGAATGCTAACCATTATAGTTTTTCAATGTAATTCTCTTAATTGTGGCATGAATGTTCAGATCTGAAGGATTCAAGATAAAATTCTATATTGACATAAGAAATAACAATACTTCAAGCAATACTAACAAAGCAATCATGTCTTCTCAAAATACTGTGGCTAAAGAAAGTTATCCCTACAAAATCATATAGTGTTGGCTATGCTCCCTTGCTATCACACAAAATATTCATATCATGCACAACCCCGATTTCAGCCAAGCATTTGTTTTCATGCTCTATCTTTTCAAACCTTTCAACTTTCACGCAATACATGAGCGTGAGCCATGGACATAGAACTATGGGTGGAATAGAGGTGGTTGTGGAGAAGACAAAAAGAGGGAGATAGTCTCACATCGACTAGGCGTATCAATGGGCTATGGAGATGCCCATCAATAGATATCAATGTGAGTGAGTAGGGATTGCCATGCAACGGATGCACTAGAGCTAAATATGAATGAAAGCTCAACACAATAAACTAGTGGGTGTGCATCCAACTTGCTTGCTCACGAAGACCTAGGGCATTTGAGGAATCCCATCGTTGGAATATACAAGACAAGTTCTATAACAAAAATTCCCACTAGTATATGAAAGTGACTAAGCATGAGACTCTATACAATAAAGAACATGGTGCTACTTTGAAGCACAAGTGTGGAAAAAGGTAGTAGCAATTGTCCCTTTTTTCTTTCTTTTCTTTTTCTTTTTCTTTTTCTTTTTTTTTCTTCCTTTTTTTGGGCCTTTTTTTTTATTTGGCCTTTCTTTTTCTTTCTTTTTTCTCTTTTTTTTTGCGGAGGGGCTTTATAGATTCAGCCTTTCCTCCCATGGGACAATGCTCTAAAAATGATGATCATCACACTTTCATTACAACACAAGATTACAACAACAAAGTATGACTCTAGATGAATGCCTCCGGTGGTGTACCGGTATGTGCAATGAAACAAGAGTGACACGTATAAAAATTATGCATGGTGGCCTTGCCACAAATACGATGTCAACTACATGATCATGCAATGGCAATATGACAATATGATGCGTGTCATATGAACGGAACGGTGGAAAGGTGCATGGCAATATATCTTGGAATGGCTACGGAAATGCCATGATAGGTAGGTATGGTGGCTGTTTTGAGGAACAATATGGTGGCTGTTTTGAGGAAGGATATATACTGGGTTTATGGCACCAGCGAAAGTTGCGCGGTACAAGAGAGGCTAGCAATGGTGGAAGGGTGAGAATGCGTATAATCCATGGACTCAACATTAGTCATAAGAACTCATATACTTATTGCAAAAATCTACGAGTCATCAAAACAAAGCAATCAACGCATGCCCCTAGGGGGAGGTTGGTAGGAGTTAACCATCGCGCGCCCCCGACCTCCACACAAAGGTTGACACTCTACAAATACCTCATGCTTTAACTTAGTCACACAACGGTTCACCATACGTGCATGCTACGTGAATCACCAACCTTAACAAAACTATTTCTCAATTTCATAATTACTCCACTAGCATGACTCTAATATCACTATCCTCGTGTCTCAAAACATTTACCAAGCATCCACCATCTCTTTCTACTCAATGCACTTGATGTGAATTTTTTTACTACATTGACATTGGATGTTTATCATGTGAAGACTAGTTCCTTTAACCTAAACACTTTACCATTCTGTTTTAATAGACTCTCAAATAGATATAAGTGAAGCACGAGAGTTTAACAATTTCTACAAAATATTACCACCACCGTTCTCTAAAAGATATAAGTGAAGCACTAGAGCAAAAGCTATTCAACTCAAAAGATATAAGTGAAGCATATAGAGTGTTCTAACAATTTCTAGGGCATATTTAACTCTCTCAAATAGGTGTGTCCAGCAAGGATGATTGTGGCAAACTAACAAGCAAAGACTCAAATTATACAAGACGCTCCAATCAAAACACATAGCATGTTGCGAATAAAAATATAGCTCCAAGTATAGTTACCGATGGATGAAAACGAAAGAGGGGATGCTTTCCCGGGGCATCCCCAAGCTTAGGCTTTTGATTATATTGAATTTACTTGGGGTGCCATGGGCATCCCCAAGCTTAGGCCTTTGCTACTCCTTGTTCCATAGTTCATCAAAGCAATACTCAAAACTTGAAAACTTCACAACACAAAACTTAGACAAAAATTCTCGTGAGCTCCGTTAGTAAGAGAAAGCAAACCACCACTCAAAGGTACAGCAAGGAATTCATTCATTGTTTATATTGGTGTTAAACATACTGTACTCCAAGTTCTCTATGGTTCATATCCTCCAATATTACTCATAGATCCATTGGAATAAGCAACCAACACACGAAAAACAGAATCTGTCAAAAACAGAACAGTCTGTAGTAATCTGCTGGGTTCGCCTACTTCTGGAACTCCAAAAAATTCAAACTAAATTGGTAAATTTGCGCAATTTGCCTACCAATCAGCAGCAAAAAGAACCAACTAAAAAGCTGTGACACCCCGAGACCGGTGCGCCAGGTGTCAGCCAGTTATTCGTCGCCGTTGCCATGTCATCTGCTTGTGTGTTGCATCTTGCCATGTCATCATGTGTGTTGCATCATCATGTTCAAACTTGCATTGTCCGTTCCATTGTCTATTCTGAGCCCCCTCGTCCTTTCTGCTTCCATTTTGAGTTGCGCATCTTTCTCCCCGGGGCATACTATAGTATCACATCGTAGACCCCCACCCCAACTCTATCTTCCTTATCAGTGAACCGGAACATAGTGCATAGGTACTCTTCGATGCTGCGAGGACGAGATGGGGTGACATACTACGATCACGCACTGAAGTTCTGCCCTTCGGCTCGGCATATGGAACCTCTCAGCTGCTCCCTCGGGATAGGTAGGCCCACCCCCCTTTCCCGAGAGGCGGCCGGGCTGTGTTTCCCCTGCGGCCACCCAGTGGCGGCAGAAAACGAAAAAGGGTGGGCTCCGCGCGGTTCGCATTTTATTGTAAAAAGAGAGCTTTTCATTCTCTTATAGAAGCCCGCGCCCACGCGGGTAAAGCCCAGCGAAGCTGCAGGGAGCACTGAGCAATGGGGGGATGAGGGCGACTCCGCCCACGGGTTGGACCACACCACAGGCAAAAGTCCTTCCACGGCAAGAGAAGGGTGACCGGGACAAGAAAAGGGAGCTAGTCGTTGGAGGGAAGACAAGGCTCGTTCCGTGCGACTCCACAGAAGAGTACGCGCGCTAGAAAAGGCAGCCGGCTTAAAAACGCTAGCTAGCTACTTTTGTAGCCTTATTTAGTTTGGTTGCCTACGCTTGCTCTCCGGCGCGCTACGGCAACACCCCCTGCTTGCTTCTTTCTGTTCGATGCGGAGCTCGCAGCCTCCCCACCCTTGCTTACCGTTCCACTTGTGATCCTGGAGGATTTGGAGAAATGCGCCCGACCATGAAGAATGGATTTTGTATTTTCTTTCATGTGAACGGCCTTATCTTGTAAAGAATGGTTTTTCGTGCTATAGACCACGTTGAGAAAGACCAACCAACAACACAAATAAAGACCGTTCCATTTGGGTACCTCGAAAGGGAGGTGCTCCTTATGATGCTACGGACGGCTGTCCGAAGTGCATGCAATGACGGGCTCGGATAGGATAGGATTGTGCGCGCCAGGCCCTTCGGGTGTCCATATTTTGGCCGACCTTAGCGTATATACTATGTTATGCGGCCGGAATATTTTGATACCTTCCACCGCTGCTACGCCAAAAATCCAAGGTTCCACACGAGCTCCTATTCTGCGGCGTGGTGGCAGGACCGCTAGGGGATTGGCTTCGGGTATAGGTAGGGTCAAATCCGCAGGGGTCATGCAAATACATAGGCCCCTTCCCTTCTGCCGAGTTGTTTAGAAGGCGCTTTCCGTTCTACGGTCCCTCAGAGCGAAGGGTTAGGCAGGTAGTACGGGCCCTCTGACTTCCAGCTATGTGCTGTGTGCGACTCCCGCAAAGCGAATGAAGGGAAGCTCTTCGAGCTTTCCATTGTCCGTTGTCCGTTCTGAGCCCAGACACACTCACACGCGCCCGCGGTGCCTCCGAATATTCATTTTATAAGTGGCCGAAAAACATCCTCGGAATGGGTTGAAACTTGGCGTGTGGTCTTATTATAGAATAGGTAGACCGCCTGTTAATTTTCGTCGCATTCGGCGTTCGTTTGATAGCCCAACGGTTAACCGTGTTAACCGCCGGAAGCCTTTCTCTTTTGGTACAGCACCCCTTTCACACAGCCCACCTAGCCCATTCTAACCCCTCCATGCTCTTGGCCGTTCGATCACGATCGCGTGGCCACGAACGACTCCTCATTTGGACACTCCTAGCTCCCTCTACCTATATATACGTGCCTCCCTCTTCATTTTCGCGGATGAAACCTAGTCTCCTCCCTCTCGCACCGCCGGACATGTCCATCCGCGCCGGACATGTCCGCCGGACACGTCGCCCGTGCCAATCCCGAGCTGCCACGTCGCCCCGCCGCCGCTCTCCTCCAATCGCCGCCGCAGCCACCTCCCACCGCCGCCGCGGCCCGCGGGACCCGGATCGGGCCCGCGTGAGCCCGACCGCCGCCGCTGCCGCAGGCCCGCGCCCCGCGCTGCCTCGGCCGACCAAGCCGCCCGTTCGCCGGCGGGCATCGTCGCCGGCCACCGCACGCCGTCAGCCTGCCTCGCCCGCGTCTTCCGCCGCCCCCGCTAGCTCCCTCTGCAGCTCCGTGAGCGCCCCGCCGCCGATCTACAGCTCGCCGCCGCGCCATGGCCGCCGCCCTGAACCTCCACCGCCCGATCTCCTCCGCCCCGCCGTGCCGGGCTCCGTCGACCACGAGAACGGAACCCGCAACCCCGGATCCAGCCGTCTCCGCCGGGATCCGCTCCGTCCCCGGCCTCCGACGCGCCCTCCACCCTCACCATCCTCTGCCGGCGCCGCCACCTCGCCCGCTCGGGAGGAGCACGACGACCCGGGCGGACGACCGCACGTGGACCGGCCTCGTCCGAGGCCCAGCTCCCTCCGCCAGCGCCCCGATCCAGCACCAGCGAGGCCCAAGCCGCGGCCCCGTCCTCATGGGCCTGAGCCTGCCCCCTCCGGCCCATCTCCTCCAGCTCCAGGCCGCGCCCAGCCACGGGCCCAGCTGCCCCAGGCCCAGCCCCGGGCCTCCTCGCCCCCGCCGCTCATGGGCCGGCCCCTCTCCGCGGCCCACCTCCCTCCTCCTCTCCAGATCTGGGTGAGCCACCGTTATTCCCCGCCCAGTGCGCATTTTACTATATGACGCCCGTTTGTTTTTTCCCTTGTCTAAAAAACTGCTAAATCCTTTTCTGTCAGTATTTTGTTGCATCTTTGTGAACTTGTAACTATTTGTGTGTATGTCCAAATTGTGCAAATGATATGTCAAAATGATCGTGGTGATATGCTCTACACTTTGTTACATTGTGGCATGCTTGTTTGACTTCATCAAGATGCCCTAATCTCTGTTGCAAGAGTGCTACTTGTTATAAACTGCTGCTACTTGTTATTTTGTTGCCATGTTTAAGATATGATAACTTGGTGCATGTTTATCCAAATGATGCATTTGATATGTCAAAATGTTCATTATGAAGTGTACTACATGATGGTTGCTGTAGTATGCTTGTTTGAGTCCATCTTGCCATGTTAATCTCTGATGCAAAAGTGCATTTGGCTGTTAAGTTCTGAAACTTGTTATGAGATGCTGATTTCAATTGCTCTTTGCTATTGATGTGTTTGTCCTCATGCCACATGTCTAGATGTTTTAGAAGCACAATAATATGGTATTTGATGTGGTGCATTTATCTTTCCATGATATGCCTTGAGGTGACTTAAACATGCTTGTAAATATGCTATGTTATTATTGCTGTTTTATACTTAGTGAAAATTCTGCCAAGTCTGGAATCTGTCTTATCCTGATGCTATGTTTGCTTGATGCCCTACTCAAATCCATGCTTATTTTGGAGTGGCCAATGACCATGTCTTGGTGTCCATGTTTTTGTCTATCCATTCATGCCCTTACTTGCTCATATGACCTGCTGTAGCTTATTTATTTCTTGCTCTCAAGTTGCTATAAAATATAACTGTCTGGTTTTTAACAGCATGTTCAATTTGGTGTAGCTTGTTGCTATTGATCCATGCCTCCTATGGAGATGCTCCAATGGAGTTGTTTGCTGTAGGATATATCTACTACATGTCCATGCTCTTTATATGCTTAGTGGAGTTGATATGCTTGTTGTTTTGTGCCTCCGAAGGCAGCATCGTGAAGATGTTTTTGCCTTCCCAGATTTTGGCTAAGTCTGGATAATTTTATTGCAACTTGCCATGCTTGTTTAACTATGTTCCAGCAAGCTTTTGGTTGTGTTCTAAGTTCCTACTTGTTAAGAAACATGTCTACTTCACATCCATGCTTCTTGTTATCATGTTTGGGTGCTTTAGCATATATTTACCTTGCTCCAAAGTTGCTATGTGGCTGTTAACTTCAGCTTGTTGTTATATCTTGTTTCATGTGTATCTTTTAGCCCGTTGCTCCGTTTTGGGTGTGCCTTATATGGAACTTGTGTTATTTTGCATGTAGAATCATAATATCATGTTGTTTTCATGCTTGGAGTGTGTTTTCTTGATGTTTGGGTGCATCTTGCACCGTTGCCTTGTTTGACGTGTTTTGCTCATATCTTCTAGACCGTAGCTCCGAATTAAACAAACTTTATATGAAACTTGACTAGAATTTCGTGTAGATCATCATGGTGCATGTTAACTTGCTGTTTAACAACTTTAACTTAAGGTTTGTTCAGATCTGGACTAATTTCAAATTATGCATATGAGGACTTACCGATTTTATTATATGTAGTTTCCGGCCTCATTTAAACTTGTTGACTTGTATTGTTTTTCTGTGCTTCCTACCTTGCCATGTATTGCATCATATATAGACTTGTCTTGCATCATAATTGCTTGCGCATATTGTCATGTTCTTGTGTTGTTTTTCTGTGTTGCCTACCTTGGAATGTATTGCATCATATATAGACTTGTCTTGCATCATACTTGCTTGAGCATATTGTCATGTTCTTGTGTTGTGTGTTTACCGTATTGCTTGCTTCTTCTCGTTAGTGCTTGTTCCATTGCGATCGTGAGGATTCGTTCGTCTACCTGTGGTTCTTCTTCAAGGCTTCTTCTTCGTCTTCTTCATGGACCCGTTCTTCTTCCTTGCGGGATCTCAGGCAAGATGACCATCACCTTGGATACCTTTACTATCATTGCCATGCTTAGATGTCTCGATGCTATCGTTATATGTCGCGCTACCCATCTTTATTGCCAGCCCCTCTCCTTGTTGCCATGAAACCTCTAACCTTTGAGACCTTCCCAGCAAACCATTGTTTGGCTATGTTACCCGCTTGCTCAGCCCCTCTTATAGCGTTGTTAGTTGCAGGTGAAGATGAAGATTGATCCATGTCGGATCTTGTTGTTGGAATATCACAATATCTATTATTATTATTAACACACCTATATACTGGGCATGGGTGGAAGGCTTGGCCTTTTGCTCGGTGTTTTGTTCCACTCATGCCACCTTAGGCGCCGATAAACCGACATTATGTTCCTTGATTTTGCGTTCCTTACACGGTTGGGTATATGGGGACACCTTAACACTTCGTCTTTGAATAAAACTCCTCCAGCAAGGCCCAACATTGGTTTTAATTCGCCTCATAATAACAACTTAATTAATTAGTTAAAATTGCATAGGGGGTCGCGCCCTCGGGATTCTTTTCTACATAGTAGGGGGGCCAGTGCTGATGGTGTTGGTCCCAAACGGGGAGCCTGCGGGGCCACCTCGTGGAAACTCGAGGGCTGGTTTTACCTGTAGCATTACTCATCCGGACGTGGCCTGAGACGAGATATGCACGACTACTATCAGGGTGTCGGCACGCCGGGAGGTCTTGCTAGACTTGTTTTACCATTGTCGAAATGTCTTGTGCATTGGGATGCCGAGCCTGATCTGTTTTCCCTAAGATAAGGGGTAATAATTATTATTACTTCATCTGATCGTGAGAGCTTGTGACGGGCTAAGTTGGGACACCCCTGCAGGGTTATGATCTTTCGAAAGCCGTGCCCGCGGTTATGTGGCAGATTGGAATTTGTTAATGTCCGGTTGTAGAAAACTTGACAGAGGATCCGAAGTAAAACACACAACTGTGTGAGTAACCGTGACTGTCTCTTTTCACTTTGAGAAGAGAACACGGTGGGGTTATGTTTGACTCGTAGGTAGTTCAGGATCTTTAGCGATCATTACTAGTTTGCGACCGTTTGCGTAGATGCTCATCTTATTCTTGTACTCGTAAGTTAGCCAGCATACTGCTGCTACCTCACAACCTTACCTCTTCCTACCCATTAAGCTTTGATAGTCTTGTTCCCCATGGTTATGGGGTTGCTGAGTCCTCGTGGCTCACAGATACTACAACAACTGTTGCAGGTGCAGGTTTCCGATGTCTTGACGTGAGAGCGATTATCGTTGTGTTGGAGTTCTTTCTTCTTCTTCTTCTTCAGTATTGGGTTAGGTTCCGGGTCGGCAGCCTGGGATAGCAGATGGATGTCATTGTTCTTTCCATGTTTGTATCCGTAGTCGGATACCTTGTATTGATGTTGTTGTACTCATGTGACTTGTATGTATTGTTATATCCCCCATGTATGCATGTAATGGTACGATGTAATGATATCCATCTTGCTAAGCGCCCGAAATGCAGTTGTGCCCCAATCACGTAAGTGTCACGTGATCGGGATAGAATCGCATCGTGGGCCTGACAAAAGCACACTGAAGTAATATCTGAAGTCTACTTTAGCGAGCGCTAACGATTCTCTTTTTCACAGCAAGATCGTATAAACTGCACACAAGTCTTAGCAAAGGTTCTACTTGGAACAAACACTAAAAAAACATGAAACCACATCTAATCAGAGGCTAGATGCAATATTTATTCCCTAACAGCAACAAAAACAAAAAGCATAAAATTGGGTTGCCTCCCAACAAGCGCTATCGTTTTACGCCCCTAGCTAGGCACGATGTTAGTGATGCTCTCATGAAAGACAAGACTTGAAGCACAAAAAGAGCATCATATAACATGTGACAAACACATCTAAGTCTAACATACTTCCTATGCATAGGCATCTTATAAGAAAACAAATTATTAAGGCAAGCGAAAACTTGCATATGGAAGGAAGAAGACAGAAACAAGATCAATCTCAACATGAAGAGAGGTAATCTAGTAACATGAAGATTTCTACAACCATATTTTCCTCTCTCATAATAATTGCATGTAGGATCATGATCAAATTCAACAAAATAGCTATCACATAACATATTCTCCACATGATCCACATGCATGCAAAGTTGACACTCTTCCAAAATAGTGGGACTAACATTAACTAAAGTCATGACCTCGCCAAACACACTTTTATCAAAAGTTTCATAAGATTGAACATTCTCCAAGTATGTGGGATCTAAAGTTGACAATCTTCCAAACCCACTTTCAATATTATTGCAAACACTATTATCAATCTTACATTCATCATGGGGTTGAAATAAATTTTCAAGATCGTAAGAAGCATCACCCCAATCATGATCATTGCAACAAGTAGTGCGCATAACAACATAAGCATCCCCAAGCTTAGGGTTTTGCATATATTTAACACAATTGACATCAAGAGAATTTATAATAGAATCATTGCAATCATTCTTTTTATTTAAGAAGCTATCATGAATCACTTTTCCTTTTAACAATTCCTCACAATTTTCAGATTCATAAATTTCAAGCAAAACCCCATAAAGATAATCTAGTGCGCATAGCTCACTAGCAATAGGTTCAACATAATTTGATCTCTTAAAGAGATTAGCAAGTGGATGATGATCCATACTTTAGCAAGCGAAGATGCAAGATAATTGAGGGCACATAGCAAAACGAGCAAACAAGAGGCAAGCAAACGGTAAACACACGACAGAAGAAGGGCAAATAAAACGGCAAGGGTGAAGTGGGGGAGAGGAAAACGAGAGGCAAATAAATGTAATGCGAAGGACAAGGGTTTGTGATAGGTACCTCGTATATGAATTTTGCGTAAACCTCCCCAGCAACGGCGCCAGAAATTCTTCTTGAAACCTCTTGAGCTTGCCTTGTATTACCTCGAAGAGGAAAGGGAGATGCAGCACAATAGCGTAAGTATTTCCCTATGTTTTTGAGAACCAAGGTATCAATCCAGTAGGAGACCACGTGCCAGTCCCTCGCACCTGCACAAACAAATAAGAACTTCGTAGCCAACGTGATAAGGGGTTGTCAATCCCTTTATAGTCACTTACGATAGTGAGATCTGATAGAGATGATAGTTTATATTTTTGATTTAATAAAACAGCAAATAAACAACGGAAAAATAAATTGGCTAGTTGACGGGAAAGTAATATGATAGAGATAGACCCCGGGGCCATAGTTTTCAATAGTGGTGTGACGCCCGGGTAATCAAGCTACAGTAAACCTCTACTAATGGTGCCACGTCACTTCGATTACTGTTGCTAATCTCGCGTTAGTTCGAATCCGATTCAAATTCAAATTCAAAATCAAGCAAACAATAAAAGTTTTCAAACGCCAAAACTAAAATGTTCTAAAGGTGACAAATAAATCATATGTAATATTGGTGGAGAAACCACACTTTTATAAAGAGTTTAAATGCACTATAATAATTAAAAGCAGTGGCTAAAATAACAATTTAATTGCTTTAGAAATTATGAAAATATTAAACTAATATATATTGGCTACAAATAGGTTTGGCAGTGGCCTATATTGATGATACTAATTTAGGTGCTAACTTGTTATTTCATAAAACTAAAATAAAAGAAACTATAAATGAAAATAGAAAAGAATAACTAAAAGATAAAAATAAAACAAAAATAACAAAAGGCAACACCCCCGACCCCACTAGGCCTTGGCCCAAGATGGCCAAGCGGCCCAATCAGCCTCGGTCAACCCCATCCAGCCCAACTACTCCCCTCTGTCTTGTTCGTCCTCTGTTCACCAGGGGGCGTGGCAAGCATCCCATGGCCGAGGCCGCGCTCGGCCACGCGCCGGCCATCCGAGCGCCCCTCCGGCGATAAGACCTCCCCGCAACCTCCCCTGCAGAAACCCTAGCCCCTCACTCCACTCCCCCCTCACACGCGCTCGTCTTCCCCGCCGCCAACCTCGCCCGAGCGCGTCCGTCGCCACCGCTCGCCAATTGCCACGGCCACCGGCGCCTCCGCGCCTCCTCTTGGTCTCAAGAAGCTCCGCAGGGCTCCCCTTCTTCCCCTACACCACAAGATCGACGCCGGGGAGCACTGCATCGACGCCAATGCCTTCGTCTTCCACCTTCGGCTCCGTGGCTCACCGTGGTCGATCCGCTGCCATGGCTACCCACCACCTCCGTTGAGCTCCTCCTCCACACCACTATGAGCTCCACCACTTCCTCCCCCATTCCCGAGCTCGGATTCGAGCTCAACCATGCTCGCCGCCATGTCATAGCATCACCGCCACTGCTGGACTCACCGACGTGGCCACGGCCATCGTGGGCCTCACCCGACCCCAGCACCGTGCTCCTGGTGCTCCCAGGAGCACGACGCACCCGTGCATGCCTCACCTCGTGCCCCGTAGCGCCATAGCTCCCTCCCCCCGAACGCCATCGCCACTCTTCGTCACCGTTCCGGCCAGCTCCGGCCAACTCCGACGACACCACCGGTCCCAGTCGACGCGTCGTCGTCTGGCCGTTCTAACGCGCCCAACGACGCCCGTTTTGGTGGCCTGTAGACGATTTCCGGCGACTTTCGTGCGTCGCCGCCGTGTTTTGGTCGCCGACGGCTAAATGTCGGCGCCACTGACGTATCCGCTTAGCCCAGCCACTATTAACGTGCAGTGCCACTGACTTCTGGGACCCACTTCCTAATTAACCACAACTTAATTAAACTGTCTAATTAACTAACCTAGTTACTCCCCGACATGTGGGGCCTCCCCTCTAATTAGCCCTGGGTTAAATTTAACCACTGATTAAATGGTTGAGACAATGACAGGTGGGTCCCACCCACTATTCCAATGGATAAGGCCGGCCCAGTCAGCTGCTGAGTCAGCCACTAGGCCCACCAGTCAGCCTCTGCTGACTGGGTAGTTGACTCAGTCAACTCACCCCACTGTCTGCCTCTTTGGCACAATGTTCTGTACACTTTATGTGTACACTTAGCATTTAACATTAGGTGATTTTCGAATTAATTTAATTAATAATAATTTCAGAATATTGTTTAAAAACTTTGAAAAAAGCATAGAAAATTAACCGTAGCTCGGATGAAAAAGTTATATATATGAAAGTTGCTCAGAACGACAAGACGAATCCGAATACGCAGTCTGTTCGTCCACCGTACGTCCCTAGCATAGCGAACCTACAACCGTCCCCCTCCGTTTCACCTGTTTGAAAATACCTAACACCGGGAATACTTTCCCGGATGCTTTCCTCTCGACCTGTATCACCGAGCACTGCGTTAGGTCACACGTAGCACCGCATTTTGCCATGTTATGCTTTGTGTTACAATTGTTTGCTTTATATTTATTGTGTCTCCCCCATCTTCTCTCTGATAGACACCAGGACTGAGACTACTGACGGTGCCACTGTGATCGACTGCGTCGACGACGACCCCTCCTTCTTGCGAGATTAACCAGGCAAGCCCCACCGTTGATCAACCTGATATCGCCTATTCTTCTCTCTATTGCTTGCATTAGAGTAGTGTAGCATGTTACTGCTTTCGATAATCCTATTCTGCTGCATAGCCTGTCATTGTTTCTACCACTGTTGATACTTTACCTGCAATCCTAAAATGCTTAGTATAGGATGCTAGTATTTCATCAGTGTCCCTACACCCTTGTCCGTCTGCCCTGCTATTCTATCGGGCCGTGATCACTTGGGGGTGATCACGAGTATATACTACATACACTTATACATGATACTTGTTGTGACTAAAGTCAGGTCGGCTCGTTGAGTACCCGCGGTTGATTCACGGATTGGGGGCTGAAAGGACATACTTTCCCGACGGCCCTCTGTGTGGATCTTGGTGGCGGAGCGACATGGCAGGTTGAGACACCCAGTCGAGAGGTGGCCTGGCCCTGGTCGTTGTTCGCGGTTGTTTCATAATAACATGCTTAACGAGTTTGGATATTTGATCTGAGTCTGGCCGTTGGCCTATACGCACTAACCAGCTACGTGGGAATAGTTATGGGCACTCGACGTCGTGGTATCAGCCGAAGCCTTCTTGACGTCAGCGACTAAGCGGCGCGCGCCGGGTTGGTCCACGTAACGTAACTTCCTTAGTAATGGAGGTTGCTAGGTCTGCTCACCGGCCGCATACGCAACATGCATGTGTGCAATGGGCGATGGGCCCGGACCCCTGCTCGCTTAGGACTTAGACCGGCGTGCTGACCTCTCTGTTGTGCTTAGGTAGGGCTGTGACGTGTTGATCTTCCGAGGCCGGGCATGACCCAGGAAAGAGTGTCCGGCCAAATGGGATCGAGCGTGCTGGGTTATGTGGTGCACCCCTGCAGGGAAGTTAATCTATTCGAATAACCGTGCCCCTCGGTAAAAGGACGACCCGGAGTTGTATTCCGACCTCATGACAACTAGAACCGGATACTTGATAAAACACACCCAGATGAGTTCCAGATATAACTCGGTGGTTGCTCTCTCACAGGGTGATGTGCGGGAGGATCGCCGAGTAGGATTATGCTATTCGATGTTACTTGGTGAACTTACCATCTATTCTATTCTACTGCTGCAAGACGGAGGCTGCCATAAGTTGGATACTTCTTACTATTCCATCTACTCTCTTCTACTGCTGCAAGATGAAGGCTGCCAGAAGCGTAGTCTTCGATTGGATTAGCTATCCCCCTCTTATTCAGGCATTCTGCAGTTCAGTCCACATATATTACCCCCTTACACAAGTATCATTGCATATGTAGTGTAGATCCTTGCTTGCGAGTACTTTGGATGAGTACTCACAGTTGCTTTGTTCCCCCTTTTCCCCTTTTGTCCCTTCTTCTCGGATGACGCAACCAGATGGTGGAGTCCAGGAGCCAGAAGATCCCGAGGATGTTTCTACGTGGAGTTCGACTTCGAGGAGTAGTTAGGAGGTCCCAGGCAGGAGGCCTTGCCTTTGGATCGTTGTTACTTTTGTGCTAGTGATACGTCTCAAACGTATCTACTTTTCCAAACACTTTTGATATTGTTTTGACCTCATTCTTGCATGATTTGGACTAAACTAACCCGGACTGACGCTGTTTTCAGCAGAGCTGCCTGTATGGTTTATTTGTGTGCAGGAAAACGGATTTTTAAGTATCTCAGAAAAATCCACGAAAATTCACAGAAAATCCACGCACCCGAAGGAACCAGGTGCCAGAAGTGGGGCCAGAGGGGGGCCAGGGGGTGCCCAGGCGCCCTGTGGGCGCGCCCCCCCTGGGCCGCGTCGGGGGGGCGCCTGGGTGGGGCCCACACCCCCTGGTGCCCTACTTTATCCCGTATTTTTACTCCCGACGCAGAAACCCCAGATCGGAAGTTCTTTCGCAGTTTTTCGTCGCGGAGCCGCCGCCACCCTCTGTTCTTCCTCGGGAGGGCTAATCTGGAGGCTGATTTGGCCTCCGGAGAGGGGAGATCGTCGCCATCGTCATCATCATCACCACTCCATCATCCCTCCATGACTTCCCCTTTCATGTGTGAGTAATTCCCCTGCTGTAGGCGAAGGGGATGGTAGGGATTGGATGAGTTAGATCGTGTAATAGTTTATCAGATCGTTGGGGGCATGTTGCCTATCATCTACTACTATGTTTATCATCTTTGCTACAACTTGTTATTCTTAATGCTTGACACTTAGGGCCCGAGTGCCATGATTTCAGATCTGAACCATATGTGTTTGTATGAATATATTTGTGTTCGTGATCCTATCTATGAGTTGTTTGCACCTGTTACGGTTCGGAACCGGCGATCCCAAAAGTGACAGCTTGGGACACCAAAGGGGATGGTCCGTAGTTTGAGGATTACATGTATCCATTGAGTTCATTGCTTTGCTCCGGTGCTCTTTGACAGGAGCACCTTAATATCCATTAGTTCCTTTTGGCCCCGTTCGTAGCGGGATGGTAGGACAAAAGATGTTGTGCAAGTTCTTATTGCAAGCACGTACAACTACCTACGGGATACATGCCTAATGTTTGATATTTGCCTAGATGATCATTACTTTTCCGTGTGCCGTGCCACAAGTTAGAATCTATCTCATCCATGCAGTGCCCAACCATCCATCTCCCTAGCCTACAGTATTTTAAACCTTGCTTGTCACTAGTTGCTACTTTTGCCATTTACTACTGCTATTTACTTTTGCTGTTTACTTTTATTATTACTATCATCACTATCATATCACTGTTACCGCTTATCTTTTGTTGCAAGTAAGTATATTTCAGGTGCGGTTGAATTGACAACTCAACTGTTAAAGCTTATAAATACTCTTTGGCTCCCCGTGTGTCAAATCAATAAATTGGGTTATTCTTACCCGCGAAGACTATCTCGATCCCTTACGGTTGAGGGTTATCAAGTACCGTTTTCTGGCGCCGTCGCCGGGGAGCATAGCAATATTTACAAGTCTACTTGAGGTATCCTACCTACTGCACTTTATCCACTATGGGTAAGAAAGGAGACCCCAAGGTTCTGATCTTACTATCCACTACAAGAAGAGGTACTGCTCTGAGCACTAGTGCTACGCTTGATTCACCTTCTGTTATGAGTAAGTTTGCCTCACCACCACCACATGATGCTCCTACTGAATCTGTTACTATGTCTGATACTCTTGATGATGCTTCTACTACTTTTGATGATATTAGTTCGCTTGGTTATGCTCTTGAGAAACAACTTGCTGCTGCTGCTAAAAAATCCGGAATTGAACTTCCTGTTACTCGCTACCCTATTGCTGAAACTTATGATTATCCTGATTTGATTAAACTCAAGGAGAGTCTCCTTGATGATGATTACTATATACTAGATGAAGAATTATGCATGGAACTGATAGAGTTTTCCGGCTCTGACCCTGAAGCTATTAAGAAACTATTTGAAAAACACTCTTTGAAGAACAAAACCGTTCCTAATCCTGAATTTGCTACATCTCCTATATGCATTGATGATCCTGATTTTGATTTCTCTGTTGATCTTTCACTTACACCTATGGTTGAAGCTGACCCCTTTTATGGCAGAGAAAATTATGATGCTATTGCACACCTAACTAAACTTGGTGAGCTAGGTAGCCTGTTTACCACAGATGAAAAGATACGATACTTTTATGTGACCAAGCTTCTTCCTTTCTCGTTGAAGGAAGGTGCCAAAGCATGGTATGATTCACTCCCATACGGTTCCATTAAGAGTCCTCAAGACTTAGCTCACTCTTTTGTTGATAAGTACTTTCCTGCTCATATGCAACATGCTGCTTTACAAAGAATTTATAACTTTAAACATTTGCAGGATGAGTCCCTCCCTAAAGCTTGGGGGAGGTACTGCGGTCTGATTCGGGCTAGACCAGGACATGAAATCCCTAAGAATGAATTAATCGATATATTCTATGCTGGTCTAACTGATGAATCCAGGTCCTATTTGGACAGTTGTGCTGGTTGTGTTTTCAGGAAAAGAACACCGGACGATGGAGAAGATTTGATGGGCAGGATTGCCAAAAACTATGAAGATTGGCCCGTCCCTGAACCACCTCCACCAACAAAGAAGAGGGGCATGTTTGTTCTGAGCCCCGAGGATATGCGAGAAGCAAAGAAGTCTATTAAAGAGAAAGGTATTAAAACTGAAGACGTGAAGAATCTACCCCCTATTGAGAAGTTGTGTGAGCCTACCACTCACCCTCCTATGGTAGAGGTACACTCTCTTTTAGATTTCAACGCAAGTGACATCCCTCATGGAAAGCCTCCTGATCAATGTTTAGATGAGTTTGATAATTTTATTATGAAACAGAATCATTTTAATGAGAGGATAGAAAGTCAGTTGCATGATAATTCCCTTGCTATCAAAAGACTGCTTGATGTTTTAGATAGAACAGTTAATGATGTTCAATGTCTTGTGAAGCATTTTCATATGGTTCAAACTCAGCTTGATCAAATTTCTATTGTGCAAAGAGATTTGCTTGCTAACAATGCCAAACAAGATAATTTGTAGGCTTTCGGAATTAAGACCCGAGGAGGAACTAGCACTCAAGATCCTCTCTATCCAGAGGGACATCCGAAGAGAATCGAGCAGGATTCTCAAATACAGGAAGAAGAAATTGTTGTCTCTCCAAAGAAGAAGAAGAAACATAAAGAGACTGACAATTCTAATGATCCTATTGCAGATGAAGAGCCAGCTATTGATCCCAACAGTGTATCTATCTCCGATGCTGAGACTGAAGACGGTGCTGAACCTGAAGGTAATGATAATGGGAAGAATGATCCGCCTGAAGATCGAGAAGAAGAAGCACCTGACAAACGTAAGAGGTACACTAAAGAAGACTTCATCGCAAGAAAGCATGGGAAGGAGAGAGAACCATGGGTACAGAAACCCATGACCTTTCCAGGTAAGTCCATCAAATCCAAAGAAGAAGAGCATTATAATAAGTTTTGTGAATGGATTAAACCTCTTTTTCTTCAAATCCCTTTGACTGATTGTCGGGGGAAACTATCCACCACGAGCACCTATGGGACCGGAGCCCCTTGTTCGTGCGGTAAGGGAGCGGAGGGAGCACAAAGAGCAGATCGTAGAGCACACGCGGGCAGTTTACCCAGGTTCGGGCCACGACGGACGCGTAAAACCCTACTCCTGCTTGGTTTGTATTGAGTTGGGGAGCTCGGGAGCTTGAAGAACTAGCTACACCGAGCAAGAGAGCTATCAAGGTTCCGAACCCTTTCTACGTTGTGCATGGGCCTCCTTTTATAGCTCAAGGGGTCACCGACAGGTGTCAACGTAGGAGAAAGGGGTAAAAATGTAACTTTGGTGGTAGTTGTAACAGTGCGGGAACAGTGGATGAACAGTGGTCACCACCTACTTTGACAGTGGGGGACAAGAGCATTAAATGCCCGTCGCCGTCGACCCCAAAAGCGCCCGCCCTTGCGTCTCCGTTTGCCACGGCGGTAGCTTCGTCACCGTGGAGTGCCACCGTGTCCCCCAGGCTGCACAGCCATCCGCCAAGTGTCCCTGGAATGGCCCCAGGGCGACGCGTGGGCCGATGAGCTGGAGCGCGGGCACACAGTGCAGACGTCCCCCGGCAAGCACCTTGCCGGGGGCTTGATCTTGCCGGGCCGGGAAGCTTGTCGCTCCCCGGGTCTTGCCGGGGCGCAGAGTGCGCCGGGGCTTGTCTTCTAGATACAATCTTCTGGTCTTCCTGGCAAGCTCCTCTTGCCAGGGCCTTGAGTTAATGAGGTAATCTTGAGCCTGGAACGGCTTTCCCGGCAAGCTCCACTTGCCGGGGCCTTGATCTTCTTGCTTGTATACTTTGTTTTTGAATGGCTTGAATAAGGATCAGAGAGGTTTCCGGCAAGCACGTGGTAGACCCTGCCGCGGGAAGCTGCTACTGCCCGTGCACAAGTTGGGGTACTAAGGTACCCCTATCTTAGTACACCGACAGGAGCCCCCGGGCCTGGGCCACACACGGTGCCGAGCGCTGTTGGGCCAGGCCCAAAACAGTGCACGGGCACGCGCGGCCCACGGCGAGCCGTAATTCCCCTTCCGCATCCGCCGCGTCCCTCCCTAACGGCATGCGTCGATTGCGGCGTCGTGGGAGAGAACGTGGCCACGTTCTTTAATGGGAAATGCGGAGCGTCCCCCACTTCCCCCTTAAAAGCAGAGGAAGCAGGGGCAGTTACCTTACTTTGTCTTCATTGCTTCTTCCACCTCCAGAAACCCACCTCTGCGCCCCACCTCCTCATCTCCTCCGCCCTCTTCCGCATCCGCGGCGCCGTCGAGCTTTCCGCCCCCTTCCTCCGCCGCCTCCGCCATGGCCCCGAAGGCCGAGAAGGCGAAAGCGGAGAAGACCAAGAGGGAGAAATCCGAGCAGGCGGCAAAGCTTGTCGCCCTGCGAAAGAGGAACGTCTTCTTCGCGCCAAGGCTCAGCGCAAGGGAGCTCTGGAACAAGTACTATCTGTTCTGGGCCAAGAAGACCAAGGCGCACCCCCGCACCCGAGTCTACCCGGCCGCCGCCAGAGATCTGTACCCCAGCGGGTATTTCTTCTTCGCTGTCTTCTTCCACTGCGGCCTGTGTCCCCCATTCTCTGAATTTTTCTGTGATATTATGAACACCTACAACCTCCATCTCTTAGACTTCACCCCCAACGCCATCCTCACGATGGTGGTTTTCGCACATCTGTGCGAAAACTACATAGGGATCTATCCAAACGTAGCGCTCTTTAGGCATTTCTTCATGCCTAGAGCAGAGGCCGGCGCCCCCCTCTCCGGAGGTATCTCTTGGGTCTTCCGCTTGAACAAGAAGGAATCTTATCTGAAAGGGGAGCTCCGCGGCAAGTGGGAGGAGTGGCGCGCGGATTGGTGCTGGATAGTGGAGGACGAGCCGCAGCCTTTCACTGCGCCGCGCACAACACCTATAGTGCGCGGCAGGGACTGGAGCGATTTGGACGCAGATGACATCAAACTCAATGCTGCCCTTGTTAGGATTCTTCGTCTCCGGGTAGCCAAGTTGACCATCGGAGAGGTAGGAGCAGACTTCCTCCGCCGCCGCATTGCTCCTTTACAGGAAAGGAAAAGGCCAGCATGGGAGTTTGGCAATGCGGCAGACGTAATGAGGTTGCGCCCGGGGCTGAATTACAACTTCACGACGCTGGAGCTGAAGGGGATGCTCCGGGAGCTTTTCAAGCATGACCCGGCCCACCCGGAGTGGTTTAGACCTCCCCGGGGAGTAGTACCATTATGCAACAGCACCGCCCGGGACGCATTGCGCGCAATGATGCCCGCGTGCGACTCACATGTCGTCGACCCAACATGGATAGTACCCAAGCCGGACGCCATCATGAGCTTCTTCGATAACTTGGTCGAGGTGCCGAAGAACACCGATGAGATCAAGGGTCTCACCCGGGCCACCACGGATCGAGAGATTGCTTATATTGCTACCCGGGTGGAGGAGGCCGCCGCAGCCGCAGCGGTAGGAGAATTTGGGTTCACCGTCGACGAGGCAGAGGCCGAGGACGCGTCGTGCCAGGCCGAGGAGGCAGAGATCCGGAGACTTCTCAAACTTCCACCCGACGAGCTCGCCGGGGTCCCCTCACTGAGGCACGCCGGGATCCCCGGGGTTGTGAGCGAGGCCGCGGCAAGAGGCGAGGTTGCCGGAGGAAGCAGAGGCGCCGGAAGGAGCAAGGCCGCGGGGCAGGGTGCTGGGCCCAGCGAGCCCACCGAGGAGGAGGAGGAGGAGGAGAACGCCGGAGCCGACGAGGATACTGGCGGATCCCCGGGGTTGGACGACGTCTCCTCGGCCTCGGAGAGCTCTCCGCCCCGGGCAAGTCCCAAGCGTTCTCCATTGAAGCGCCTCCGCAAGGTGCCTACGGCGACAGGGATGCAGGCGCCCCGACAGCAGCCTGCTCGTCGGGCGACACGAGCCACCAGGGGGAGCCAAGCGGCGACGGAGGCGCCCCGCACATCAGCCGCGACGGAGGCGCCCCGCGCAACAGCTGCGGCGGAGGCGCCCCGCGTGCCAGCGCCAAGCGGAGGGGGATCCTCTCAGGGCGGAGCGGCTGCTCCGCCTGCTCCCCGGGCCTCGGCGTCAACAGAGGCTGGGTCTTCGCAGCCCCCAGCCCCGGGGACCGCCAAGCGCCCGAGGGAGCCTTCTCCTCCGGCTCCTCGTGCAGAAGCGCCTCAGGTGGAGTTTGATTTCTCCGCCCTGAGCGACGACAACGACGAGGAACAGGAGTAAGCACTTGTGTTTTGTAGCTTCTTCAACTCTATCTCGATTCTTTCTCTGACGATTCCGATTTTGCTTCTTGCTTTGATTTCAGGACCCTGGCCCAGCGAGTGGCGAAGAAGGCCAAGGTTCCCGTGGTGGTGGTCGAGGACGACTCGCCCGCCGCGGCGACAGGGGACACGCCGGCGACGGACTTGCCTGACCCAACCGCTGCTCCGAGGAGCAGCCCCCAGTGCAGCCCCCAGCGTAAGTCTGGTTCTGAACTTCCTGCTTGTCGGGCGCGCCTGAGGTTCCAGCTTGGTATTGATATTTTGTTGTCTTGCTTGTCTTGTGCAGAAACGGAGCCGCAGCCGCAGGAGCGCCCGGAGACTACTCCCGAGGAGCCGCAGCTCCCGTCGTCCCCGCCAAGGACGAACTCTCCGGCGAGGGAGAGCGCTCCGCCAAGGGCGGGTACTCCGCCAAGGGCGAGTACCCCGCCAAGGGCGAGCAGCCCGGCGAGGGTGGCCACCCCGCCAAGGGTGAGCTCCCCGGCGAGGGAGCCGGTCGTCGACGAAGTCCGCGAAGGTAAGTCTTGCAACCTCGTCTTCTTGGACTTGTCTTTTTTGGATATTTGCTTGAACTTTTTCTTTTCTTTTTCTTCTTCTTCTAGATCCTCCCGCGCCGGACCGGATGGAGACCGAGGTCGTCGGCGAGGAAGGCGCGCAGGGCAACGACGGCAACGCCCCTGTCGTCGAAGACATGGCAGGAGCCGACGAGCCTGCGACTGAGGAGACTGCCCCGACCGCAGACGCAGCGGCCGGGGAGGGGGACGGCGGCCACACTGCCGGCCCGGAGGCGGCAGGAGCGTCTAGCGCTGCGCCGGCCGCCGACCCCTCCACCGAGAAGGAGCAGTCCGCCTTCTATCTTGAGGCTCCCAACGGCGTCTTCATACAGGTGCCGTGGGGGTCTTCGTCGCGAGCCCCCGAGGAGGGAGAGGCCTTTGATGGAGAGGTCCTCGCCTCCGCGGGGTTGAAGATCGTCGAAGCGCCCGGCGGGAGCGACGAGCCCGATGAGGAGAAACTGCTTCACCGGCTCCTGGCCCTTTACCGGACCAGGCAGGCGAAACTTGAGTCTCGGGAAGCCCTCACCGCCAAGGCCGTAGCAGATATGGAGAAACGCGTTGCGGAGCTCCGCGCCGCCAACCAGGCGGCCCTCCGCGACTTGGCAGAGGAGCGCGAGAAGCTTGCTGGAGAGTACCAAGAGTGGCTCCTGGAGAAGGCTGAGGCCGAGGAGCAGCAGCGACTCGCCGGAGAAGCGCTGTCCCAGCGAGAAGGAGCGCTCAACCAGCGGAAGGTCGACCTCGACTCTCACGAGGACGACCTTGCCGCCCGGGAGCAGGCCCTTGGCGGAGAGCTGAAGGAAGCGAAGGCCGCCGCAGCCACCGCAGAGACCGCCAAGAAGGACCTCGAAGCTAAGGTGGTGCAGCTGGAGGAGTACCTGAAGGCGAGCATGGAGAGGGTCACCGCGCTGAACATAGAGCGCGAGAAGGACGCCCATACCAATTCTGAACTCCAGGTACGTCTCTCCAAGCAGGGCAACGAGCTGAAGGCCACCAAGGACTCAATTGCAGATCTGGAGCTGAAAGTCTCTACGCTAAAAGATTCACTCGACGCCGTCCGGGACCGTGAAACCAAGCTGAAGGACGAGCTCCGCAAGGAGCGAGGCCTGGTGGAGAGCGCCGCCACTTCTGCTAACAACTTCCGCCAGACCGTCGAGGTATGGACCGAAGATCTGGTGGCTTCTGCAGCTAGCATCGACAAGGAGCTGATGGCGCTGAGGGTTGAGCATCTCATATACTCGCCGGATCCAAATCTCCCCCACAGCGCCAAGCTCAGTCTCTTCTTCAGAGGGATTGCGCCGGCACTCGCAAGTCTACAGAAGAAGCTCCCCGCGCAACTGGCCGAGGAGTCACGCCAGCTCTGCGCGGGTACCTTGGAGCGCGTCCTGACGAAGATCGTCTACCGCAATCCTGGTATAAATCTCGTCAACGTCCTCCGCAGCTTGCCGGCCGATGCAGATATGGAGGCGCTGAAGGCGCAGGTCGCCCACATCATCGCCAAGGTGAACAAAATCTCCAGGCGCGAAGGCGACCGCGTAGATTAGGCCTCTTCCCTTTTATTTCTTTTGCTGCTGCAAAGTGTGTCATGAACATGAACCTGTTAGTGATTGCGACAAGTTATCCCTTGTAATATATTATCTTATTTCGAGCAATCGATGCAGTGATATCTCCCTTGCTTTGGTCCTTTACTTCGTATACTTTTAACCATACGCTTCTAGGGGACTTGCCGGCAAGGGGTTTTTGCCGCGAGCGCTGAGTGCTAGACTCTGAGCAGCCTGCTGGCAAGGTCTTACCGGCAAGTAACCTTGCCGCAACTAGTCGCAACGCACTTAGCTTGCTGAGCGAACTCGAAAACGAAGCAAGGGCGCGACACTTGCCGCAACTCACTTAAGTCGTTGAGCGTACTCGAAAACAAGATAAGGGTGCGGCTAGCCACGGGTAGGTTCCTCCGCGCACAGGTTTTCCATACAAAGTGTGGTTGTTCAAGGAAGATAACTAAAATTTAAAAATTTGAACTGCTCAAATTCTGGTAACTTAGCTTTCATATATTGCTTGCTTCCCCGACAAGGCTTCTCTTTCTTGAACAACACTTGGTTCATCCTCCATCTCCTTCCCCCCAGGCAAACTTGTGCGCAAGGAACATTCCTTCTGCTTAAGAGGGAAAGAAAAAGAAGAGGGAAAACAAGTATAGGGCCTTTCGGCGTGCTAATGCTTACCGGATACGTGTGTTGCACATGATGCCAAACAATGCATGCAAATAGCGAAGAAAAGCATGGAAAAGGCAAATATTGCAAAACACAAAAGCTTTACTGATGCACGGGATCTGCGCCCGGCTTTGTACAAAGGGTTACATGCCACAGCGGCAAGGCTTGTACAAAAGGTGGTTGCCGGAGCGGATCACGGCAACCGCGCCTTATGGGTGAAACTTTCGAAGATGCTCTATGTTCCAGGAGTTGCTCACCGGTAAGCCTTCTTCGGTCTCAAGGCGGACAGCGCCGGGCCTTGTTACTTGTCTCACCCGATAAGGGCCTTCCCACTTCGGCGTCAACTTGTTGGAATTCTTGGCGGACTGAACACGCCGAAGAACAAGGTCGCCTTCCTCGAGACTCCTGGCCTTAACCTTGCGGCTATGATAGCGACGCAAGGCTTGCTGGTATCGAGCAGCTCGTACAGCAGCCTGGAGACGTTCCTCCTCGAGGAGCAATGCATCATCTTGTCGCAGTTGCTCTTGCTCGAGCTCATCATAAGCGAGCACCCGAGGAGATCCGTATTCGAGTTCCGTGGGGAGAACTGCCTCTGCTCCATAGACTAGAGCAAAGGGTGTCTGTCCGGTGGCTCGACTTGGTGTCGTTCTGATTGACCAAAGAGCCGCCGGCAACTCCTCTATCCAGTTTCTTCCGCACTTGCGCAGCCTGTCAAAGGTCCTTGTCTTGAGTCTGCGCAGCACTTCAGCATTTGCCCTCTCCGCTTGACCGTTGCTCCTCGGGTGAGCAACAGAAGCGAAGCAGACCTTGGCGCCAAGGTCTTGGACGTACTGCATGAAGGTGCGACTAGTGAATTGCGTGCTGTTGTCGGTGATGATCCTGTTAGGGATCCCGAAAAGGCAAACAATCGACCTGAAGAACCTGACCGCTGACTGTGCTGTCACCTTTCTCACCGGTTCCACTTCTGGCCACTTTGTGAACTTGTCGATTGCAACGTACAAGTACTCAAAGCCCCCGACAGCACGGGGGAAAGGGCCGAGGATATCGAGCCCCCAGACCGAGAAGGGCCAGGACAAAGGGATGGTCTGGAGAGCTTGAGCTGGCTGATGAATTTGCTTGGCATGGAACTGGCACGCTTCACACTTGGTTACTTGTGCAGTTGCATCTTGGAGGGCTTCTGGCCAGAAGAACCCTTGCCGGAACGCCTTCCCGGCAAGTGCCCTTGCGCCAATGTGGTGGCCACATATGCCTCCATGTATCTCTGCCAACAGCTTCTGTCCATCTTCTCTGGAAATGCACTTCAACCTGACACCATTGAGTCTTCTTCTGTACAACTCGTTGTCAACAAACTGGTACATACTTGACTGCCTTGTTATCTTTTCTATCTCTTCTGGGTCGTCGGGAAGTTCTCCAGTTTGCAGAAAACAGACAATCTGCTGTGCCCATGCCGGAGCACGAGGCTCAACAGCAAGGACTAAAGGCATGAGGGCCGCTGCGGGAACCCCAGCTTCTACGGCAAGAACCTCTGGTTCTGCCGGAGCTGATGGTCCCCCGGCAAGCTCGCCGGGGCGAGGCTTGTCGGGAACGCTTGCTTCAACTGTACAGACCCTAGGATCTGCAGGAGCAAACTGTTCCTCAGCGTCCTGATCGTTGATCTTGGGGACCTTGGCGGCGGCCTCGGGGAGATCCGCCGGCAAGTAGTCGCCGGAGACCAACTTTCTCTTCTTACTTTGCCCAACTGATGGTGTAACGGATGGCTGAGTCAGCTTGAGCAGGAAGGTCCCTGGTTCCACAGGTAACTTCATCGCAGCACACTTTGAAAGGCCATCTGCAATATCATTCTGAGCTCTCGGGACGTGTTCCATTTGCAGACCTTCAAAGTGCTCTTCAAGCTTCCTCACTTCATCTACATAAGCTTCCATCAAAGGGCTCTGGTAACTCTTGTTGACTTGCCAGACCACCAACTGAGAATCTCCCCGCACAATTAGCTTCCTGATCCCAAGTTCAGCTGCAATTCTGAGGCCGGCAAGCAGACCTTCATACTCAGCAGTATTGTTTGTCGCTTGTTCCCTGGGAAAGTGCATCTGGATAACATACTTGAGGTGTTCTCCGGTGGGTGCTATGAGTACCACACTGGCTCCAGCGCCTTGCAGCGAGAAGGCACCATCAAAGTACATTACCCATTCACTTGTCGCTTCTTGTACGGGTACACTTGTCTCTGGAACTTCTTCATCGGGCGTTGGGGTCCATTCAGCTATGAATTCTGCCAAAGCTCGGCTCTGTATAGTTGAGGTACTCTCAAACTTGAGACCAAAGCTTGACAGCTCAAGTGCCCACTCGACGATCCTGCCTGTCGCTTCTGGATTGTGCAATATCCTCTTCAACGGAAAGCGAGTGACCACTGTTATCTCGTGTGCTTGGAAGTAATGGCGCAGCTTTCTCGAGGCCATGAGGAGGCCGAAAAGCAACTTTTGCATTCCAGAGTATCTTGATCTAGCCCCCTGCAAGAGGGAACTCACAAAATACACTGGGCGCTGCACCATCTTTCTTCGCACTTCTCCTTGTTCCTGCGCAGAGTTGTCCTTGTCGGAGCCAGAGCTTGTCGGAACAGCCCCCTACTTGTCGCTGGATTCGCTTGACGGTGGTGTAGACTCCTCGTCGGCCTCCCTCTCCGCTACTAACGCAGCACTAACCACTTGATTGGTTGCTGCTAGGTATAGCAGCAACTTCTCTTGTGGCCTAGGTGCGACAAGTATTGGAGTGGAGGATAGGTACCCTTTCAAGTCTTGCAGCGCTGCCTCCGCTTCCGGAGTCCATTTCATAGGACCTGCCTTCTTCAAGATTTTGAAGAAAGGAAGGGCGCGTTCTGCAGACTTTGAAATGAACCTACTGAGGGCAGCCACACAACCTGCAAGTCTTCTTACATCCTTGACGCGCTTCGGGGCTTCGATCTGCTCGATGGCTTTAATCTTGTCGGGGTTGGCTTCAATCCCCCTTTGTGACACAAAGAACCCGAGAAGCTTGCCGGAGGGGACTCCAAAGACGCACTTCTCGGGGTTCAACTTAAGCTGGATCTTGCGCAGATTCTCAAATGTCTCTTCCAAATCTTGGATCAGTGTATCTTTGCTCTTGCTCTTGACCACTATGTCATCCATGTAGGCTTCCACGTTTCTGTGGATCTGTGGCTCAAAAGCAGTGTATACTACTCTTGCAAATGTGGAGCCTGCATTCTTCAATCCGAAGGGCATGCGTATGAAGCAGTATGTGCCACATGGAGTGATAAATGCAGTCTTCTCTTCATCTTCCTTGGCCATGAAAATCTGGTGGTAGCCTGAATATGCATCAAGGAAGGAGAGCAGCTCACATCCAGCAGTGGAGTCAACAATCTGGTCAATGCGCGGCAAGGGAAATGGATCCTTGGGACATGCTTTATTCACATCGGTGAAGTCGATACACAGTCTCCACTTCCCGTTGGCCTTACGCACGACAACTGGGTTTGCTAACCACGTCGGATGGATCACGCCTCTAACTAGGCCCGCTGCTTCTAGCTTTTTGATCTCTTCGGCAATGAATTCTTGGCGCTCCACGGCTTGCTTTCTGACCTTCTGCTTGACGGGCCGCGCATGAGGACAAACAGCAAGCTTGTGCTCAATAACCTTCCTGGGAACACCGGGGATGTCAGATGGTTGCCATGCAAATACATCGACATTCGCCCGCAGGAAGGCAACGAGCGCGCTTTCCTATTTGCTGTCAAGCGTAGCACTGAGGGTGAAGGTACCACCAGTGCCGTCCTCCTTGGCGGACACCTTCTTGGTTGCCGGTGGAGCGGCCATCCCCTTCTTGCACTTGCCGGTGGAGCTCGATGGAACGTCCTCGACGGCAGCGCAGCACTCCGAAGAGGTGCGGTTGCCGGAGTGGGTCCCAGAGCACTTGCCGGACTTGGTCTTGGTCTTCTTCCCCCCGGGAGCTTCAGCGGCAAGTGTGTTGCTCTCCGCTGCGGCTGCTGCATCCCGGTATATCTTGTCGGCGCAGATAAGCGCGTCCTTCTTGTCGCCATGGACAGAGATGACGCTTATCGGCCCCGGCATCTTGAGTACATTGTAGGCGTAGTGGGAAGCTGCCATGAACTTGGCGAGGGCAGGACGTCCAAGTATCCCATTGTATGGCAATGGGATATCGGCAACATCGAAGGTTATCCTCTCCGTCCTGAAGTTCAGCTCCCCGCCAAAGGTCACCGGCAGAGTGATCTTCCCCTTGGGCTTGCTCCTTCCCGGGTTTATTCCTTGGAAAGAACCGGTCTCTTCGAGCTCGCCATCTGGGATCTGGAGTTTCTTGATCACAGCTGAGGAGATCAAGTTCAGGCCGGCCCCGCCGTCAACCAACATTTTGGTGACCTTGAGGTTGCGGATAGTTGGTGAGACCAACATCGGCAAGCACCCGACCGCTGTGGTGCGGTCAGGGTGATCCTCAAGATCAAAAATGATGGGCGTGCTGGACCATTTGAGGAGCCTGCGCGACTCCACGGGGGGCTCAGCTGCATTTACTTCCCGCACCCACTGCTTGAGTTGGCGGTGGGAAGTATGCAGAGAGGCGCCGCCGTCGACGCACAGGACTTCCGTGGCCTTCTGGAACTCCTGCTCGCTGTTATCATCTTCCTCCATGTCATCTTCGTCGTCTTCTTCATCCTTGTCGCGGCCCCGGGGAGGTCGATCACCTTGCCGCTGCTTGTCCTTGCCGCGGCGTCCTCCCCGGCCATTGAATGGCCGCTTCTTGCTTGGTTCTCCTCCACCACCTTGGGCCTTCTCCTTGTCGCGCCGCTTGTACTCAGCTTTCTGCTGCTCGACGAGGTACTCGACGCGCTTGCAGTTGGAGAGATCATGACCCTTGGTGCGGTGGATCTTGCAATATTGCTTGTCGGAGCCGTCCTGCTTGTCGGCAGCCGCTACAGGGGCAGGCTCCTTGCCGGAGCCGCCAGCCTGTGTTTGCTTGGCGGGAGCCTCCTTGCCGGACTTCTCGACGGCAAGCACTTCCTTGCTCTTCTTTCTTCTATTGTTCCGCCGCCGGCTCTTCTTTGCCGGGGCGGCATCCTCGCTGTCACTTCCCCCTGCGCCAGCATCCTCTCCGGGGAGTCTCCTCCCCTCTTCGGCGCGCGCGCACTTATCAGCTAGAGCATAGAGCTCGCTGACATCCCGTATCTTGGTCATGGCCATCTCCTCACGCATGCGGCGGTTACGCACGTTCTGGTGGAACGCGCTAATAACCGCGGCAGGGTGGACGTCGGGGATGTTGTGCTGCACGCGGCTGAATCGTTGAATGTACTTGCGCAGGGGTTCTCCTTCCTTCTGGGCCAAGACGTGGAGATCGCTCTCTTGGCCGTGGGGTTTGTGGCCACCCGTGAAGGCGCCAACAAACTGGTGGCAAAGATCCGCCCATGAAGAAATGGAGCCTTCCGGCAAGTGCATAAGCCAAGAACGAACGTTTGGCTTAAGCACCAGCGGGAAGTAGTTCGCCAGTATCTTCTCGTCGCGCCCCCCGGCAGCCTGCACCGCGATGGTGTAAATGCTGAGGAATTCCGAGGGGTGCGTCTTGCCGTCGTACTTCTCTGGTACGTCGGGCTTGAAATTTTTCATGCTGGGCCACTGGACGCGCCGCAGCTCACGAGTGAAGGCAGGGCAACCTGCCGCGTACGGCAAGTTGCCTGGCTCACCGGGCGCGTGCGTATCGACAGCGGTCCTAGCTCGCTGATCTGATTGTCGCCGGGCTTCTCGGCGGCGCTCGATCGTCGTCCGAGCGTCTTCTTGTCGCCGGTCGTCAAGGACCTGGCGCTGGTCCCGACGAGCCCGCGGATCCGACGACGCCGTGGAGTCGTCGTCGACGTTGATCCGGCTGGGAGGCGTCTTTTGCTTCCGCGGCGGGGAGTGCATGGTGGTTGCACCCCCGGCGGTCTTGTCGCCATCGGCCTTCGTCTTCTCGACTTGCCGTGGCCGCGATGTCGCCGGCTGCTGCGGCGTGTCGTTATTGGCGAAGGCGATGAGGCTTTGGATTGTTGCCCTCCAGTCTTCGGCCTTGTCTGCCGCTGGAGGGAAATCGAGGAGCAGTTGCGCTCTTGCGAGCGCTTCTGCAGGAGAGGAGGGGAGCGGGGGCGAGCGGTGCGAGGAACGGGATATGCTCGGACTTCTAACGGGGTTAGAAGGAGCAGTCCCCCGCCCCGGTGACCGCACCTTGCTCGTGCCCGGACGGTGGTCCGGAGCATCCGGCGAACCTCCGGCTTGCCCTTGGCCCAGCAAGCGGATGGTACCTCCCGTACCACGGCGCTGCTGGGTTGTCGTCTGCTGCGATGGACGAGGCGCATCTACGGACACCGAGGCTCGGTCGTCCGTCTTGTCCTTGGATTTGGTGGCGCCGTGAGTTTCCTCGCCGGCGACCACCCTTCCGACGGCGTCTCCTCCACCCACCGTTGGCTCAGGTGGCGATGGAACAGACGCAGACGGGCCTCCGACCTCCGAAGCCTTTTTCTTCGGGGCCATGCTGTTGCTGATGAGGTTGTTGATGAAGCTGGAGAGGTTGATGAAGAATGCGCCCGCGTGAACGCCGGATCGGGTTCGCACAACCTCGACGCCCCCTACCTGCGCGCCAAAGATGTCGGGGGAAACTGTCCACCACGAGCACCTATGGGACCGGAGCCCCTTGTTCGTGCCGTAAGGGAGCGGAGGGAGCACAAAGAGCAGATCGTAGAGCACACGCGGGCAGTTTACCCAGGTTCGGGCCGCGACGGACGCGTAAAACCCTACTCCTGCTTGGTTTGTATTGAGTTGGGGAGCTCGGGAGCTTGAAGAACTAGCTACACCGAGCAAGAGAGCTATCAAGGTTCCGAACCCTTTCTACGTTGTGCATGGGCCTCCTTTTATAGCTCAAGGGGTCACCGACAGGTGTCAACGTAGGAGAAAGGGGTAAAAATGTAACTTTGGTGGTAGTTGTAACAGTGCGGGAACAGTGGATGAACAGTGGTCACCACCTACTTTGACAGTGGGGGACAAGAGCATTAAATGCCCGTCGCCGTCGACCCCAAAAGCGCCCGCCCTTGCGTCTCCGTTTGCCACGGCGGTAGCTTCGTCACCGTGGAGTGCCACCGTGTCCCCCAGGCTGCACAGCCATCCGCCACACGTCCCTGGAATGGCCCCAGGGCGACGCGTGGGCCGATGAGCTGGAGCACGGGCACACAGTGCAGACGTCCCCCGGCAAGCACCTTGCCGGGGGCTTGATCTTGCCGGGCCGGGAAGCTTGTCGCTCCCCGGGTCTTGCCGGGGCGCAGAGTGCGCCGGGGCTTGTCTTCTAGATACAATCTTCTGGTCTTCCTGGCAAGCTCCTCTTGCCAGGGCCTTGAGTTAATGAGGTAATCTTGAGCCTGGAACGGCTTTCCCGGCAAGCTCCACTTGCCGGGGCCTTGATCTTCTTGCTTGTATACTTTGTTTTTGAATGTCTTGAATAAGGATCAGAGAGGTTTCCGGCAAGCACGTGGTAGACCCTGCCGCGGGAAGCTGCTACTGCCCGTGCACAAGTTGGGGTACTAAGGTACCCCTATCTTAGTACACCGACACTGATGCTATTAAGTTACTTCCTTATTCAAAATATATGAAAGATATTGTCACTAATAAAAGGAAAGTTCCTAATGATGCAATATCTACTATGCTTGCTAACTACTCTTTCAGTGGAAAGATTCCTGAGAAGCTCGGTGATCCAGGTATGCACACCATTCCTTGCTCCATAAAGAATAATTATGTCAAAACTGCTTTATGTGATCTTGGAGCAGGAGTGAGTGTTATGCCTCTCTCTCTTTACGAGAGGCTTTGTTTAGAGAAACTAATTCCTACAGATATCTCCCTTCAGATGGCTGACAAGTCAACCGCTGTTCCGATAGGTATTTGTGAGGATGTTCCAGTAGAAGTTGCTAATTGTTTGATTCTTACTGATTTTGTTGTGCTTGACATGCCCGAGGATGGGAGCATGTCCATTATTCTTGGTAGACCTTTTCTTAACACCACAGGTGCTATTATTGATTGCAATAAAGGGAAGGTTACCTTCCATGTGAATGATAAAGAACACACGGTATATTTTCCGAAGAAGACCGACAGGAGGCATGCCCTCAACTCTATAGAGAATATCGAGACCGTGAAAATTGGAGAATGGGACTGTCCACTACATGTGCCTCACAAATATAAAACTATCATGGTGGGGACAATATCCATCAAAGTAAAGGTTTAGTAACTACTTCGTAGGAGGTGAGACTTTTTGCTCTATATATCGCTTGTTTGTTGGTAAGACTTGATCAACCTTACTAGTGAACATGTTTTATATGGATAAAAAGTTGAGCTTGTTATGTTTTCATTTGTTTTTAGTATTGTCCTACTTGCTGTACCAAGTATTTATGTTTTTGAAGCTTCACAATACTACTAACTGCTTCAAGTTTTCAGAGAGTTTCGCAGCTTTTTGAACTTCGAAAAATTTTCAACAGTGAAGTTTTCAGAAAAATTCCAGAAAAATTATAATAAAAATTTCCATAACGGGAGAGACCCAGAAAGTCTCGGGGCCAGCCAGGAGGGGCCACCAGTGGCCCAGGCGGCCAGCTGGCGCGGCCCAGCCCCTGGCCGCGCCGACAGGGCGCCTGGGGCCCACGGGACCGCCCTCCAGGCATGTTTTCTTCCTTCCTCTCTCTCTTTCTCCAAAAACGCAAGTTCTGCTGTTGTTCTTGTGTTCTTGCTGTTCTTGGAGGCGATTCTTCGATCTCTCTCTACAGCCCCTCATTTGAGCTGAAATTTTGAGCAAATACTCCCTGGTATGTGACTCCTCCACCCCTCCAATTAGATTTTTGATTGGTGGCCTCATTTGTGAGTATTTAGTAGTTCTTGGTGCTGTAGAGATGAGCTTGCATGCATGTGTAGAAAGTTATTTTCCAAGTTTTGATGCAAGTTTATACCTTGGGCAAGTGAGTTGAGTAGTTTGCCTTAGCTCACTTTGTTTTAATCCTCGTTTTTGTAAATTGTAAAAAATTTCAGAAATGAGTTTGTTAGGAAGGGCAAAAGGATGGCTTGAGAAGAGGAGGCCCGCACACTCCGATCGAGTTACTAGAGCCGCAGCTTCACCATCGACTGCTAGGGTGAGCTATAATGAAGATCATGTGCCCCTGGAGTTGTTGGAATACACAAGTCCAGCACGTGCGATGACATTTCCATGTGATGAATTCATGGAAGCTGCGGGAATCAAGGATGAGTTTTATAATCTTGGTGCTAATGCAGGTTTGACACGACTCGTCACGAGCCGTGTTACTCAGTATCAAAAACTCACCTCCAGTTTCATTAACAGTTTTAGATATAATCCTGATTCAGGTGCTATTGAGTTTAAAATTTATAATGATCTTATCACCATGACTTTGGGGAATTTCTGTGAAATAATAGGTGTGCCGAATGTTGCGAGGACGGCTAGGATGGCCACTCAGCCCTCCGAGCTGAAAACCGTCATCAACTCTCTCTGCAGCATGGGTACGAGGGATATTCATCGGTCGAAGATCTCCAGCATCTTCTTTCCTCACCTCAGGTATTTTGCATATTACATTGCCAGAGGGGTGTTAGCTCGTGACAACACGAGCAGCATTTCTGCTCCGGATATTGCTATCCTGGCAGCAGCCCTCTCAGGGAGGTCTGATTATAATCTGGGTACCTTAATTGCTCGACGCCTTGCTATGAACGGTAACAAGGGGGACTTATATGGTGGCGGTTATGCCACACTTATCTTAGAGCATCTTGGAGGCACCCCACACCCTGATGATACTCCTTTTACTTATTTAAGCTTTGATCTTGCTGCTATGAAAAGGCATAAGTTTGTTACCATGGGTTCTGAGCTTGATAACCTTGTTTATATCTTGCTCATCAGAACTACCGCGTAACGCGAGATCCGTCCACCTGCACCTCTTTTGTTTGATTTTTCTCGCAGGAACGGATGGTCCTTTGATGTTGTCCAGTTCGATGAGTTCATGGTCCAGCATCATTTTCATAACCCCATGGAGGGGGTTGTGCCCGACGAGGAGAGGCACGGTGAGATACCACATTTTCTGGAAGAGACCGCCACCGAGTTTGGTGAAGGGTCTTCCTCTGTTTGGCGTTCGGAACCTTCCTCGTGGGAGACTCCGAGGAGTTCGGTGTACGCGCCAGCATCCTTCTACGACCCTTGGACTCACCACCATACCCCTGGAGCAGGAGGCTCCTGGGGGCAGTAGCTGCTACCAACTTAGGCCAAAAGCCTAAGCTTGGGGGAGTACGTGCCCTTCTCACTTTTCCATTGTATTATCCGTTTTATTCGCTTTTATCTTTTCGAAGTTTTTGCCCGTTCTTCTTTATTTCTCTCTTTGCAAAAACAACAAAAAGATTTTCTCTTTCTTTTGCTTTTATTCAACCTTTGAAAAAAACCAAAAAGATTTCCTTTTCTCTTTAGTTTGCTTTGTTTTCAGAGATCAGCTCGAGTCCGTGATGGCATTTGATTATATTTCCTACGTTTGATCGTGCAAGTGACAAGCAGTAATGACGAAGATCGACTGAAAGGAAGCAACAAGGAAGACCAGTATGAACTCTTATTGTTTCTACTTTTGTACATATGCCTGTACTTATGATCTAGAGACCAGCTTGTAGCGACATAGTGCTATGTTTACAATGCTCTTCCAGTGGTTCATGCTTTCCTTGTGGCTAGTCCCGAATAACTAGAGTATATAATGTGTATTGAAATGATCTACATGCATTGCACTGTTCATAGTCTGGTATACTAAGGTGGTATTTCCCTTTAGATAATTTTTGGATTGACTTGGCACATGCTTACACATGTTTAAGACTAAAAAGTCTACTCTGCCTTGATGATCTTTGAGTTTTAGAATAGTTATATCACTTTTATGCCCGATTCAATGTTGCTTTGTCGCTCTGCATGATTATGACCGTTATTGCTCTCTAGTTGGTCGCTTCCCAGTCTTTTGCTAAACCTCCACCTGTACTAAGCGGAATGACTGCTTGTGCATCCAAACCCTTTAAACCTGTTATGCCATATGAGTCCACTATACCTTCCTATACATGGTATTTACCTGCCATTCCTAACGAAGACTTTCGTGTACCATCTCGAAATTAATCAAAAGCATTTCCCTTTTTGTGCCTATGTTTTAGCTCATGAGGAAGTAGTAGTTAATTCATAATCTTTTTAAGTTGGACAAGTTTCACCCCTGGATTGCATGTATAATGTGCAAACCCCTAATATGAAAAGGAACTGGCATTGAGTGCGCCCGGCTCAAAAAGATAATATAACAAACAAACCCTCCTTCACGCTTTGTTCATGAGAAATCAGAAAACTTTGGCAGTGATAAACAAAGGAGATTAAGAGGATGTGATCGTCCTCATGCGGGAGCCGTTCCTCGAGACTTGTCTAGCTTAAAAAGCGATTGAGTTATCTGCTAGCATTCGTTGACAAAATATGCACCTCTCAAAAACATATTTACTTCTGTTTTTAAAACCAAGAGCTCTGGTACATGTTTAGTTTTTGTTTCTGGTCACGGGTTTTCAACTTTGCCAATAAAAGCCACGGTTCGAGAGTCTCACCTTCTTTCTTCAAAGCACCAATTATGAGAGCATAATTGTCATTCTGTGTGTAATGTGCATTGTCCCAAAGTATTACATTGTCTTCTGCATACTTGTGATATGATTTATTCTGAAATTCTTAGTTCTAGTCTCCTTTAAAACTCTGGAGGAGTCTCTGCATTTATGTTTTGCTTCACTCATGGAGGCTAGCGAGATACCACCCTAATATGCTCAAGCTATGTGCAATGTAATCTTGTCTTGATTTTCAGTATTATATTATTTGCTTTTAAGTATTTGTGACTGGTCACTTGAAAGAAGGATTGCTCCTTACATTGTCCTCATAAGTACTGTTCCAATACTTGCTAAACTCTTTTTGTAGTACATGCTTATATACATCTAATGAAGCAAAAGAGTTTGTCAAAGTTTTCTTTGTCGCGTCCAGTTCGTTGAACTGAATTGCTTGAGGACAAGCAATATGCTAAGCTTGGGCGAGTTGATACGTCTCAAACGTATCTACTTTTCCAAACACTTTTGATATTGTTTTGACCTCATTCTTGCATGATTTGGACTAAACTAACCCAGACTGACGCTGCTTTCAGCAGAGCTGCCTGTATGGTTTATTTGTGTGCAGGAAAACAGATTTTTAAGTATCTCAGAAAAATCCACGAAAATTCACAGAAAATCCACGCACCCGAAGGAACCAGGTGCCAGAAGTGGGGCCAGAGGGGGGCCAGGGGGTGCCCAGGCGCCCTGTGGGCGCGCCCCCCCTAGGCCGCGTCGGGGGGGGGGGGGCGCCTGGGTGGGGCCCACACCCCCTGGTGCCCTACTTTATCCCGTATTTTTACTCCCGACGCAGAAACCCCAGATCGGAAGTTCTTTCGCAGTTTTTCGTCGCGGAGCCGCCGCCACCCTCTGTTCTTCCTCGGGAGGGCTAATCTGGAGGCTGATTTGGCCTCCGGAGAGGGGAGATCGTCGCCATCGTCATCATCATCACCACTCCATCATCCCTCCATGACTTCCCCTTTCATGTGTGAGTAATTCCCTTGCTGTAGGCGAAGGGGATGGTAGGGATTGGATGAGTTAGATCGTGTAATAGTTTATCAGATCGTTGGGGGCATGTTGCCTATCATCTACTATGGTGTTTATCATCTTTGCTACAACTTGTTATTCTTAATGCTTGACACTTAGGGCCCGAGTGCCATGATTTCAGATCTGAACCATATGTGTTTGTATGAATATATTTGTGTTCGTGATCCTATCTATGAGTTGTTTGCACCTGTTACGGTTCGGAACCGGCGATCCCAAAAGTGACAGCTTGGGACACCAAAGGGGATGGACCGTAGTTTGAGGATTACATGTATCCATTGAGTTCATTGCTTTGTTCCGGTGCTCTTTGACAGGAGCACCTTAATATCCATTAGTTCCTTTTGGCCCCGTTCGTAGCGGGATGGTAGGAAAAAAGATGTTGTGCAAGTTCTTATTGCAAGCACGTACAACTACCTACGGGATACATGCCTAATGTTTGATATTTGCCTAGATGATCATTACTTTTCCGTGTGCCGTGCCCCAAGTTAGAATCTATCTCATCCATGCAGCGCCCAACCATCCATCTCCCTAGCCTACAGTATTTTAAACCTTGCTTGTCACTAGTTGCTACTTTTGCCATTTACTACTGCTGTTTACTTTTACTATTACTATCATCACTATCATATCACTGTTACCGCTTATCTTTTGTTGCAAGTAAGTATATTTCAGGTGCGGTTGAATTGACAACTCAACTGTTAAAGCTTATAAATACTCTTTGGCTCCCCATGTGTCGAATCAATAAATTAGGTTATTCTTACCCGCGAAGACTATCTCGATCCCTTACGGTTGAGGGTTATCAGCTAGCCTTCTTAAGGCAAACTTGTTTAACTTATGTCTGTACTCAGATATTATTGCTTCCGCTGACTCTTGTGTTTTCGAGCTTTTGTATTCAAGCGCTCGAGGCCCCTGGCTTGTAATATAAAGCTTGTATTATTTTAATTTGTGGCTAGAGTTGTGTTGTGATATCTTCAAGTGAGTCCCTGATCTTGGTCGTACACATTTGCGTGCATGATTAGTGTACGGTCAAATCGGGGGCGTCACAAGTTGGTATCAGAGCCGACTTCCTGTGGGAATCCCCCTTTCCAACTCCTTGGCCGAAGTGGAGTCTAGTCTTTGAAAAACAAATTTACTAACTTGTTGTGTGGCTTACGGGCCCACAACACTAATGGGTGGTGTTAGGATATTTTATTCCTCATCCTTACTCTGGGACTCTGATCTCTCTTCTATTCTGGTTAAGTGATATTGCTAAAATCTAACTTTAGGTTCTCGAAAATACTTTCTCTCGGTGAGACCCTTCAGTCAAGATGGTCGCCTGCTTCGTCTGAAGATTATGAGGATATCCCTTGATAATTTCCCGAGACCCTTGTGCTCATCGCCTTTGAAATCCACTGCCACCGATATATCCCTATGGATATCTGCATGCACTTGTCATTCTCATGATCATTCTTCATCGCTCTTGTCATTACAAGATGCCTCGAAATATTCTCCGCTGTCCCGGGAATCCTTTGAGTTTACCGTTTTGCAATTTATTTCACATAAAAACCCTTACGGTTATCTCCTCACATTTATCGAGGACCCGTTTTTCTCAATTGTTCATGTGTCTCACAAAATTCTTCGGAATACTTTTTGATCTTTCGAAAATCCTCTGTAGCCTGTTACTCTTGAAATTCTTGCATGCTTGCATTATGGTTAATTCCATATGACTAGTAGTCTTCGTTAACATCCCTTGTCTTAGCCATTTTGAGCCTATTGATTCGTTGTGTGCGTATGCATGCAGTCATCAGGTTATCCTTTCAAAAATTATCTTTCCTGCTCAGACGTCATTCCAGACATGAGTTGGTTCTCGGCAATTCAAACCTTTATTGATTGTCCAACTAAGTGTTTCCAACTTATCCATCCTTGATTAGAGCATCTGCTTCTGATCCTTCGTTTTGGAAACCATAATTTCTTTCTATCTAAGCATTAGACTAATTAGGTGATTCTTGAATCTGATGCCTCTGCATTCTTTCTTCCTCTGAGTGAGTACCGATACTCACATCAGCTCCCTTGTGGATCGCCCGATCCATGGTTGGATTGTTATCCGACAATGTCCTTCATATTCAATCACCTTGTGAGTTCTTCCCCTGATACATAATGCCTTTGGTAAATTGTATCCTCTACTTGGCCAACCATGCTCTGCTTTCGATCTTGTGTTTTTACTTTTGAAACTTGTGGTATATGTTACTAAGATGCCCGATGGATTGAACCTATGCCTTCCCCTAATCCGTGAGAACCCGAAAGTTTTCACAAGTCTTACTCTTCCGATGTTCTACCAGATAAAATTCCAACACTATAGTTATATCAAAGCGAGAGGTGAATGAAATGATATGCATTAAAGAAGTGGGAGTCGACCTTGAACTTATGTTCATGCCCATGAAAATGATGTAGACCGTCTCAGAAGCTTCTTACAAAATGATTATCTAGCTGTATGATTCTTTCGGTATTCCTGAATTGATTCCTTACAGTTATGGTTCCGACCATGCTGTCCTGATCTGATATATCTGATAGGAATTCATTCCAGTGCCTCGTCTAATTTTGGCAAGGTTGAAGTATCTACTGTCATAGGTCAATGACTCGGTTCTACATATATCATGTTCTACCTTCGAGTATTACCCCCTGGTATCTCGAAGATGTCTTGCCATTACACCACATATTACTAACTTTGTTGAAATAATGTCTTTCCTTGTCGTGATCACTCTACGGGTTCTGGGTTATTATCAACCGAGGACACCGTCTAGTGAAATTATTCCGCACTACAAATCAAATACCCCTAGTATTGTACTGGGAAATTCTGAACTCAATCTGGTCATTCCTATACTATCGGCTGCATCTTGGTCTTGCTATCTTCCACTTTGCTACCTCATCTTTCTCTGGTGCACGAATTCTTCAGTGAGTGAGCACGACTTACGTCGAGCTTTCAACATCATGTTGCTTGTCTTGAAAGGCAACTTTGGTTCCGAGCTTGCATTCTTATATATTGATCCTATAACTTGCCACTTCGTCATTCCCTCGCTTATTGCCATTGTTGTTTGATTGCATCCTCTTTAAACCTTCCGGCAAATGTGTCGGATCACCTCCAACACTTTGACTCCTTCCGAGATGTCAACTGTGTCCATGATGAGGAATACCTTCCTTGCCCTCGATGATTTTTATTATCATCGACAACACCCTTGACTTCCTTTCATCGCGAACTTGTCCACTTATGAATAAAACTCGCTCTCCAGCTAATGTTGTGTTATGCCTTGAAGTATTACTGTCTTTTATGTCGAGAATGTTGTGGGGATTGCCCCACCTCTTAGAAATTCTCGGTATGAAGATACTTCTCATCATCACCATTCTTCCTTGGTCCCCGTGTTGTTTTCAACCAGGATACCAATATGCTAAAGACGCTGCTTGAGTTCTGCACTTCTAGCAACCCTATTGCTTTGAAGTTAACGATCGACAGTTCGTTCTTAGACTGTTGGTTATTGAATTGTCACTCTAACATAGATCTTGCTGCCTAAGGTCATATTTCGGGCACACCTTTCACCTAATGATTAATGGTGTATGTTTTTCCTCGAGCATACAACATTATATCATTTGAATTGATAAGTGTCATCCTCTTGTTCACAATATTGTGGAAATCCCTCCGTTTGGAATTCTCGATGAATTGTCGCTGAGCCCATCAGCCACCTCCTCATCCTCTCCTTGGTTTAATGATGAACTATTGTTTCGGGAACCCGCTCCAATAGTTCATTTCCTGAGAATCTTGCAATGTCATTTCGTCGATTAATGTTGCACCGTTCCTTCTCGAACATCCTGGGTCTGAAGTATGATGACACCAATTGGATCTGAATCTCGGACAGATATGATGGCTGGGACAACTTTCCAGTAGTTATAATGTTGGTCCTTTGATGATCCGGTAATATGATGTCATGCCTAGCAGCCCTGGCTGGAAGACCCATCATTATAATTTCTTTTGCAAGGATAGCCATTCTTCCAGGAGGAAATTGTAAGACTTATATTATAAGTTGCTCCTGATGGATCATTTGTGTATCCAAAGTGTGGCCCTTGATTGAAACACCATATCATTTCTACCTGGAAGCATGACTATGATACTTCGCTCATCAACAAGAACATTGGAGGCGCGATGCTAAATGTCTCTTCGTTAGTTTTCCAAACATCGTTGTATGGGTACCATCTTGATTAATCCTTGCCTTTTTATCAAAATGGTTGGGTACTTGCTCTCCTACCCTGTATGCCATGTTCTGCTTGTCCATGGGAATGATATACTCCTATTAATTGTGTGTATTCCCAATTTTCCTTTCCGTTTGTTTGTTTAACCTTCTTTGATCTACCTATAATCTAAGCAGTAATAATTCTCTGCTTATGTAAACACCTCGTGGTACAACTCTGTCAGTAAGACCTCGTTACTATTTTCGTAACAATCCATTAACTGCCGGTGAACGAGAACCTTGCCTATTGGTCCGCCTCGTTAGAATGAGCAAGAAAATGGTTCTCTTCGTTCCCCGTCCTTGGTACTGACATTGTTGCCAACTTAGCTGATAGACTATCCTCTGACATGCCTTGCTTTCTGTGCAAGATGACATCGCCTTCCTACTCTTAACCCACATGGTGGGCCCATAACCCACAGGTCCACGGGATCGAAACCCGACTCTCCTGTACAACCCTGATTCTAATGTATTCTTTGCACTTGGCTTCGTGTGTAATTCACGAGCTAAATTCTACCATGTTTCATCCTGGTATCAAACACCATATTATTCTCGTTGATCAGGACCCCATTCCAGCTTTTGGTTAGGCATCGAATGACTGCCTACCCGATTGAAACTTTGGTACCATCGCTTATTCTTCTCAATGCATTCACTGTAATACTACTCGTAGGGTACTTCGTATATCACTTTCTGAATTCACCGTCGTATGCACAGACTTCGTGGAGATACGTTCCCCCGAAGTTTTTCCCCCTGGTTGCGTTCTTAGGACGATGGTGATCCCGAAGAAAGGATGCCCACTTGATCACGATGACTTGAAGCAGAGAAATAAAGACATCAATGAAGAGGGATCAACCTCTTCGAAAGGGCAGCCAAGACCGAGAAGACTCGTTAGGTTTTCGCTACCAGCACTTCCCCCCTACTCCACTGCTGAAATCTCGGGACGAGATTTCTTGTAGTGAAGGAGAATTGTGACGCCCGGGTAATCAAGCTACAGTAAACCTCTGCTAATGGTGCCATGTCACTTCGATTACTGTTGCTAATCTCGCGTTAGTTCGAAACTGATTCAAATTCAAATTCAAAATCGAGCAAACAATAAAAGTTTTCAAACGCCAAAACTAAAATGTTCTAAAGGTGACAAATAAATCATATGTAATATTGGTGGAGAAACCACACTTGTATAAAGAGTTTAAATGCACTATAATAATTAAAAGCAGTGGCTAAAATAACAATTTAATTGCTTTAGAAATTATGAAAATATTAAACTAATATATATTGGCTACAAATAGGTTTGACAGTGGCCTATATTGATGATACTAATTTAGGTGCTAACTTGTTATTTCATAAAACTAAAATAAAATAAACTATAAATGAAAATAGAAAAGAATAACTAAAAGATAAAAATAAAACAAAAATAACAAAAGGCAACACCCCCACCCCACTAGGCCTTGGCCCAAGATGGCCAAGCGGCCCAATCAGCCTCGGTCCACCCCATCCAGCCCAACTCCTCCCCTCTGTCTTCTTCGTCCTCTGTTCACCAGGGGGCGTGGCGAGCATCCCATGGCCGTGGCCGCACCCGGCCACGCGCCGGCCATACGAGCGCCCTCGCCGGCGATAAGACCTCCCCGCAACCTCCCCTGCAGAAACCCTAGCCCCTCACTCCACTCCCCCCTCACACGCGCTCGTCTTCCCCGCCGCCAACCTCGCCCGAGCGCGTCCGTCGCCACCGCTCGCCAATTGCCGCGGCCACCGGCACCTCCACGCCTCCTCTTGGTGTCAAGAACCTCCGCGGGGCTCCCCTTCTTCCTCTACACCACAAGATCAATGCCGGGGAGCACTGCATCAACGCCAACGCCTTCGTCTTCCACCTTCGGCTCCGCGGCTCACCATCGTCGATCCGCTGCCTTGGCTGCCCCCACCTCCGTCGAGCTCCTCCTCCGCACCACTGTGAGCTCCACCACTTCCTCCCCCATTCCCGAGCTCGGATTCGAGCTCGACCATGCTCACCGCCATCGTGGGCCTCGCCCGATCGCAGCACCGTGCTCCTGGTGCTCCCAGGAGCACGACGCACCCGTGCACGACTCACCTCGTGCCCCGTAGCGCCATAGCTCCCTCCCCCCGAACGCCATCGCTGCTCTTCGTCATCGTTCCGGCCAGCTCCGGACAACTCCGACGACGCCACCGGTCCCAGTCGACGCATTGTCGTCTGGCCGTTCTAACGCGCCCAACGACGCCCATTTTTGTGGCCTGTAGACGATTTCCGGCGACTTCCCGTGCGTCGCCGCTGTGTTTTGGTCGCCGGCGGCTAAACGTCGACTCCACTGACGTATCCGCTTAGCCCAGCCACTATTAACGTGCAGTGCCACTGACTGCTGGGACCCACTTCCTAATTAACCACAACTTAATTAAACTGGCTAATTAACTCCCTGACATGTGGGGCCTTCCCTCTAATTAGCCCTCGATTAAATTTAACCACTGATTAAATGGTTGAGACAATGACAAGTGGGTCACACCCACTATTCCAGTGGATAAGGCCGGCCCAGTCAGCTGCTGAGTCAGCCACTAGGCCCACCGGTCAGCCTCTGCTGACTGGGTAGTTGACTCAGTCAACTGACCCCACTGTCAGCCTCTTTGGCACAATGCTGTGCACACTTTCTGTGTACACTTGGCATAATAATTTCAGAATATTGTTTAAAAACTTTGAAAAAAGCATAGAAAATAAACCGTAGCTCGGATGAAAAAGGTTTATATATGAAAGTTGCTTAGAACGACGAGACGAATCCGAATACGCAGTCCGTTCGTCCACCATACGTCCCTAGCATAGCGAACCTACAACCGCCCACTCCGTTTCACATGTCCGAAAATACCTAACACCGGGAATACTTTCCCGGATGCTTTCCTCTCGACCTGTATCACCGAGCACTGTGTTAGGTCACACGTAGCACCGCGTTTTTCCATGTTATGATTTGTGTTACAATTGTTTGCTTTATATTTATTGTTTCTCCCCCCCTCTTCTCTCCGATAGACACCGGGACTGAGACTACTGACGGTGCCACTGTGATCGACTGCGTCGATGACGACCCCTCCTTCTTGCCAGATTAACTAGGCAAGCCCCCCCTTGATTAACCTGATATCGCATATTCTTCTCTCTACTGCTTGCATTAGAGTAGTGTAGCATGTTACTGCTTTCGATAATCCTATTCTGCTGCATAGCCTGTCATTGTTGCTAGCACTGTTGATACTTTACCTGCAATCCTAAAATGCTTAGTATAGGATGCTAGTATTTCATCAGTGACCCTACACCCTTGTCCGTCTGCCTTGCTATTCTATCGGACCGTTATCACTTGGGGGTGATCACGGGTATATACTACATACACTTATACATGATACTTGTTGTGACTAATGTCGGGTCGGCTCGTTGAGTACCCGCGGTTGATTGACGGATTAGGGGCTGAAAGGACATACTTTCCCGACGGCCCTCTGTGTGGATCTTGGTGGCGGAGCGACAAGGCAGGTTGAGACACCCAGTCGAGAGGTGGTCTGGCTCTGGTCGTTGTCCGCGGTTGTTTCAAAATAACACGCTTAACGAGTTTGGATATTTGATCTGAGTCTGGCCATTGGCCTATACGCACTAACCAGCTACGTGGGAATAGTTATGGGCACTCGACGTCGTGGTTTCAGCCGAAGCCTTCTTGACGTCAGCGACTGAGCGGCGCGCGCCGGGTTGGACAGCGTAACGTAACTTCCTTAGTAATGGAGGTTGCTAGGTCTGCTCACCGGCCGCGTACGCAACGTGCATGTGTGAAATGGGCGATGGGCCTGGACCCCTGCACGCTTTGGACTTAGACCGGCGTGTTGACCACTCTGTTGTGCTTAGGTAGGGCTGCGACGTGTTGATCTTCCGAGGCCGGGCACGACCCAAGAAAGTGTGTCCAGCCAAATGGGATCGAGCGTGCTGGGTTATGTGGTGCACCCCTGCAGGGAAGTTAATCTATTCGAATAGCCATGTCCGTGTCCCTCGGTAAAAGGACGACCCGGAGTTGTATTCCGACCTCATGACCACTAGAACCGGATACTTGATAAAACACACCTAGATGAGTTCCAGATATAACTCGGTGGTTGCTCTCTCATAGGGTGATGTGCGGGAGGATCGCCGAGTAGGATTATGCTATTCGATGTTACTTGGTGGACTTACCATCTATTCTATTCTACTGCTGCAAGACGGAGGCTGTCATAGGTTGGATACTTCTTACTATTCCATCTACTCTCTTCTACTGCTGCAAGATGAAGGCTGCCAGAAGCGTAGTCTTCGATTGGATTAGCTATCCCCCTCTTATTCAGGCATTCTGCAGTTCAGTCCACAGATATTACCCCCTTACACAGATATCAGTTTTACTTTTGTGCTAGCCTTCTTAAGGCAAACTTATTTAACTTATGTCTGTACTCAGATATTATTGCTTCCGCCGACTCTTGTGTTTTTGAGCTTTTGTATTCGAGCCCTCGAGGCCCATGGCTTGTAATATAAAGCTTGTATTATTTTAATTTGTGTCTAGAGTTGTGTTGTGATATCTTCCAGTGAGTCCCTGATCTTGGTCGTACACATTTGCGTGCATGCTTAGTGTACGGTCAAATCGGGGGCGTCACAAGTGGCTTCTCTCATGATAGCGGTATTCTACGATGGGTAAACAAATTACTGTCGAGCAATTGATAGAAAAGCGAATAATTATGAGACTATCTAGGCATGATCATTGTATATAGGCATCACGTCCTTGACAAGTAGACCGACTACTGCCTACATCTACTACTATTACTCCACACATCGACCGCTATCCAGCATGCATCTAGTGTATTGAGTTCATACGAACAAAGTAACGCATTAAGCAAGATGACATGATGTAGAGGGATAAACTCAAGCAATATGATGAAAACCCCATCTTTTATCCTCGATGGCAACAATACAATACGTGCCTTGCTGCCCCTACTGTCACTGGGAAAGGACACCGCAAGATTGAACCCAAAGCCAAGCACTTCTCCCATTGCAAGAACTAAAGATCTAGTAGGCCAAACCAAACCAATAATTCGAAGAGACTTGCAAGGATATTATGATCATACATAAAAAGTTCAGAGAAGAACCAAATATCTTTCATAGATAACCTTGATCATAAACTCACAATTCATTGGATCTCGACAAACACACCACAAAAAGAGATTACATCGAATAGATCTCCTCGAAGACCGAGGATAACTTTGTATTGAGATCCGGAGAGAGAGAAGAAGCCATCTAGATACTAGCTATGGACCCGAAGGTCTGTGGTACAATGCTCACAACTCATGGTGAGGGCGATGATGATGATGATGAAGGCCTCCGTCATGGATCCCCCTCTCAGAACAGGCTCCAAGATGGGATCTCCACGGGAACAACAGCTACGGCGTTGGAATTAGGGTTTTCTCTCTCCGTATGGAGTTTCTGGGGTATGTAGGCATATATAGGAGGAAGAGGGGCACCAGGGGCCATCGGGCCTGCCCTCGAGGCAGGGGGGCGCGCCCTGGGAAGGGGGGCATGCCCCCACCCTCGAGGGTGAGTCCCCTCTCCTCTGGCTTGGCCCCGAAGTTTATCTCATGTGATTTTCTCCAAAAATATCTCCTGCGAAGGTTTCATTCCGTTTGGACTCCGTTTGATATTCCTTTTCTGCAAAACCCTGAAATAGGCAAAAAACTGCAATCTGGACTGGGCCTTTGGGTTACTAGGTTCGTCCCAAAAATTATATAAAAGTGAATGATAAAGCCCATTAAACATCCAAGACTTCATAAATAATAGCATGGAACAATACAAAATTATAGATACGTTGGAGACGTATCACGCGCCGATACCCGTCGTTCGCTAGGGTTTTACCTGTATTGATTAGTGATGTTATATGTATGATACTATTTGAGATGTATTAGTGATAATATTTGACGATGTGCGGACACAAGAGATGATTTAGTTTTGCTTATTGAATGCTCAAACTGGAGTCCAGCAAAATCTCCATGTCAATATGAGTCCTATAATTAAGATATTTTGAAATGTTTTTTCATATTTTCAACCATTGAATTTTGGCATGACTTGTGCTATAATATGTAGGAAATGTCGTTTGACGATGACGATAGGATCCCGACGTGCGACTGGTGCGGCGACGACCGGGGTTAGTGTGAAAGGCCACACCGGGTAGACGGTTGATGCTTCATTGTTAAGTTGAATGAGGCCTTCGATTTTGAGACGGTATGCAACGACAAGTCTTGTTTGGTAATTAAGCATGACTTATGCTTCTTCAACGTGTAATTTTCGTCTTTTACAATTCGACTAGCTTATCCCATGCCATGCAAGACGCTATGTCTTGGAGCTTCTGGATTTCGAAGATCATGAAATTATGGAGACAAAGAAAATCTATCTCTGGACCCATCATGATTATGATTTTCTTGTAAAGCTATACAATTCGGAGAGCGTAACCCATTTTGGTTCCTCGAACTAGAGAGCACTACGCAAGGCATATGATTTTCAGGAGGGTATGTATGTCACCTTTGACCTTGATGATGATGACGATGGCATGTGGGTCCTTGTTGATACGCTTCCAGTTCTACCTCTATGTGAGTTTCTCAAACATATTTATTAAGTAATTTATATTGTTTATTTCAAAATAATTGACAGCTTTTTTCCATTAACAACTTATTTCCATTCTTCAAGAAATGTACGAAAGATGGTAGACAGAACCCACTACACTGATGGTGCAGAATTAACTTGTCAGAAGAAAGATCATCTTGTCTCATTATTTACTTATCTTGAGAATTACAATATCTATTCTACAACTCCTGCACATTATGGTCAATACGTGCCACTAGTGCACGTGTTGAACTATGGTAACATCCATGGAGATGTCATGGTAAGATTTGTGCCCGATCATCTTTTGCATATATTTTTCTAAAACTAAACTACATTACTAACTATGAAGTTATTACTATGTCTTTTAACAGAAAATCCCTTTGGATTGTGTGCCTCATCTGATGTTTCAGAAAGGTCACCTTAATGTTATGAGCTTATTACCGTACTCGTCAGGTCATCATCCTACGCATCACTATCGATACCAGATTTCTAAAACCAATGAAGACATGACAATCAAAGATTGGAAAAAATGTATGGTCAATCGTAGGGAGCTACATGGAAGCAACATTGTGCGAAGGCCAAGAATTGGAGACAGGATAATCTGCATTCTCCATAATGGAGAGTCAGGACCTATCTTGTTTTATGCTATTTCACCTTAGAGAAGGTGTACTTAATTAAGGACTGGCTACTCATGATCATGTGCTAAGAAGTTGTTAGATGACTATGATGATGATGATGGGTAGGACTTATTATTATGACAACGAGTAGAAGTTGTGAGATGACGATGATGTTGAGTACGACTTTTTTATTATGACAACGACAATAATGATTTATTATTAATTATATTGATGCATTGTTATATGAGCTTGATGACTTATTATATATATCAGTGGGTGAAATGAACATGGACTAGTTTGAAGTGGATGCAACTTGTGGTGCACATACTACTAATCCAAACAATATAAAGTTTGGATTAGTATAGTACTTTCGACATGCACCACATGTTGCCTCCACTTTGAATCTAATCCATGTTCATGCACTAGTAGAAAAAGGGCCTAGTGTGAAATTCTATTTATGTATATGCATACGTGTAAAATATGTAGTATCATAAAATACCAGCAAATGAAAAATAATTAAATGGAAAACAAAATATTAATGGAAAAACAAATCATAAACCCAAAACCCCTTAAACCTTTTAGTACCGGTTGGTGTTACCACCCGGTATTAAAGGTCTCCCCACCCCCAGCGTTGGCTCGTGCCATGTGGTGGCCCTTTAGTGACAGTTCATGCAGTGATACTAAAGGGGGGGGGCTTTAGTCCCCACCCTTTAGTGCCGGTTACAAAACCTCCACTAAAGGACCTTCCGAATCGGTGCTATAGCCGGGCTCTGCACAAGTGGAAGCGGAACATCGTTATGATGCCAGTGCTCATCCAAGGCCCTAAGCAACCCGGCAACGACATTGATGTGTACCTAAGGCCATTAGTTGAAGAAGTTTTACAACTGTGGAATGGACAAGGTGTACGTGTGTGGGATGAGCACGACCCGTAGAAATTTGACCTACATGCGTTGTTGTTTGTATCCATCAATGATTGGCCTGCTCTGAGTAACCTTTCAGGACAGACAAACAAGGGATACAACGCATGCACACAATGTTTAGATGACACCCAAAGTATATATTTGGACAAATGCAGGAAGAATGTGTACCTGGGGCATCATCAATTTCTTCCGACCAACCATCAAATGTAGAAAGAAAGGCAAGGATTTCAAAGGCGAGGCAGATCACCGGTAGAAGCCCGCCCTCCGTACTGGTGATCACATACTTGCTATGGTCAATGATTTACATGTAATCTTTGGAAAGGGTTCCAGCGGACTATCAGTTCCGAATGACGCTCAGGGACGCGCACCCATGTGGAAGAAGAAATCTATATTTTGGTACCTACCCTATGGAAAGACCTAAAGGTCTGCTCTGCAATCGACGTGATGCACGTGACGAAAAATCTTTGCGTGAACCTGCTAGGCTTCTTGGGCATGTATGGGAAGACAAAAGATAGACCAGAGGCACGGGAAGACTAGCAACGTGTGCATGAAAAAGGCGGCATGCCGCCAAAGCAGTATGAAGGTCCTGCCAGCTACGTTCATACCATAGAAAAGAAGGAAATCTTCGTCGAATGCCTACTCAGCATGAAGGTCCCTTCTGGCTTCTCGTCGAATATAAAGGGAATAATAAATATGGCAGAGAAATAATTCCAGAACCTGAAGTCTAATGACTGCCACGTGATTATGACGCAACTGCTTCCGGTTGCATTGAGGGCGCTTCTACCGGAAAACGTTCGATTAGCCATTGTGAAGTTATGTGCATTCCTCAATGCAATCTCTCATAAGGTAATAGATCCAGAAATCCTACAAAGGTTAAGGAGTGATTTGGTGCAATGTCAAGTTAGTTTCGAGCTGGTGTTCCCACCATCCTTCTTCAATATCATGACGCCCGTCCTAGTTCATCTTGTCGACGAGATTGCCATTCTCGGCCCTGTATTTCTACACAATATGTTCCCCTTTGAGAGGTTCATGGTAGTCTTAAAGAAATATGTTTGTAACCGTCAAGGCCGTTGAGGGGCCTATGCGAGCTGTGCGCTCGCACAGGCCCCCAAAACCAAGTGCCCCCAAATTTAGGGTCCATATACGTGTATGTATTGTCAGAGTTTTTTCAGTTTTAGGCCAAACTTTGCCTCAGTGTGTCAACCAGCACTAATTTTCTTCTTATTGGGCCTGGTCCGCTCAAGGCCTTGAGCCATACGCAGTATGGATCGATACAAGTGATCGTAAACGAAACGGTAGCCGGCCCAGTACGTGTACGTATGTTCAGTTCCGTGACTACCGCCGTTCCCTATTTTGTAATGACAATGCTTTCCATCTCGTCCTTGTGATCGATCTTTTCACTTCAACGGCTCGGCGGTGATTGCTTTGCAGCGAGGAGACGGGCGGAAGTGAAACTGCACCGGACTTGCGAGCGCCGGACGCCGCCGCGCCGGCCGACAGTGCAGCAGTGCCGCCGAACAGAAGGCCAAGCGGTTCCCTAAGCTCCTACTTTTTTATTCTTCTAATTTTTATACAAATTGCAAAGTTGTATTGAAATTTTACTAATATGTTCTAACAATTTTTGTCTAGTTGTTGAAGTTCATAAATTGTCGTAGTAGATTCAAGATTTTCAGTGGTTGCTCGTCTTGTGGTCCAAGTCAGAAGCCTATATATAATTCATGTGACTTCATGTCACAAGCCTATAATTAATGTGAGTTCATCAAATCAAATGCATTTCTTTTGTTTGGTTCATGAACCAAAACAATTATGCATTCTAGTTCGAGAAGAAAGTATGATTTTGTGCCTTACATCTTAAGAAGAAACAGAAATTTGAAAAAGATGTTCAATCTCAAAGGGGTTCTCTGGATAAATTCGTTGGGAGAATTTGCATTGCTACTTTAGAATTTTCCAAAAATTGAGCTAAATACGAAAAATTTAAATTGTACAATTAAGTGCTTATGCTTGAGTTATATTATATGATTTTTTAAAAAAAGTTAGGGCCCCATTTTGCTTTTCGTACTGGGGCCCCAAATTCCTCGAGACGGCCCTGGTAACCGTGCTACGCCAGAAGGAAGCATCTCCACGGGCCGTCAAACAGAGGAGGTCATTGGGTTTTGTGTTGACTTCGTACCTAACTTTAAGAAGATTGGTCTCCCTAAATCGCGGTATGAGGGGAGACTGACTAGAAAATGCACATAACATAGTTCTACAGAATTCTACCTTGGTGACCTCGTATGTCAATGAACACAAAAATATTCTGGGCTCCAAACACCCGGAGCAGTGTGACGACTAGATTACATGTGAAAACATAAGGATGACAACACTGTTTCTGATGAGATGTACTCATTGGCCAGGGGACCATCTTCGACTATATTGACTAACAAAGGGTACGAGATAAATGAGAATACATTTTACACGATCGCCAAGATCAAAAGAGCACCAACCAATACATTAGTGTCTGCTTTGATGCATCAACCTAGAGGGGAAAGGACACATATTATGGTTACATAGTGGACATATGGGAAGTTGACTATGGACATGATTTTAAGGTCCCTTTGTTTCAGTGCAAATGGGTCAATCTGTCAGGAGGCGGAGTATAAGTAGACCCACAGTACGGATCTGAACAATCTTGGGTACACAGAGATACCATTCGTCCTAGCCAATGATGTGGTGCATGTTTTCTATGTGAAGGACATGTATACCAAACCGTGAAAAATAAAAGATAAAGAAGTGAATACATTATACGATGAGCCAAGGCGCCACATAGTTCTTTCAGGGAAAAGAGACATCGTGAGAGTGAAGGGCAAGACAGACATGTCCGAAGATTGTGAAAAGTTTCATGAAATTTCTCCCTTCAAAGTCAAGGCTGACCCAACCACCCTGTTAAATGATGATGATTATCCATGGTTACGGCGCAATAAGCAGAGGACACAAGCGAAGAAAAAGTGAAGACTTTCTCTCCACAACTATTATGATGATGCCTTTGATCTAGAATATGACTGCAGTTACATGAGAAGAAATGAAAACCCTTTTGTAACAGATGAGTTTTCGTCCGAAACCCTGATATTCGAAAGCGATTGTCCATTTTGTACATGAAGTGCATCCAATTTTTGCCGTAACCCTCTCAACTTTTTAGCACATGCTATGCGGGTGAAACGATGGTACCATGCCAACTTTCAACCTTTTTAGACTTCATTTGTGGTGCTTTTCAATTTCAGTGTCATTTAGCTAAAATAATCAGCAAATACATGAAAAATACCAAATGAAGTCAGGAATGGTTGAAAATTTGTGATGTGGCTTTGAATGGTGCAGTTTGAACACACAAATAGTCTGGAGTTCAAATAAGTTCAAAAAAAATGAAATCCCTTTGTAACAGATGAGTTTTCATCCGAAACCCTGATACTTCGAACGAGATTGTCCATTTTCTACACGAAGTGCATTGCCGTAACCCTCTCAACTTTTTAGCACATGCTATGTGGGTGAAATGATCATACCATGCCAGATTTTAACCTTTTCAGAATTCATTTGTAGTGTGAGGGAGTCCTGGATTGAGGGGTCCTCATGTGGCCGGATAAATCGTGGTGGGCCGGACTGGTGGGCATGAAGGTCATTACTGAAGATTGTTTCTCGTATTCGGATAGGACTCCTGTATTCATATAATGGCAAGTTTTAGGTGCGGGTGTAATATTTCCTTCCTCTGCAAGATGGTCATGTACAAACCCTAGGCCCCTCCGGTGCATATATAAACTGGAGGGTTTAGTCCATAGAGGCTAGAGAATAATAAAATCCTCATAGGCTAGACTTTAGGGTTTAGCCATTATGATCTCGAGGTAGATCAACTCTTGTAATCATATTCATCCATATTAATATAGCATGAAGTAGGGTATTACCTCGATAGAGAGGGCCTGAACCTGGGTAAACATCGTGTCCCCAACCTCCTATTACCATCGATCCTCAAACACATAGTTCGGGACCCCCTACCCGAGATCCGCTGGTTTTGACACCGACAATGGTGCTTTCATTGAGAGTTCCACTATATCATCGACCGAAGGACTGATGGATCGCATCATCAACCACGACGGCGCCACCGAGGGAATTTCTCCTCCCGGCCAACCTTTTGTGTTCGGCGGCTTCATGCTCTTTGCAAACACAGAAGGCCACCTCGAGCAGGTTGAGAGCTACGCCCCTGAACATCAAGTCAGGTTTAGAAACTTGAACTACGTTACTGATATCCGCGGAGACTTGATCTTTGACGGATTCGAGCCCACAGCGATCTCTCCCTGCCACAACGATGAAGATGACCTAACTATGTCACCGGACCAGGAAATAGCAACTATAACCGTTCTGGCCTTTGATCCGGAACATATCGCGTCACCCGAGGACGGGAAGCTCAACCCCGTCGCGGAAGCCGCAGACTCAACGGCGTTGGAGCAGCACACGGACCCAACTCTGAGCGGGATCTGTGTTACCGGAACTCCGGACTCGTCTTCGGCCGTAGGTTCCGAACCATACGCATCTGCGCCCTTTAAGCTCGATCACGCGTCTATCGCTGAATTCAGTGTCACGGATATCTTCCGGCACTCACCCTTTGGCGATGTGCCGAACTCATTAAAATCTATCTCCTTAGCTGGGAATATATAGCCGAGTTATATCCAGTTCAAACTAGAGGCTGATGATGGAGAATTTTGCTCCCCACCCACCACCCACTTGGTAGCCACGGTCGAAGATCTAACTGATCTACTTGACTATGCTTCCGAAGACTTCGAAGGGATGGACCTCGAAGCTGAAGCAGATCTAGAGCAAAATCGGCCCGTAACCGGGCGATGGACAACTATGCCTTCATACGATGTGTATATGGTGGATACACCTAAGGAGAAGGAGGGCGACAGCGAAAACGATCCCGCAAAGGACATGTCTTTCGAAGAACCTCCCAAACGTCGGTGCCCAATCGCCGAACCAAATCCCATAAGAGAAAAGATAGCAACACTGTCGCTAACGACGATGACAGTCTGAAGCAAGCCGAAGACCCCGCAGATCCAGCGATGGAGCAGGACGAGTGAGAGGACGGCGAACATAGTCCGAAACTGCTGTCCGATGACAGCGATGCCGAAGACAGCAACTATGAACCTGTCTCTGAAGAGGATGTTAGCCTGGGCGATGAAGAATACATCATCCCAGAAGAACCCTTAGAACAAAAGTGCTTCCATCGGTGGCTTATTGCCACCGCAAGGAACCTGAAAAATAGCAGAGACGGCTTCGAGCCGAACAGGATACGCTCAACGATAGATGGAACGAAGTGCTGGACGCTGAGCAAAAATATGGCAATCGCCAAACTAAAGGCTATCCTAAGCGTAAACTGCTGCCTAAATTCGACGACGAGACCGCTGCACCTATACCGCTGAAGAACAACACCGCCGACAAGCCGGACCGACCACCTCGTCGACGGGACATAGTGGCGAGCAACGGCGTGCACAAACCCACACCCCCACCCCGTAAAGGAAAGGAGGATGCGGCTCAGGCCCGGAAACACGATCTGCGTGAGGACTTGAACAAAAAGGCTGGCAAACCATATCCATCTACGGATCCAAGGACCGTGCTCCCGCATAGGACGACGGCTATCAAGCCAATCGTGCCAATCATATACCAGTTCGGGGTCAATACTGAACATCACAACCATCGGACATACGCCATGATATAGCAAAATTCAGGGGCGCCGCACACCCTCTGTGCTTCACCGATGAGGTGCTGGATCACAACTTTCCAGAAGGGTTTAAACCCGTAAACATCGAGGCGTATGATGGAACGATAGATCCTGCCGTCTAGATAGAAGACTTCATTCTTCACATCCACATGGCTCGCGGAGATGATCTCCACACCATTAAATATTTACCCCTCAAGTTGAAAGGACCAGCTCGGTACTGGCTAAACAGCCTCCCAGAGAACTCCAGTGGGACTTGGGAAGAACATGCGGATGCTTTTTGGGCCAATTTTCAAGGGACCTATGTCCGGCCCCCGGATGCTGACGATCAAAGTCACATCATCCAACAACCCGGGGAATCAGCCCGCAAGCTTTGGAATCGGTTTCTCACTAAGAAGAACCAAATCATCGACTGTCCGGATGCCGAAGCCTTAGCGGCCTTCAAGCACAGTGTCCGGGATGAATGGCTAGCCAGACACCTCGGACAGGAAAAGCCAAGGACAATGGCAGCCCTAACTACACTCATGAGCCATTTTTGCGTGGGCGAGGATAGCTGGTTAGCTCATAGCAGCACCAGCGACCCTGGAACATCTGAAGTGAGGGACGTCAATGGAAAGCCACGACATAACAGAAAAAACATCGAAACAACGCTGGAAGCCCAGATGATACAACGGTAAACGCCGGATTCAGTGGCTCCAGACCCGGTCAACGGAAGAAGCCATTCAAAGGCAACAAAGATGGTCCATCTAGCCTGGAAAAAATATTAGATAGGCCCTGCCAGATCCATGGCACCCCAAAAAAACTTGCAAACCATACCAACCGTAATTGTTAGGTCTTCAAGCAGGCCGGAAAGCTCAACACCGAACACAAGGGAAAAGGAGCGAAGACGAGGATGAACCTTGCCAGCTGAACATAGGGGGGGCAGAAGAAATTTCCACCGGAGATCAAAATAGTGAACAAGATCTATGCCACTTGTTGGCGAACTTAGTATTTTCAAAATTTTCCTACGATCACGCAAGATCTATCTACTAGATGCATAGCAACGAGGGGGAGAGTGTGTCTACGTACCCTCGTAGACGGGAGCGGAAGCGTCAAGTGACGCGATTGATGTAGTCGAACTTCTTCGTGATCCAACCGATCAAGTACCGAACGTACGGCACCTCCGCGTTCAGCACACGTTCAGCTTGATGACGACCCACGAGATCTTGATCCAGTTGAGCTTCATGGGAGAGTTTCGCCAGCACAACGGCGTGGTGACATATATGATGTATCTACCGGCACAGGGCTTCGCCTAAGCACTGCAACGGTATGACCGAGGTGTGTTTCTGTGGAGAGGGGCACCGCACATGGCTAAAACAATTCAACTTGTGTGTCCTAGGGTGCCCCCTGCCCCCGTATATAAAGGAGCAAGGGAGAGGCCTGCCCTAGAGGGGGCGCGCCAAGTGTGGGGAGTCCTACTAGGCCTCCCAAGTCCTAGTAGGATTCCCCTTTCCTTTCCGGAGTAGAAGAGAAGGAAAGAGGTAGAGAGGGAGAAGGAAAAGGGGGCTGCACCCCTTGTCCAATTCGGACCAGAGGGGGGGGGGCGCCTCCTTCCTTTTGGCCTTTCTCCTCTATTCCCGTATGGCCCAATAAGGCCCATATACTCCGAAAAATACCCGAATCACTCGGAACCTTTCCGATGTCCGAATATAGTTGTCCAATATATAGATCTTTACGTCTCGACCATTTCGAGACTCCTCGTCATGTCCCCGGTCACATCCGGGACTCCGAACTCCTTCGGTACATCAAAACTCATAAACTCATAATACCGATCGTCATCAAACGTTAAGCGTGCGGACCCTACGGGTTCGAGAACTATGTAGACATGACCGAGACTCATCTCCGGTCAATAACCAATAGCGGAACCTGGATGCTCATATTGGCTCCTACATATTCTACGAAGATCTTTATCGGTCAAACCGCATAACAACATACGTTGTTCCTTTTGTCATTGGTATGTTACTTGCCCGAGATTCGATCGTCAGTATCTCTATACCTAGTTCAATCTCATTACCGGCAAGTCTCTTTATTCGTTCCATAATACATCATCTCGTGACTAACTCATTAGTCTTTTGCTTGCAAGGCTTATTATGATGTGCATTACAGAGAGGGCCCAGAGATACCTCTCCGACACTCGGAGTGACAAATCCTAGTCTTGATCTATGCCAACACCACGAACACTTTCGGAGACACCTGTAGAGAATCTTTATGATCACCCAGTTACGTTGTGACGTTTGATAGCACACAAGGTGTTCCTATGGTATTCGGGAGTTGCATAATGTCATAGTCATAGGAACATGTATAAGTCATGAAGAAAGTAATAGCAGTAAAACTAAACGATCATAGTGCTAAGCTAACGGATGGGTCTTGTCCATCACATCATTCTCCTAATGATGTGATCCCGTTGATCAAATGATAACTCATGTCTATGGTTAGGAAACATAATATTCTTTGATCAATGAGCTAGTCTAGTAGAGGCATACTAGGGACACTCTGTTTTGTCTATGTATTCACACATGTACTAAGTTTCCAGTTAATACAATTCTAGCATGAATAATAAACATTTATCATGATATAAGGAAATATAAATAACAACTTTATTATTGCCTCTAGGACATATTTCCTTCACCACTCATATCCCAAAAAGGGAGCGTAAGCGCGCACTCCGAGATGTCTATGCCGTCGAGCCTGTTGCCCCCAAATTCAACCCATGGTCGGCCTATCCGATCACTTTTGATCGCAGGGATCTTCCGACTAGTATCCGTAATGGAGGTTTTGCTGCCCTAGTGCTCGACCCAATAATTGATGGATACCATCTCACTCGAGTCCTTATGGACGGCGGCAGGAGTCTCAATTTGATATATCAGGACACTGTCCGCAAGATGGGGATCGACCCATCAAGAATAAAGCTAGACATCACAACCTTTAAAGGGGTGATACCGGGCATGGAAGCCCGCTGCACAGGCTCTTTAACATTGGAGGTCGTATTCGGCTCTCCCAATAACTTTCGAAGCGAAGAGCTAATCTTCGACATAGCTCCGTTCCAAAGTGGCTATCATGCACTACTCGGAAGAACAGCCTTCGGCCGCTTTAATGCAGTCCCGTATTATGCTTATCTAAAGCTTAAAATGCGTGGACCACGTGGCATCATTACGGTCAATGGAAATATGGAGCGCTCTCTCCGTATGGAGGAGGACACTGCGGCCTTAGTAGCCCAAGTGCAAAACGGCCTATTCAAGCTGGACAACTTGTCAGTCGTTAAAACAGCGGACACAGCTAAACGTGTCCGGCATACGCCTTAGTGCGGCAGCTCAGATGAACCTAAGATAGATTAGCAGTTATGCCCCCATCAACTGCCCCATAAGGTGATAGCATACTTGCCTCGTGTACATAATTATGCCCTCAAAATCCCTTGGGCGGCGCTGGGGGCACACTCCATACACATAGTCCATAGTTCGGCTAGACCCTATTCGGACTTTAAAATTATCTTTCAACGTTCACTGAACGAACCAGTTCTGTTTATGGCCACACTGGATTTATTTTTCTTTTCTAGGTTTTTTTTAATTTTTTTTCCTTTTTACATATGGTCATCGCACTCCCCCTTCAAGGACACATCACAAAGGAGAAAACGGCGTAGACGTGCAGCAGGGACCCACGCTAAGGTTTCTTTCTAGGTTAAGACCATGTGTAAACTTTTTTTCTCTTTTTGTTCTATACTTCTCTGGCATGTAAAATGTCCACGGAAGTTATCGGCATTATCTGTAAACTTACGGCTCGCCGTACCATAACGGGGTATTTTAGAAACAGCATGGCTTATATTATGTTTGGAGTTTTGTTCTCTCACCACCTGTGTTCTGTCCCCATATCAGATTGCCACATGTGCCTTGATAACAGGGTCCATTACCAGGGGCTGTATGCAGCCCCGGTATATGTTGAAAAGTCCGAACACCTATAGGGAGTATTCGGCGTCCTGGAAATTTGCCTTATATGCATCTGTTCCGAATCATGTCTTGGGTCAATAGTTGGGTCGCCCGACTCCTGTGCTTACCCCTACGTTCTCGATAGTTCGGCTAGGGTGTAAAGGGCGAACTACTGCGATTGTACTTCTGGCTCGTCCGGTCAAGTACCTCAGCAGGGAAAGCCGAAAACTGACTGTCATGATATGCGAGAATATGGTCTGCGATGCGGTGACTTAGTTTTATACTACAAACGATAGAGATCTACCACGTGTTATACGAAGGGTTGGTTTTTTTGCCCATCTAGGTGCAATTGGATACCTTAATTCGGAAATATCATATCCACACCAGGGGCTAGTACCTAGCCCCACTTGTCAAACTCCTATGGCTAAGTGAAAGCAATAATGCCGCATAGTCTGATTGCCTCGTTCGCTCCGCATACACGTCCTACACGGACCAAGACGTTGGATAAAGAGTGTATACGCATATGACCGAACACCCCAGTACAATGTACATGGGGGCTGAAGCTCACGACTGGAAACTTTCAGATTTACATATACAGCCACACATGAGGTAAAAGTCGCTCACATTATAATAGTGCAGAAGTTAGATACATCGGTTCATAAGCTTAAGTCTTTACAACCGGATACAATTACTCAAAGATAACGTATTTTGAGCACCGGCCTTCTATGACGTCCTTGAAGTATTTCTCCGGCTTGCGGTGCTCCTTGCCTGCGGGCGGGCCAGCAATAGCTATATCCTGCGCCTTCATCTTCGCCCAGTGCACTTTTACACGAGCGAAGGCCATCCGAGCACCTTCTATGCAGGCCGAACGCTTCAATGCGCCGACCCGCTGACTCGCCTCGACGAGCCGCTTCATCAATCCGAAGTAGCTACTTTGGATTGGCTCAGCGGGCCATAGCCGGACTATCAAGTCCTTCATGGCCGAACCCGCCATATTGTGCAGCTCGACCAACTGCTTCATCTGGTCGTTAAGGGGTACTGGATGTTTTGGCGCATAGAATTGTGACCAGAACAACTTCTCCGTCAGCGCTTCTCCTCGGAAGATCAGCAAACACGCCCAGAGAACTCCATAACCGTGTCAGCCCAAGATACTACCGCCCTCCGAAGATGCTCTGTAAGAGAAAGGTCTTACCAGATGCTATCTTTCGTGCCTGCTTGATTTCTTCACAGGCGCAGCGCGACTCGCTTCGCGCATCCTGGGCAGCCTTTACTGCCGCAATGAGCTCAGATGCTTGTTCCGAAGTCTTCTCTTCCAATGCCTCGCATTCGCAAATAGTATCTTTGAGCTCAACCTCGACTTCGGACACCCGAGCTTGGTGCTTCTCACACACGGCCTTTTCGGCCTCTAGATCGGCAATCGCCTTGTCAGCAATTGCTTTGCTCGCTTCGGCCTCCTCCTTGGCCTTCGCGAGCTCACCCTTGAGGACCTCGAGCTCAGTTAATGTTATTAAGTCTTCTTGACATCTTAATTTTTTGAATCCGCATACCTTGCGTCTCATCTAAACGCTGGTTGACGCGGTCGAGGTCTGCGTTGGCCAACAAAAGCTTCCGATTTAGTTTGGCAACCTCTGCATATCGTGCATATGCCATAACTAGTGAAGCATGTTCAAATAACAGAAGCATATCAGTTCAGCTCTATAAACATGCTATACTACAGATACTTTGTCCGATTCTGTTCAGAATCGCACAAAGCATCAGGGGCTACTGGCTATGTATGTGCATATAAAACAAATAAAAGTTCCATAAAGAACATTACATTGCTTACCTCAAGGCCTGTTAACAGGCCGTTGAAGGCTTCATTCAGTCCGCCTTTGACGGACATAATCTTCTTCATCACCGCACCCATCATGGTGCGGTGCTCCTCCAGACGGAAGCACTCTGAAGTACTCCCTCCAGAGGTTCCGGCGCCTCCGGATTGAATCCGGATGCCGTCGTATCCTCCCCCGCCTTGGGGGTCTGGTCTTCGGACCCCGGAGCCGCGCTTGGCTCTGGGTCAGTATTCGGCGGGGCCCCGGATTTTTCGGGCCCCCCGTCTTTGGTCTCCATGGGGATTGTTTCCCCATGGTCAACGGTAGTCGAGGTGTTACCCCTGTTCGCCCTGTCACTTGCCCCGCTGATGACCCACAACCGTAAGGGATCTATTGCAGCGTTTTCGATAAGTAAGAGTGTCGAACCCAACGAGGAGCAGAAGGTATTGATAAGCGATTCTGAGCAAGAAATTACTGCAAGCACTGAAAGATAACTTTTTAGGGGTTTTCTTGATATAAGTGACAGGAAAGTAAAGCAAGCAAAATAAAAGGTACTAAGAGTGACAAGTGGCCCAATCCTTTCTGAGCAAAGGAGAGGCCTAGCAACTTAACTTATAAAGGCTAAAGCGTTCCTGAGGACACACGGGAGAGGTAGTCATGTGCTTTCGCCATATTCCATATCGATACTATGTTATGTGTTGATAAGTGTTGAGTGGGTGGATCTATGCTAGTACACTCTCTAGACTAAGATGAGTGCACTCTTATGATTAAACACCTTGCAAGCATCCGCAAATACAAGATATAATTTAAGGCAAAAGCTTAACCATAGCAATACGACCGATGATCTATTGATCCCTTGTGCAAAAGCGTGCGAACTGGGGTTCAGGTTTCTGTCACTCTGGCAACCCACCGTAAGCATTCTTTGTACACAATGTATTCCCCTAGGTCCTTAATAAGGCGAAGTGCTGAGTGTTCGACTCACAGAACACCACTAGTAGAATGACAACACAACTTAAGTATCAAACAACACATATTACTTCAACAACATATGACTACTAACAAAAAGACTTTCCCCATGTCCTCAAGAACTAAGGTAACTACTCACAAGACATAAAAGAGATCATGATCAGTGGAGATAAATGGGTGATAAACAATCTGGACATAATAATATTTCTCCAACAAAACTCAATAGCATTCACCACAAAGTAGTAATCAACACCGATGGAGTAGAGAGGATAGGTAGTACGAGTTACAACACAAGTTGCAATTGTGAGATGAGATTTGGATGAAGATGGAGATGGTGCTGATGTTGGGGATGATGTTGATGATGATCTCGATGATGCCCGTGACGATGGTGATGACGATGGCGATGATCTCCCCTTCCGGGAGGTGATCTCCCCGGCGAAATATGCCCGCCGGAGATGGCTTTTTCTTCTCTGTAGGTTTCCGCCACGGAGCGGCGGCGGAACTCCGTAAAAACTCTCGTTTTTAGGGTTTTTTGATAACGGAGAGTATATAGGCAAAAGGGGGCAGCCGGAGGTGGGCCAGGGGCTCCAGGCGCCCCCCCGGCGCGGCCAGGGGGGGCGCGCCCCCAGGGCGCCTGGACACCATGTTGCCCCCTCTGGTTGCCCTTTCGCGTGCCTTCGTGATCCGTTTGGAAAATATCTCCAGTCGATTTTCAGGTAATTTGGAGGTATTCTTCGTCAGCAACTCAGCGTCCACTTTTTACTGCTGAATCCTGCGTCTGCTGCTTCGGCATCGGAAAGTTGCAAACTGTGTAAAATAGGCCAAAACAACATAAGAACATCATCATAACGTGAAATATATCAATCAATAAGGATAAATTATGATATAAAATATTGATGCATTTTGGACGTATCAACACCCCCAAGCTTAGACCTCGGTTGTCCCCAAGCGAATACTGAGCTCGGTAAACCTGTCCACAAGTTTAGAGAGTGAAGTGTCGATAAATAGAATACGGACAAGAAGCATCACAGCTTCTTTACCAACTCAAATATCCTCAACAGCAATCTTCAACTCATAAGGCCCTTATAAAAGAGTGATAACACTTATATTCGAAAGTAGGGCTAAGGAAACTCATCAAATCATGGCAAACATGACCTTTGGTCAAAGAACAACAAATAGATTTAACTTTTGCTCTTCCTCTTATGTTTTGATGAGATTAATTGAAGCTTTTGAAAGAACATGTTATAAGGCAAGAAGTGAAAGTGTTAACACAAAGGAAGATATTTGCCTTAGCTGGGCTTGACAAACAACTTACTTATCAAATGATAATGTCAACAAGGATATGATATGACAAATCTTAATGCAACTTTATATGAATGAGTCCTTGTCAACATCAAATGTCTGCTCTCTTTAAGAATAGAAGGAAGTAGGAATAACTGACACAATCTAAAATTAAAAGATAGGCCCTGCTCTAGGGTAGTAGGGAAAACTCATGTGCTATCCTTAAATCAAACAGAATGAAAACAAGATTTGAGAGGTGCATGATTTGTCAACGAATGCTAATAGATAACTCAATTACTTCTTGAGCTGGACAAGTTTCGACGAACGTCTCCCGCACGAGGACAATCACATCCTCTTAATCTCCTTTGTTTATCACTGCCAAAGTTTTCTGATTTCTCATGAACACAGCGTGAAGGAGGGTTTGTTTGTTGTATATTTTTAATGAGACGGGCGCACTCTATGCCAGTTCCTTCTCGTATTATTGGTTTGCACATCAGACATGCAATCCCGGGGTGAAGCTTGTCCAACTCAAAAAGACCATGAATTAACTATTACTTCCTCATGAGCTAAAGCAGAGGCACAAAATAAAAGATTTTGAACATTTAAGGATAACACATAAATTATGTACTTTAGGAGGTGGTAGTGGAATACCACGAATAGGAAGGTATGGTGGACTCATATGGAAGGTATTGGCTTAAGGGTATGGATGCACAAGCAGAATTCCGCTTGGTACAGAGTTAGGCTAGCAAAGGTTTTGAGAGAGCAAACAATTGATGATGACTAAGATGCAAAACAATATAAATCATAAACATTGAAATAAGCATAACACATCAAGTTGTCTTCCTTGTCAGCATAACACTTCAAGCATAATAACATAAAGGTTTTGGCTATGTCGATACTTTAAGAAAATCATGCTTGTTGTTATGACCAAAGCTATGTTTGCCATGATTAAATAAAGTTTTCACAGCCATACCTGATATAAGGTCAATACTCCCCATAAGAATCATCATGTAAGATCGATTGCGTGAAGAGAATACCGAGTGCTGCAAAGGAACCAATAGACTTCTCATTAATATTCCATCATAGACGACTCCACACTCACGGATACAATCTCTGCACCGAAGGAGTGATAGACCTCAATGCACAAAACTATTTCATATAGCAACCTCCCTAAACATGATATGACTCTACTTGACTCTAAAAGACAAAAGATAAAGATAAAGATACCGGGCACTCCCTCAAGCTTGGAACAAGCCAAGGGAATGCCGTTACCCAAGGAGATTTCACTCCTCATTCTTGTTGGCGTTGATCACGTAGTCCTCGGCGAAACGCTTCCATGGAAGGGGTTCTCCAGTCTCATATGAGAAGTTTGTCTCCTGAATCCTGCATGCAGCACCCATACCCATGCGCATAAACCTTAGTTCATACTCACAGTTCTGGTTATGTAGATCATAAATTTTCCCTTGGAGCTCTTCAATTCTTTCTTCAGACGCGGTGATGCTTTTCCACATATCCTTCATCTCCTTCAGGAAGTAGGTCTTCAGCTCGTTGATGATGTCAAAGTTAGCTTCAACAGCATGCTCGATCATCTTCTTGTACTTGAAGACTTCTTGCTCCACTTCTTCCAGCCTGGCCTGGATGCTCCCCTCCTTGATAGGTCCCTTCAGATCTTCTTGATGAAGGACACCGTCCTCCATTCGAACAACCTGAGGGTGCTTCTTTACCTCAGCGAGGTAAGGGTTGATGACGTTGACGACGAACTTGTCCTTGGGCGAACTTGGAGAAGCCATGGCACCTAGATTCAGCTGAAAGATTCCCTGGCAGAAACAGATCGAAAAGAAAACACACGAAATCGCAAGATACGTTGCCGGAACAATCCGGGCAAATATATAGCAAAAATTTGTGCACAGAAAGGAAGGTAACAGGCTAAAGCGGGGTCGGAGACGGACTTCCGGGTGTCCAGGCGGCCTCCCGGCGCGGCCAGGAGGTAGGGCGCGCCAGGGGGGCGCCTGGACCCCCTGGAGCTCGTCTCCGGCTCCACTTAGGCTCAGATTTTTACTAATTTTGCAAAAACTCATAATACGGAACTTTTATGGCGGTTCGCGATGTTTCCTTACCGTAATACATACCTTTTCTTTATTCTGCTTCTGCTGGCGTCTGAAACAGGGCTGCAACATGTTCTTCCTGAGTTGTTGTGTATATTATATTCACATCAACATTGACAGGGTCTCCTGCTATGTAATGTTTAAGTCTTTGCCCATTCACAACTTGAGGTTTGGTGCCTTCAAAATTGTTAATCTTAATTGCACCAGACCGATAGACTTCTTCAATATGAAATGGCCCTTCCCACCTGGAAAGTAGTTTGCCTGGAGAAAACCTGAAACGGGATCTAAACAACAAAACTTTATCACCAACATTAAATTCACGTTTCAGAATCTTCCTATCATGCCACTTCTTTACCTTTTCCTTGAACATTTTAGCGCTCTCGTAAGCTTCACTTCTCCATTCATCTAGAGAAGTCAAGTTCATGAGACGCTTCTCACCAGCTAATTTTGGGTCAGCATTAAGCTCTCTAACAGCCCAGAAAGCTTCGTGCTCTAACTCTAATGGCAAATGGCAAGCCTTGCCATACACCATCTTATAGGGGGACATGCCCATGGGGTTTTTGTAAGCAGTTCTATACGCCCACAAAGCATCTCCTAACTTGTTTGACCAGTCCTTTCTATTTCTGTTTACTGTCTTCTGTAAGATCAACTTAATGTCTCTATTGGTGAGCTCAACTTCCCACTAGTTTGAGGATGATATGGTGAAGCAATTCTATGATTGACATCGTATTTGGCTAAAGCTTTTCTAAAAGCTCCGTGCGTGAAGTGTGATCCTCCATCAGTCATGGGATACCTAGGTACACCAAACCTAGGAAAAATTACATCCTTGAGCATTTTCAAAGATGTCTGGTGGTCAGCACTTTCAGTGGGGATTGCTTCAACCCACTTGGTCACATAATCAACAGCTACTAAAATGTGCGTGTACTTGTGTGAAGAAGGAAAAGGACCCATAAAGTCAAAACCCCAGCAATCAAAAGGTTCAATCACTAGTGAGTAATTCATAGGCATCTCATTCCTTCTACTAATGTTACCAACTCTCTGACATTTATCACAGGCTAAAACATAATTTCTAGCATCCTTAAAGAGAGTAGGCCAATAAAAACCTGATTGAAGAACCTGATGGGCCTCTAACCCCTCGTTGGTTACCCCAAGTGGAAGGTGTGAGATGCAGTGTTGTGGAAGTTTTTCCCTTAGCAAAGATGCCAAGGATCGAATCCCCAGAGACTCCTAGGTTCAACAAGTAGGTGTCAACTGCTAACGGTCCAGGTATTAGCAATCAACGTGGACCTGCACACAGATACAAATAACTTTGCTCCCAACGAGTACAGAGAGGTTATCAATCCCTCCGGCCTTGTAGTTCACAAAGGATTAAACGCAAATGATAGTAGTGATAGATAATGTTTTCAATAGTAAGTAAAAGTGAAAAGTAAATAGCGGATGTGATCAATGATGGTAATATGGACCGGAGTCTCAAGATGTTCACTAGTGATGTCTCTCTCCCAAAAGACGATAAAACAGCTATGTGAGGTAAACGAATTACAGCTGGGCAATTGACAGGACCACGAACGCAAACCAATGCTGACTACATTGCAAGAAAGGTTGAGGTTCAAAGCATGGGCGGTACGCCAAAGTAAGTAGATCGAAATCCATCAATATCAACTACTAATCATCCACCTTGAGATATCTATCCAGAACATCTCGCTGGTATTAAGTTGCGAGCCCCACCCATAGTGTAAACTCAAAGCAACAGACAACTGCATTAAAAGAACTTTGCGTAAAGTAAACAATCCTTGCACCCGCGGGCACAAGCACCGTTGTTTTCCCCCTTGTGGCAACAGCACATCCCCTAGACTCATGTTTCTGTCACTCAAGCTAGTCATCGAGGGGCATGAACCCACAATCAAGCATAACGTTCCCTCTTGGAGTCACTACCTATTACTTGGCCAAAGCAATAAATAACAACAGAGAACATGCAAGAATTACTTATGAACATAAATATAAAAGAGGTAGATCAAATATATTACTCAAGAACAATCTGAACATAATCTCATAATCCATCGGATCCCAGCAAACTCATCATAGCAACAGCATAAGGATTACATCTGTGCCTCGATCATGTAGGGCAGCTCACGAGACCTAATTAGTGAAGCACAAGAACGGGAGGAGAACATCACATAGCTACTGGTCATGGACCCATGGTCCAAGGGAGACTACTCACAACTCATCCGGGAGGCATCCATGGTGGTGGAGAGGCTCCCGATGGTGATCCTCCCCTCCGGTAGGGTGCCGGGAAGAGTTCTCCTGGTGCTCCCGATCTTGGAAGCGGCGGCGACGGCGGAACAGAGATGAGATCGCGAAAAAGAGTTCCCGTCCCGAGGGTTTCGAAGGACGCTCTAAATCTATTCCAAAGGGGGGCACCAGACGGGGCTCGGGGGGCCCAGGCGCCCCCCCGGCGCGGCCCAGGGGGGGGCGCCGCCAGGGCGCCTGGAGCCCTGGTGCCCCCCCCCCCCGGCTGTCCTTCGGGCGCAAGGAAGTTTCCGGAACGCTGATTTTTTATATAATTTTTCTGGATTTTTCCTGGCAGTTCTCGTAACGTGAAAACCTGAAATACAAAAACAGCCGAAAACAGAAACTGGCACTGGGGTGCACTGGATTAGTAGGTTAGTCCAAATATGATCAAATGTGTATGGAAGTGTATGAATATCATAGCAATATCACCCAAAAGTTGCATGGAGCAAGCAGAAATTATAGATACGTTTTGGACGTATCAACATCCCCAAGCTTAATTCCTGCTCGTCCTCGAGTAGGTAAATGATAACAAGAATAATTTCTGTGGTGACATGCTATTAACCATATAGGACTTTTTCATAGTCATATGACAAAAGCTTACTGAGACAATGAATCTATAGTAATTAAGTTGCCTCATGAGAAAATCACAAATGACTGAAAGTTTTACAATATGAAACTGAAACATCAAAAAGATTTGCAATGAACATGATGTGCAAATATGATAAAGTGATATCTAGCTCGCCCCCTTTAGTGAAGCAAAACATAAATGCAGGGGCACCTTCAAGGTTTAAGTGATGACTAGATACAATGATTTCAGAATAAACGATATCACAATCATGCAAAAGACAATGCTACTTTGGGACAATGCACATTACACTCATAATGACAATCATGCTCTCAGTAGTTGGTGCTTGAAGAAATAAGGTGGAGACTCAAAAAGTAAAAGAATGGTTATGTGCTTAGAGTTTTTTATTTTGAAAACATAGAAGCAATTTTGTCAACGGTAGTAGTACTTCATATGTGCCATGCATAAGACATCCTATAAGTTGCAAGCCTCGTGCATCGAATACCAATAGTGCTCGCACCTTGTCCTAATTAGCTCGGATTTCCATGTGTTATCATTGCATTACGTATGTTTCAACCAAGTGTCACAAAGGGGTACCTCTATGCCACCTGTACAAAGGTCCAAGGAGATAAATCGCATTTGATTTCTCGTTTTTGATAGATCTCAACTTGAGGACATCCATACCGGGACAACATAGAAAATAGATAATGGACTCCTCTTCAATGCATAAGCATATTCTCATAAGAGATTGAGGATTAATGTCCAAGCTAAAACTTCCACCATGATACATGGCTTTGGTTGGCGGCCCAATGTTCTTGTCTAACAATATGCATACTCATTCAACCCATGGCAAATCACCCTTACTTCAGACAATACTAACATGCATAGCAACTCACATGATATTCAACAAAAGTGTGACAGTTGATGGCGTCCCCAGAAACATGGTTACCGCTCAGCAAGCAACTTATAAGAAATAAGATACATAGGCAACATATTCTTTACCACAATAGTTTTTAAGCTACTTTCCCATGAGCTATGTATTGCAAAGTTAGTTTGCTTAGTACAGGTGGAGGTTAGCAAAAGACTGGGAGCGACCAACTAAGAGAGCAATGGCAGTCATAATCATGCAGAGCGACAAAGCAACATTGAATCAGGCATGGTAGTTATATCGCTACTCAGAAATAAAAGATCATCAAGGCTTGACAAACTTTCTTTACAGTCTTAAAAATGCGTGAGCATACGTCAAGTCAATCAAAATAAATTCTTGAGGGAAGATATTACTAAACCATACCACATCATAGGCAAACAAATCATGTTGGTCCTCCAATAACACATTGGGAATCCCCCAGCTATTTGAGATTAACCATAAGAAAACCTGAACTACTAAGCGCCATCATGCACGCAACATCTTTATCATAGACATATTAACCAATGCAACGGAAGCAAACTCTCTTAATAAGGTGAGCATGATAATTAAAGAGAGTTCAAGCAACCAACTAAACAAAAGCTCTTTGAAAAGATAAGCATGAATACTAAGAGCTGAACATGATAGTAGCTATTAAAAGACAAAGAACACACACATCAAAGATAGACATGAAAATTCTATGTTATGTTCTAGGTAGAAGTGGAGCGTGTTTCTCTCCCACATAAAGAACGCTGAGTTCCGACTCGTTATGAAAAACTAAAAAGAAAACTAAAAGCAAGACGCTCCAAGCATAGCACATAACACATGAAGTGATAAAAATATAGCGAAATGAAAGACGAACTGATAATGTTGATGGAGAAGGGGATGCACGGGGGCATCCCCAAGCTTAGACGCTTGAGTGTCCTTTAATATTTCTTGGGGGTGCATGGGGGCATCCCCAAGCTTGAGCGCTTGACACTCCTGAATCTTTTTATCATCTTCCCTCGCACACTTGAAAACTCCCTTCATACATAACTCATCATAATATGATTAGCGAGGTTAGTACCCTTAATAAAATAATTGCACCTTGCTGGAAATAAAGATATTCTTGAAGTACTACTGTTTCTCAAGATTGCCAAAAGGTTTTTGCAAAGAAAAAGCAAGCTCTTGCTTTGCAAAATGAAGGTAAGGCAAAACAGGACAGAATCTGTGAAAAACAGAACAGCAGGTAGTAATTGATTTGTTCGGGGCACTTCTGCAACTCAAATCAAAAAACTCAGAACAGATGCACGAAAGACATATATATAGAGAACGCTGTCGAAAAAATTCAGACCAAAAAGATGATCTGGTGATTTTATACGAATTTTTCTATCCAAGGACAGAATCTGTTTCCTGGACAGCACCTCACAACTTTTGAACTTTCTAGCAATCAGAGGATATACTTGGCACAAATATGAAAAGTAAAGATACAATGATGATGCTACAGCAGTAAACAACATCAAGACACAACAAAAGCAAAATAAAATTTATTCATTGGGCTGCCTCCCAAAAGCGCTTTCTTTTATGCCTTTAAGCTAGGCATAATGCAAAGAGATCAAGTTTTATCAAGAGTAAAAGAATAGCTAGCCCGTACAACAGACTCAAAAGGTAACTTGATCTTCTTACAAGGGAAGTGTTCCATCCCTTTCTTGAGAGGAAACTGAAATTTTATATTACCCTCTTTCATGTCAATGATAGCACCACCGGTGCGTAAAAAGGGACGTCCCAAAATAATTGGACATGAAGGATCACATTCAATATCCATAATAGTGAAATCAATGGGAACATAATTATCATTGACAACGATAAGAACATCGTCGATCCTCCCCAAAGGTTTCTTTATGGAAGAATCAACGAGACGAACACCAAAAGAACAAGAATCAAAAGATTTCAATTGAAGCATATCATATAGTCTTTTGGGCATAATAGAAGTACTAGCTACAATATCACATAAAGCATAGCATGAGAAGTTGTTTATCTTAATTTTAATCATAGGATCCCAACCATCTTCTAGCTTTCTAGGTATGGAGGCTTCTACTCTAAGTTTCTCCTCCCTATCTTTGATGAGAGCATTAGTGATATGCTCTGTGAAGGCAAGATTAAGCGTGCTAGTGTGGGGATCTTTGGCCATTCCTTGTAGAAAGGTGACAACTTCTGAAATACTACAATTATCAAAATCAATTTTATCATTATTAGGCAGAATTGTAGTGTCATCCTCTTTGTTTGAATCACTCTCTATTATAAGAGTTTGAACATCTTCCCAAGTTTGGGGAAGCTTAGGAGCAATTTTAAACTGAGGCTCATACTCTTTTCCTGGAAGACCATGCCATGGGCATAACCCTCCGTCAAGACTAATATAATCACAAGGTTTATTACTTTTGTAGATCCCGATAGTGGTAATTGGGGTAATGGAAAAAGGGGTGTACTCCTACCATTTAGTGTTTTTGGTAGAACCCATAGTAGCAAGCAAGTAAGATAACTATCTTTTTGTGATTTTCGATAAAGGATACTAAAGCAAAAACTGAAAGGTAAACTAACAAGACTAAAAAGCAAAGGTAAAAGATAGTGTGCAACTCCCCTATCCTGAAGAGTGGAGTCCCTGGCAACGGCGCCAGAAAAACTCCTTGATGGGCCTCTAACCCCTCGTTGGTTACCCCAAGTGGAAGGTGTGAGATGCAGTGTTGTCGAAGTTTTTCCCTTAGCAAAGATGCCAAGGATCGAATCCCCAGAGACTCCTAGGTTCAACAAGTAGGTGTCAACTGCTAACGGCGCCAGGTATTAGCAATCAACATGGACCTGCACACAGATACAAAGAACTTTGCTCCCAACGAGTACAGAGAGGTTGTCAATCCCTCCGGCCTTGTAGTTCACAAAGGATTATACGCAAATGATAGTAGTGATAGATAATGTTTGCAATAGTAAGTAAAAGTGAAAAGTAAATAGCGGATGTGATCAATGATGGTAATATGGACCGGAGTCTCATGATGTTCACTAGTGATGTCTCTCTCCCAAAAGAAGATAAAACAGCTATGTGAGGTAAACGAATTACAGCTGGTCAATTGACAGGACCACGAACGCAAACCAATGCTGACTACATTGCAAGAAAGGTTGAGGTTCAAAGCTTGGGCGGTACACCAAAGTAAGTAGACCGAAATCCATCAATATCTACTACTAATCATCCACCTTGAGATATCTATCCAGAACATCTCGCTGGTATTAAGTTGCGAGCCCCACCCACAGTGTAAACTCAAAGCAACAGACAACTGCATTAAAAGAACTTTGCGTAAAGTAAACAATCCTTGCACCCGCGGGCACAAGCACCGTTGTTTTCCCCCTTGTGGCAACAACACATCCCCTAGACTCATGTTTCTGTCACTCAAGCTAGTCATCGAGGGGCATGAACCCACAATCAAGCATAACGTTCCCTCTTGGAGTCACTACCTATTACTTGGCCAAAGCAATAAATAACAACGGAGAACATGCAAGAATTACTTATGAACATAAATATAAAAGAGGTAGATCAAATATATTACTCAAGAACAATCTGAACATAATCTCATAATCCATCGGATCCCAGCAAACTCATCATAGCAACAGCATAAGGATTACATATGTGCCTCGATCATGTAGGGCAGCTCACGAGGACTAATTAGTGAAGCACAAGAATGGGAGGAGAACATCACATAGCTACTGGTCATGGACCCATGGTCCAAGGGAGACTACTCACAACTCTTCCGGGAGGCATCCATGGTGGTGGAGAGGCTCCCGATGGTGATCCTCCCCTCCGGTAGGGTGCTGGGAAGTGTTCTCCTGGTGCTCCCGATCTTGGAAGCGGCGGCGGCGGCGGAACAGAGATGAGATCGCGAAAAAGAGTTCCTGTCGCGAGGGTTTCGAAGGACGCTCTAAATATATGCCAAAGAGGGGCACCAGACGGGGCTCGGCGGGCCCATGCGCCCCCCCGGCGCGGCCCAGGGGGGG
>LR738712.1:787049992-787109314 GCA_902687465.1 Secale cereale | reverse complement strand
AAGCGGCGGCGGCGGCGGAACAGAGATGAGATCGCAAAAAAGAGTTCCCGTCCCGAGGGTTTCGAAGGACGCTCTAAATATATGCCAAAGGGGGGCACCAGACGGGGCTCGGGGGGCCCAGGCGCCCCCCCGGCGCGGCCCAGGGGGGGCGCGCCGCCAGGGCGCGTGGAGCCCTGGTGCCCCCCCCCCCCCCCCGGCTGTCCTTCGGGCGCAAGGAAGTTTCCGGAACGCTGATTTTTTATATAATTTTTCTGGATTTTTCCTGGCAGTTCTCGTAACGTGAAAACCTGAAATACAAAAACAGCCGAAAACAGAAACTGGCACTGGGGTGCACTGGATTAGTAGGTTAGTCCAAATATGATCAAAAGTGTATGGAAGTGTATGAATATCATTGCAATATCACCCAAAAGTGGCATGGAGCAAGCAGAAATTATAGATACGTTTTGGACGTATCAGAACCTTATGTGCAGTCCTCTCACCGGCATGATGTCCTCCATAGGGACTATCATGACACTGTCTGAGAATGTCCTTCTGCTCATGTTCCGGTATGCATCTTCTCACGATCCCGTCGGGGCCTTCTTTGAAAAGATGTGGGTCATCCCAAAAGTAGTGCCTCAAATCATGAAAGAACTTCTTCCTTTGCTGAAATGTTAAACCTGGAGGCAAATACTTTGCAACAATAAAATTAGCATAATCTGCAAACCAAGGATCGGAAGGAGATTGTACTTTTACAACGGCAAGTTGTTCATCTGGAAAACTGTCGTTGACTGGGATGGGATCATGCGGTATATCTTCCATCCTTGAAAGATTGTCCGCCACCGGATTGTCTTCCCCTTTCCTATCAACAATCCGCAAATCAAATTCTTGAAGAAGGAGTACCCATCTGATAAGCCTTGGCTTGGCATCCTTCTTTGTCATAATGTACTTAATGGCATCATGATCAGTATGAATAATAACTTTGGAATCAACAATATACTGCCTAAACTTATCACAAGCAAATACTACAGCTAAGAATTCCTTCTCAGTACTAGCATAATTACTTTGAGCACTATCAAGGGTTTTGCTAGCATAATGTATAACATTCAATTTCTTATCAACTCTTTGTCCTAAACAGCCCCAACAGCAAAATCACTAGCATCACACATAATCTCAAAAGGTAAATTCCAGTCAGGTGGTTGTACTATAGGAGCGGTTATTAAAGCTTTCTTAAGGACTTCAAAAGCTTCCTTACAATCCTCATCAAATACAAAAGGAACGTCCTTCCGGAGAAGATTAGTGAGGGGCCTCGAGGTCTTATAAAAGTCTTTAATAAATCTTCTATAGAAACCAGCATGACCAAGAAAACTGCGAATACCTTTGATGTCCCTTGGATAGGGCATCCTCTCAATAGCTTCGATCATGGCCTTGTCCACTTCAATTCCCCTTTCGGAAACCTTGTGACCAAGAACAATTCCTTCGTTAACCATGAAGTGGCACTTCTCCCAGTTGAGTACCAAATTTGTCTCCTCGCATCTCTGCAAAACTTTATTAAGGTTGTGGAGACAATGGTCAAAGGAGGTTCCATAGACGGAGAAATCGTCCATGAAGACTTCCATAATATCCCCACAGAAACCATGAAAGATAGCAGACATACACCTTTGAAAAGTAGTGATACGTCCAAAACGAATCTATAATTTCTGCTGGCTCCATGCCACTTTTGGGTGATATTGCTATGATATTCATACACTTCCATACACTTTTGATCATATTTGGACTAACTTACTAATCCAGTGCACCCCAGTGCCAGTTTCTGTTTTCGGCTGTTTTTGTATTTCAGGTTTTCACGTTTCGAGAACTGCACAGAAAAATCCAGAAAAATTATATAAAAAATCAGCGATCCGGAAACAACACTGCGTCCGAAGGGCAGCCTGGGGGGGCCACAGGGGCTCCAGGCGCCCTGTGGGCGCCCCCCCCCCCCCCCCGGGCCGCGCCGGGGGGGCGCCTGGGCCCCCCGAAGCCCGTCCGGTGCCCCCCTTTGGCATATATTTAGAGGGACCTCCGAAACCCTCAGAACTGGAACTCTTTTCGCTATCCCATCTCTGTTCCGCCGCCGCCGCCGCTTCCAAGATCGGGAGCACCAGGAGAACTCTTCCCGGCACCCTACCGGAGGGGAGGATCACCACCGGGAGCTTCTCCACCACCATGGACGCCTCCCGGATGACTCGTGAGTAGTCTCCCTTGGACCATGAGTCCATGACCAGTAGCTGTGTGATGTTTTCCTCCCGTTCTTGTGCTTCACTAATTAGTCCTCGTGAGCTGCCCTACATGATCGAGGCACCTATGTAATCCTTATGCTGTTGCTATGATGAGTTTGCTGGGATCCGATGGATTATGAGATTATGTTCAGATTGATCTTGAGTAATATATTTGATTCACCTCTTTTATATTTTAGTTCATAAGTAATTCTTGCATGTTCTCTGTTGTTACTTATTGCTTTGGCCGAGTAGTAGGTAGTGACTCCAAGAGGGAACGTTATGCTTGATTGTGGGTTCATGCCCCTCGATGACTAGCTTGAGTGACAGAAACATGAGTCTAGGGGATGTGCTGTTGCCACAAGGGGGAAAACAACGGTGCTTGTGCCCGCGGGTGCAAGGATTGTGTACTTTACGCAAAGTTCTTTTAATGCAGTTGTCTGTTGCATTGAGTTTACACTATGGGTGGGACTCGCAACTTAATACCAGCGAGATGTTCTGGATAGATATCTCAAGGTGGATGATTAGTAGTAGATATTGATGGATTTCGGTCTACTTACTTTGGCGTACCGCCCATGCTTTGAACCTCAACCTTTCTTGCAATGTAGTCAGCATTGGTTTGCGTTCGTGGTCCTGTCAATTGCCCAGCTGTAATTTGTTTACCTCAGATAGCTGTTTTATCGTCTTTTGGGAGAGAGACATCACTAGTGAACATCATGAGACTCCGGTCCATATTACCATCCTTGATCACATCCACTATTTACTTTTCGCTATTTACCTACTATTGCAAAAACTATCTATCACTACTATCATTGCTTTTAACCCTTTGTGAACTACAAGGCCGGAGAGATTGACAACCTCTCTGTACTCGTTGGGAGCAAAGTTATTTGTATCTGTGTGCAGGTCCACGTTGATTGCTACTAATCTGGCGCCGTAGCAATTGACACCTACTTGTTGAACCTAGGAGTCTCTGGGGATTCGATCCTTGGCATCTTTGCTAAGGGAAAACACTTCTACTTACTGCATCTTACACCTTCCACTTGGGGTAACCAACGAGGGGTTCGAGGCCCATCAAGGAGTATTTTCTGGCGCCGTTGCCGGGGACTCCACTCTTCAGGATAGGGGAGTTGCATGCTATCTTTTACCTTTGCTTTTTAGTCTTGTTAGTTTACTTTTCATTTTTTGCTTTAGTTCCTTTTATCGAAAATAACAAAAATAGTTATCTTGCTTGCTACTATGGGTTCCACCGAGAACACCAAGTTGTGTGACTTCACTAGTCACAACAACGATGACTTTATCAGCACACCTATCACTACACCTGCCACTTCAGCACCTTGATATGAAATTAAACCTGCTTTACTGAACTTAGTCATGAGAGAACAATTCTCCGGTGCTGGAGATGATGCTGCTTTACACTTGAACAACTTTGTTGAACTTTGTGATATGCAAAAGTACCAAGAAATAGATGGTAATATTGTTAAGCTTAAGCTTTTTCCTTTCTCCTTGAGAGGAGGAGCTAAAATTTGGTTTCAGTCTTTGCCTAGAAATAGCATAGATTCATGGGACAAGTGCAAAGATGCTTTTATCGGAAAATACTATCCACCTGCTAAAATTATCCAACTTAGAAGTAACATCATGAATTTTAAACAATTGGATAATGAACACGTTGCCCAAGCTTGGGAACGTATGAAGTCTCTTATCAAGAACTGCCATACTCACTGTTTGACTACTTGGATGGTTATCAAAACTTTTTATGCAGGCTTGAACTTTACCTCGCGGAACTTGTTAGATTCGGCCGCGGGAGGAACTTTTATGTCAACTACACTTGGTGCTGCCACGAAGCTTCTCGATGAGATGATGACCAACTATTCCCAATGGCACACTGAACGCGCACCAACAGGTAGGAAGGTAAACTCTGTCGAGGAGATTTCCTCCCTTAATGAAAAAGCTGACTTGATCATGTCTCTACTTTCGAAGCAATCTTCTGTTGATCCTCGTGATGTTCCTTTAAATTCTTTGATTGCTCAAGAACAAGTAGATGTTAACTTTATCTCTAGAAACAATTTTAACAACAATGCTTATAGGAGTAACTTTGCTAACAATCCTAGACCGTTCCCCTCTAACTCTTATGGGAACAACAATGCTTATCCTAGTACCAAGAACTCCAATACTGAACTAGAGACTATGCTTAGAGATTTCATCACTACCCAAAAAGCCTTTAATAAGAATGTAGAAGAGAAACTACATAAACTAGATGATCTTTCTTTTAAGGTAGACCACTTAGCCAATGAGGTAAAATTGCTAAAAATTGAAACTTCTCCACTTAAGGAGAGGGAAGTCATCCCTATTAATGCTACTCAAGTACCAATCAATGAAAACATTAGGATGATGGCTAAGCTTAAAGAAAGATGGGCTAGAGAAAGGGAGGAAGAGGAAAGAATTAAGAGCCTTCCTACCCACCACACTGTTGCTACTATCCAAGTTATTGAGGATGTTCACACTCTTAGCACCCAATGTACTCCTGGTCCCAATGGACCTATTAATGGTGATGCTATAACTATAGAAACTACCAACCAAGTGAACCTTAAGGACACCACTACCACTTTACTTGATGCTCGTGACCTTGATTTTGATAATTACACTCTTACAGACGTTATTGATTTCCTTCACAAGATGTCTAGAGATCCCCGCACTAGCACGCTTAACCTTGCCTTCACAGAGCATATCACTAATGCTCTAATCAAAGCTAGGGAGGAGAAACTTAGAGTAGAAGCCTCCATACCTAGAAAGCTAGAAGATGGTTGGGATCCTATGATAAAAATTAATTTGAATGACTTCTCTTGTTATGCATTATGTGATGTTGGTGCTAGTACCTCTGTTATGCCCAAAAGAATATATGATATGCTTAAATTGAAACCTTACGATTCTTGTTCTTTTGGTGTTCATCTCGTTGATTCTTCCATAAAGAAACCTATGGGGAGGATCGACGATGTTCTTATTGTTGTCAATGATAATTATGTGCCCGTTGATTTCACTATTATGGATATTGAATGTGACCCTTCATGTCCAATTATTTTGGGACGTCCCTTTTTGCGCACCGTTGGTGCTGTCATTGACATGAAAGAGGGTAATATAAAATTTCAGTTTCCTCTCAAGAAAGGGATGGAACACTTCCCTCGTAAGAAGGTCAAGTTACCTTTTGAGTCCGTTGAACGGGCTAGCTATTCTTTTACTCTTGATAAAACTTGATCTATGCATTATGCCTAGCTTAAAGGCATAAAAGAAAGAGCTTTTGGGAGGCAGCCCACATGAATAAATTTTTTGCTTTTGTTGTGTCTTGATGTTGTTTACTGCTGTAGCATCATCATTGTATCTTTGCTTTTCATATTTGTGCCAAGTATAGCCTCCGATTGCTAGAAAGTTCAAAAGTTGTGAGGTGCTGTTCAGGAAACAGATTCTGTCCTTGGATTGAAAAATTCGTATAAAATCACCAGATCATCTTTTTGGTCTGAATTTTTTCGACAGCGTTCTCTATATAATTTTCTTCCGTGTGTCAGTTCTGAGTTTTTTGATTTGAGTTGTAGAAGTATCCCGAACAGATCAATTACTGCCTGCTGTTCTGTTTTTCACAGATTCTGTCCTGTTTTGCCTTACCTTCACTTTGCAAATTAAGAACTTGCTTTTTCTTTGCAAAAACCTTTTGGAAATCTTGAGAAACAGTAGAACTTCAAGAATATACTTATTTCCAGCAAGGTATAATTATTTTATTAAGGGTACTAACCTCGCTAATCAGATTATGATGAGGTATGTATGAAGGGAGTTTTCAAGTGTGCGAGGGAAGATGATAAAAAAGATTCAGGAGTGTCAAGCGCTCAAGCTTGGGGATGCCCCCGTGCACCCCCAAGAAATATTCAAGGAGACTCAAGCGTCTAAGCTTGGGGATGCCCCCGTGCATCCCCTTCTCCATCAACATTATCAGTTCGTCTTTCGTTCCGCTATATTTTTATCACTTCATGTGTTATGTGCTATGCTTGGAGCGTCTTGCTTTTAGTTTTCTTTTTAGTTTTTCATAACGAGTCGGAACCCAGCATTCCTTTATGTGGGAGAGAAACACGCTCCACCTCTACCTAGAACATTACATGGAATTTTCATGTCTATCTATGCTGTGTGTGTTCTTTGTCTTTTAATAGCTACTATCATACTCTGCTCTTAGTATTCATGCTTATCTTTTCAAGAGCTTTTATTTAGTTGGTTGCTTGAACTCTCTTTAATTACCATGCTCACCTTATTAAGAGAGTTTGCTTTCGTTGCATGGGTTAATGTGTCTATGATAAAGATGCTACTTGCATGATGGTGCTTAGTAATTCAGGTTTTCTTTTGGTTAATCCCAAATAGCTGGGGGGTTCCCAATGTGTTATTGGAGTACCAACTTGGTTTGTTTGCCTATGATGTGGTATGGTTTAGTAATATCTTCCTTCGAGAATTTATTTTGATTGACTTGGCATATGCTCACGCATATTCAAGACTGTAAAGAAAGTCTGTCAAGCCTTGATGATCTTTTATTTCTGAGTAGCGATATAACTACCATGCCTGATTCAATATTGCTTTGTCGCTCTGCATGATTATGACCGTCATTGATCTCTTAGTTGGTCGCTCCCAGTCTTTTGCTAACCTCCACCTGTACTAAGCAAACTAACCATGCAATACATAGCTCATGGGAAAGTAGCCTAAAAACTATTGTGGTAAAGAATATGTTGCCTATGTATCTTATTTCTTATGAGTTGCTTGCTGAGCGGTAACCATGTTTCTGGGGACGCCATCAACTGTCACACTTTTGTTGAATATCATGTGAGTTGCTATGCATGTTCGTCTTGTCTGAAGTAAGGGTGATTTACCGTGGGTTGAATAACTATGCATATTGTTAGAGAAGAACATTGGGCCGCCAACCAAAGCCATGCATCATGGTGGAAGTTTTAGCTTGGACCTTAATCCTCAATCTCTCATGAGAATATGCTTATGCATTGAAGAGGAGTCCATCATCTATTTTCTATGTTGTCCCGGTATGGATGTCCTCAAGTTGAGATCTATCAAAAACGAGAAATCAAATGCGATCTATCTCCTTGGACATTTGTACAGGTGGCATAGAGGTACCCCTTTGTGACACTTGGTTAAAACATATGTAATGTAATGATAACCCATGGGGATCCGAGCTAATTAGGACAAGGAGCGAACACTATTAGTATTCGATGCATGAGGCTTGCAACTTATAGGATGTTTTATGCATGACACATATGAAGTACTACTACCGTTGACACAATTGCTTCCATGTTTTCAAAATAAAGTAAAAAGCTCTAGCACTTAACCTTTCTTTTACCTTTATGTTGAAGCACCAACTACTGAGAGCATGATTGTCATTCTGAGTGTAATGTGCATTGTCCCAAAGTAGCATTGTCTTTTGCATGATTGTGATATCGTTTATTCTGAAATGATTGTATCTAGTCATCACTTAAACCTTGAAGGTGCCCCTGCACTTATGTTTTGCATCACTAAAGGGGGTAAGCTAGATATCACTTTATCATATTTGCACATCATATTCATTGCAAATCTATTTGATGTTTCAGTTTCATGTTGTAAAACTTTCAGTCATTTGTGATTTTCTCTTGAGACAACTTAATTACTTTAGAATCATTGTCTCAGTAAGCTTTTGTCATATGACTATGAGAAAGTCCTATATGGTTAATAGCATGTCACCACATAAATTATTTTTATTATCATTTACCTACACCTACTCGAGGACGAGCAGGAATTAAGCTTGGGGATGTTGATACGTCCAAAACGTATATATAATTTCTGCTTGCTCCATGCCACTTTTGGGTGATATTGCTATGATATTCATACACTTCCATACACTTTTGATCATATTTGGACTAACTTACTAATCCAGTGCACCCCAGTGCCAGTATCTGTTTTCGGCTGTTTTTGTATTTCAGGTTTTCACGTTTCGAGAACTGCCCAGAAAAATCCAGAAAAATTATATAAAAAATCAGCGATCCGGAAACAACACTGCGTCCGAAGGGCAGCCTGGGGGGGCACAGGGGCTCCAGGCGCCCTGTGGGCGCCCCCCCTGGGCCGCGCCGGGGGGCGCCTGGGCCCCCCGAAGCCCGTCCGGTGCCCCCCTTTGGCATATATTTAGAGGGACCTCCGAAACCCTCAGATCAGGAACTCTTTTCGCGATCCCATCTCTGTTCCGCCGCCGCCGCCGCTTCCAAGATCGGGAGCACCAGGAGAACTCTTCCCGGCACCCTGCCGGAGGGGAGGATCACCACCGGGAGCTTCTCCACCACCATGGACGCCTCCCGGATGACTCGTGAGTAGTCTCCCTTGGACCATGAGTCCATGACCAGTAGCTATGTGATGTTCTCCTCCCATTCTTGTGCTTCACTAATTAGTCCTTGTGAGCTGCCCTAGATGATCGAGGCACCTATGTAATCCTTATGTTGTTGCTATGTTGAGTTTGCTGGGATCCGATGGATTATGAGATTATGTTCAGATTGATCTTGAGTAATATATTTGATTCACCTCTTTTATATTTTAGTTCATAAGTAATTCTTGCATGTTCTCCGTTGTTACTTATTGCTTTGGCCGAGTAGTAGGTAGTGACTCCAAGTGGGAACGTTATGCTTGATTGTGGGTTCATGCCCCTCGATGACTAGCTTGAGTGACAGAAACATGAGTCTAGGGGATGTGCTGTTGCCACAAGGGGGAAAACAACGGTGTCGCTGTACTAAGGTGGGGGTACCTTAGTACCCCAACTTGTGCACGGGCAGTAGCAGCTTCCCGCGGCAGGGCTTACCACGCGCTTGCCAAGGCCCGCTCTGGTCCCTATGAAGCCATTCAAGAACGAAGTATCCAAGTTAAGAGACAAGACCCCGGCAAGAGGAGCTTGCCGGGAAGGCCGCACCAGAATCAAGGGCATCTTTTCAGCACAAGACCCTGGCAAGAGGTCCTTGCCACGAAGGCCAAAGGATAACACCGCAAAAGATACATCGCGGCGCATCGTGCGCCCCGGCAGGGCCCGGGAAGCGGCAAGCTTCCGGGCCTGGCAAGATAGCGGCCCCGGCAAGGTGCTTGCCGGGGGAAGCTCACGCTGTGTGCCCGCGCTCCAGCTCATTCGGCCACGCGTCGCCCTGGGGCCCTTCCAGGGGCACGTGGCAGATGGCTGTGCAGTCTGAGGGACATGCTAGCGAGCCGCGGTGACGAGGCTACCGCCGTGGCGAACGGAGACGCATGGACAGACGCTTTTGGGGTCGACGGCGACGGGCATTAAATGCCCTTGTCCCCCACCATCAAGGTTAGGTTAAGACCACTGTTCATACACTGTTCATGCACTGTTACAACTACCACCAAATTTACATTTTTACCCTCCTCTACGTTGACACCTGTCGGTGACCCCTTTGATCTATAAAAGGAGGCCCATGCACAACGTAGAGGGGGTTCGATCCCAGAAACTCGCTCACTTCCACGCTCGGCGTAGCTGGTACTGTAGATCTTCAAGCTCCCGAGCCCAAGAACTCAATACAACCTAAGCAGGAGTAGGGTTTTACGCGTCATCGCGGCCCGAACCTGGGTAAACTGTCCGCGTGTGCTCCTCGATCTGCTCTCCGTGCTCCCTCCGCTCCCTTACCGCAATGTAGAAAGGGGCTCCGGTCCCATAGGTGTTCGCGGGTGGTCAGTTTCCCCGACATCTTTGGCGCGCCAGGTAGGGGGCGTCGAGGTTGTGCGAACCTGATCCGGCGCTCACGCGGGCGCACTCTTCATCAACTTCTCCAGCTTCATCAGCCTCATTGATTACATCAACATGCCTCTGAAGAAGAAGGCTTCGGAGGTCGGAGGCCCGTCCGCGTCGATCCCACCACCACCAGAGCCGACGGTTGGTGGGGGAGGCGCCGGCGGAAGGGTGGACGCCGGTGGGGACACTCACGGCGCCACCAAGTCCAAGGACAAGACGGACGACCGGGCGAACTCCAAGGCATCGGTGTCCGTACACGCACCACGTCCCTCTCAGGAGGTGCCAGACCAGCAGCGACGTGGTACCGGAGGTACCATACGCTTGCTGGGACGTGGCCAGGCCGGCGAATCACGGGACGCTCAAGGCCAACGTCCTGGCACGAGCAAGGAGCGGTCGCCGGGGCGAGAGCATGCTTCTTCTAACGCAGTTAGAAGTCCGAGCGTGTCTCGCTCCTCGCACCGTTCGCCACCGTTTCCCTCCTCTCCAGCAGAAGCCCTGGCCAGGGCTCAGCTGCTCCTCGATTTCCCTCCAGCGGCAGACAAGGCCGAAGACTGGAGGGCGACGATCCAGAGCCTCATCGCCTTCGCCAACAACGATGCGCCGCAGCAACCGGCAACTTCACGGCCGCGGCAAGTCGACCGAGCGAAGGCCGATGGAGACAAGACCGCCGGGGGTGCAACTACCGTGCAGTCCCCGCCGCGGAAGCAGAAATCGCCACCCCGCCGGATCAACGTCGACGACGACTCCACGGCATCGTCGGATCCGCGGGCTCGCCGCGATCAGCGCCAAGTCCTCGACGACAGGCGGCAAGAGGACGCTCGAACTCGCATCGAGCGTCGAAGAGAAGCTCGAAGACAGTCCGATCAGCGCGCTGGGACAGCTGTCGAAACGCACGCGCCCGGTGAACCAGGCGACTTGCCGTACGCGGCAGGTTGCCCTGCGTTCACCCGAGAGCTGCGGCAAGTCCAGTGGCCTAGCATGAAGAACTTCAAGCCCGACGTACCCGAGAAGTACAACGGCAAGACACACCCCTCGGAGTTCCTCAGCATCTACACCATTGCGGTGCAGGCTGCCGGGGGACGCGACGAGAAGATCCTAGCCAACTACTTCCCGCTCGTGCTTAAGCCAAACGTTAGGTCTTGGCTTATGCACTTGCCGGAGAACTCCATCTCTTCATGGGCAGATTAGTGCCACCAGTTTGTTGGCGCCTTCACGGGCGGCCACAAACCCCACGGTCAGGAGAGCGATCTCCACATCCTTGCCCAGAAGGAGGGAGAGTCCCTGCGCAAATACATCCAAAGGTTCAGCCGCGTTCAGCACAATATTCCTGATGTCCACCCTGCCGCGGTTATCAGCGTGTTCCACCAGAACGTGCGTAACCGCCGGATGAGGGAGGAGATGGCCATGACCAAGATCCGGGACGTCAGCGAGCTTTACGCTCTGGCTGACAAATGTGCACGTGCTGAAGAGGGGAGGAGACTCCCCGGAGAGGATACTGGAGCAGGAGGAAGCGACAGCGAGGATGCCGCCCCGGCAAGGAATGGCCGGCGGCGGAACAACAAGAAGAAGAAGAACAAGGAGGTATTGGTTGTCGAGCAATCCGGCAAGGAGGCTCCCGCCAAGAAGTCACAGGCTGGTGGTTCCGGCAAGGAATCCGCCCCTGTAGCGGCAGCCAACAAGCAGGACGGCTCCGACAAGCAGTACTGCAAGATCCACCGCACCAAGGGCCACGATCTCCAGAACTGCAAGAGGGTAGAGTACCTCATAGAGCAGCAAAAGGCTGAATACGAGCGACGTGACAAGGAGAAGGCCCAAGGGGGCGGAGGAGAGCCAAGCAAGAAGCGGCCGTTCAATGGCCGGGGAGGACGCCGCGGCAAGGCCAAGCAGCGGCAAGGTGACAGACCTCCCCGGGGCCGCGACAAGGACGAGGACGAAGATGACGATGAGGACATGGATGAAGGAGACAACAGCGAGCAGGAGTTCCAGAAGGCCACAGAGGTTCTGTGTGTCGACGGAGGTGCCTCTCTGCATACTTCCCACCGCCAACTCAAATAGTGGGTGCGGGAAGTGAATGCAGCTGAGCCACCCGTCGAGTCACGCAGGCTGCTGAAGTGGTCTGGCACGCCCATCATCTTCGACCTTGAGGACCACCCTGACCGCACAACCGCGGTCGGGTGTTTGCCGATGTTGGTTTCACCAACTATCCGCAACCTCAAGGTCACCAAGATGTTGGTTGACGGCGGGGCCGGCCTCAACTTGATCTCCTCCGCTGTGATCAAGAAGCTACAGATCTTCGACAGCGAGCTCGAGGAAACCGGGACGTTCCAAGGGATCAACCCGGGAAGGAGCAAGCCGAAGGGGAAGATCACGCTGCCAGGGACCTTTGGCGGAGAGCTCAACTTCAGGACGGAGAGGATCACGTTCGACGTCGCCGATATCCCATTGCCATATAATGGGATACTTGGCCGTCCTGCGCTCGCCAAGTTCATGGCAGCTTCCCACTACGCGTACAACATGCTCAAGATGCCGGGGCCGATAAGCGTCATCTCTGTCCCCGGCGACAAGAAGGATGCGCTTATCTGCGCCGACAAGATCTACCGGGATGCAGCAGCCGCGGCAGACAGCAAAACACTTACCGCTGAAGCTCCCGGGGGGAAGACCAAGACCAAGTCCGGCAAGAGCTCTGGAGCCCACTCCGGCAAACGCACCTCTTCGGAGTGCTGCGCTGCCGTCGAGGACGCACCATCGAGCTCCACCGGCAAGTGTAAGAAAGGAATGGCAGCTCCACCGGCAACCAAGAAGATGTCCGCCAAGGAGGATGGCACTGGTGGTACCTTCACCATCAGTGCTACGCTCGACCCCAAATAGGAAAGCGCGCTCGTTGCCTTCCTGCGGGCGAATGTCGACGTGTTCGCATGGCAACCGTCTGACATCCCCGGCGTTCCCAGGAAGGTAATTGAGCACAAGCTTGCTGTTTGTCCTCATGCGCGGCCCGTCAAGCAGAAGGTCAGGAAGCAAGCTGTGGAGCGCCAAGAGTTCATTGCCGAAGAGATAAAGAAGTTGGAAGCAGCAGGCCTGGTTAGAGGCGTACTTCATCCCACATGGTTGGCTAATCCAGTTGTCATGCGAAAGGCTAATGGGAAATGGAGACTTTGTATAGACTTCACGGACGTGAATAAAGCTTGTCCCAAGGATCCTTTTCCCTTGCTGCGCATCGACCAGATTGTTGACTCCACCGCCGGATGTGAGTTGCTTTCATTCCTTGATGCATACTCAGGTTACCACCAGATATTCATGGCTGAGGAAGATGAAGAGAAGACTGCATTCATTACTCCATGTGGCACATACTGCTTCATACGCATGCCCTTTGGATTGAAGAATGCAGGCTCAACATTTGTAAGGGTGGTGCACACTGCTTTTGAGCCATAGATACACAGGAATGTAGAAGCCTACATGGATGATATAGTGGTCAAGAGCAAGAGCAAGGATACCCTGATCCAAGATCTAGAAGAAACCTTTGAGAATCTGCGCAAGATACAACTCAAGCTGAACCCCGAGAAGTGCGTCTTCGGAGTTCCCTCCGGCAAGCTTCTCGAGTTCTTCGTGTCCCAGAGGGGGATTGAAGCCAATCCCGACAAGATAAAAGCCATCGAGCAGATTGAAGCCCCGAAGCGCGTCAAGGACGTAAGGAGACTTGCTGGTTGTGTGGCTGCCCTCAGCAGGTTCATTTCAAAGTCTGCAGAGCGCGCCCTGCCTTTCTTCAAAATCTTGAAAAAGGCAGGCCCTATGAAATGGACTCCGGAAGCGGAGGAAGCACTGCAAGACTTGAAAGGATACCTGTCCTCCACCCCATTACTTGTCGCACCTAGACCACAAGAGAAGTTGCTGCTGTACCTAGCGGCAACCAATCAAGTGGTTAGTGCTGCGTTGGTAGCGGAGAGGGAGGCAGACGAGGAACCCGCATCCCCGGCAAGTGCATCCAGCGACGAGCAGGGGGCTTCCCCGACAAGCTCTGGCCCCGACAAGGACAAGTCTGCGCAGGAACAAGGAGAAGTGCGAAGGAAGATGGTGCAGCGCCCAGTTTATTTTGTAAGTTCCCTCTTGCAGGGGGCTAGATCAAGATACTCTGGGGTGCAGAAGTTGCTTTTCGGCCTCCTCATGGCCTCGAGAAAGCTGCGCCACTACTTCCAAGCAAACGAGATAACAGTGGTCACTCGCTTTTCGTTGAAGAGGATATTGCAAAATCCAGAAGCAACAGGGAGGATCATCGAGTGGGCGCTGGAGCTGTCGAGCTTTGGTCTCAAGTTCGAGAGTACTTCAACTATACAGAGCAGAGCTTTGGCAGAGTTTATAGCAGAATGCACCCCAACACCGGATGAAGAAGTTCCAGAGACGAGCGTCCCCGTCCAAGAAACAAGCAAAGTGTGGATAATGTACTTTGACGGTGCTTTCTCGCTGCAAGGCGCCGGTGCTGGCGTGGTACTCATAGCGCCCACCGGAGAGCACCTCAAGTACATTGTTCAAATGCACTTTCCCAAGGAGCAAGCAACCAACAATACTGCTGAGTATGAAGGTTTGCTTGCCGGCCTCAGGATTGCGGCCGAACTTGGGATCAAGAAGTTGATTGTGCGGGGAGATTCACAATTGGTGGTCCGACAAGTAAACAAGAGTTACCAGAGCCCTCTGATGGAAGCTTATGTCGATAAAGTGAGGAAGCTTGAAGAGCACTTTGAAGGCCTACAAATGGAGCATGTCCCACGAGCTCAGAATGATATTGCAGATGGCCTGTCAAAGTGTGCCGCCATGAAGTTACCTGTGGAACCAGGGACCTTCGTGCTCAAGCTAACTCAGCCATCTGTTACACCATCAGTTGGGCAAAGCAAGAAGAGGAAGTTGGTCTCCGGCGACTACTTGCCGGCGGATCTTCCCGAAGCCGCCGCCAAGGTCCCCAAGATCAGCAAGCAAAATGCTGAGGAACAGTCTGCTCCCGCGGACCCAAGGGTCTGTACAGTTGAAGCAGGCGTTCCCGACAAGCCTTGCCCCGGCAGGCTTGCCGGGGAACCTTCAGCTCCGGCAGAACCGCAGGTTCTTGCCGTAGAAGCTGAGGTTCCCGCAGCAGCACTAATGCCTTTAGTCCTTGTTGTTGAGCCTCGGGCTCCAGCATGGGCACAGCAAATCGTCCGTTTTCTTCAAACTGGAGAACTTCCCGAAGAACCAGAAGAGATAGAGAAGATAACCAGACAGTCAAGTATGTACCAGTTCGTTGGCAACGAACTGTACAGAAGAAGACTCAACGGTGTCAGATTGAAGTGTATTTCCCGGGAAGATGGACAGAACCTGTTGGCAGAGATACATGGAGGCATATGCGGCCACCACATTGGCGCAAGGGCACTTGCCGCGAAGGCGTTCCGACAAGGGTTCTTTTGGCCAGAAGCCCTCCAAGATGCAACTGCACAAGTAACCAAGTGTGAAGCGTGCCAGTTCCATGCCAGGCAAATACATCAGCCAGCTCAAGCTCTCCAGACGATCCCTTTGTCCTGGCCCTTCTCGGTCTGGGGGCTCGACATCCTCGGCCCTTTTCCCCGTGCTGTCGGGGGCTTTGAGTACTTGTACGTAGCAATCGACAAGTTTACAAAGTGGCCAGAAGTGGAACCAGTGAGGAAGGTGACAGCACAGTCAGCAGTCAGGTTCTTCAGGTCAATAGTTTGCCGTTTCGGAATCCCTAACAGGATCATCACCGACAACGGCACACAGTTCACAAGCCGCACCTTCATGCAGTACGTCCAAGACCTTGGCGCCAAGGTCTGTTTTGCTTCTGTTGCTCACCCAAGGAGCAATGGTCAAGCATAGAGGGCAAATGCTGAAGTGCTGCGCGGGCTCAAGACAAGAACCTTCGACAGGCTGCACAGGTGTGGAAGAAACTGGATAGAGGAGTTGCCGGCGGCTCTTTGGTCAATCAGGACGACACCAAATCGAGCCACCGGACAAACACCCTTTGCTCTTGTCTATGGAGCAGAGGCAGTCCTCCCCACGGAACTCGTATACGGGTCTCCTCGAGTGCTCGCTTATGATGAGCTCGAGCAAGAGCAACTGCGGCAAGATGATGCATTGCTCCTTGAGGAGGAACGTCTCCAGGCTGCTGTACGAGCTGCTCGATACCAGCAAGCCTTGCGTCGCTATCATAGCCGCAAGGTCAAGGCCCGGAGTCTCGAGGAAGGCGACCTTGTTCTTCGGCGTGTTCAGTCCGCCAAGAATTCCAACAAGTCGACGCCGAAGTGGGAAGGCCCTTATCGGGTGAGACAAGTCACAAGGCCCGGCGCTGTCCGCCTTGAAACCGAAGAAGGCTTACCGGTGAGCAACTCCTGGAACATAGAGCATCTTCGTAAGTTTCACCCATAAGGCGCGGTTGCCGTGACCCGCTCCGGCAACCACCTTTTGTAAAAGTCTTGCAGCTGTTGCATATAAACCTTTGTACAAAACCGGGCGCAGACCCCGTGCATCAGTAAAACTTTTGTGCTTCGCACCACTTTGTCATTTTCACGCTGTTCCCTTTACTTGCATGTATCACCTGACACTTTGTGCAGCACACGTCCCTGGTAAGCAGTAACAAGCCGCAGGGCTCCATGCTTGTATTTCCTCCTTTTTGTCTGTGTCTTTGAAGCAGAAGAAGTGTTCCTCGCGCACAAGTTTGCCGGGGGGGAAGGAGATAGAGGTGTGGACCAAGTGTTGTTCAAGAAAAGAAAAGCCTTGCCGGGAAGCAAACAGCCCATAAAAGCTAAGTTGTCAGAATTTGGGCAATTCAAATTTTTGAAATTTTTAATTGTCTTCCTTGAACAACCACACTTTTTATGGAAAACCTGTGCGCGGAGGAACCTACCCGTGGCTAGCCGCGCCCTTATTTTGTTTCGAGCACGCTCAACGGCTTAAGTGAGCCGCGACAAGTGTCGCGCCCTTACTTCGTTTTCGAGTTCGCTCAGCAACCTAAGTGCGCTGCGACTAGCTACGACGAGGTTTCTTGCCGGCAAGGGCATTTGCCAGCAGGCTGCTAAGAGTCCAGCACTCAGCGCGCGCGGCAAGGGTCCCTTTGCCGGCGAGTTCCCTAAAAGCGTATGGTGGAAAGCATACAAAGTGAAGGGACTCAAGCAAGGGAGATAACACTTCATCGATTACCTAAAATAAAAGTGTATATTACAGAGATAACTTGCCGCTGTTTCTAACCAACTACTGCCTATGACTTAATTGACAGCGGCGAGGGAAGCAAGGTGCCTAGTCTCTTCGGTCTCCGTCAATCCTCTGTATCTTGCCCACCTTGGCGACGATGTGGGCAACTTGGGCCTTCAGCGCCTCTTGGTCAGCTTCGGGCGGCAAGGTGCGGAGGACGTTGACGAGGTTGATCCCTGGGTTGCGGTAGACAATCTTCGACAAGACCCGCTCCACGGTACCCATGCAAAGCCGGCGTGCTTCATCAGCCAGCTGCACGGGGATCTTCTCCCGCAGCAGCGCAAGCGCCGGCGCCACTCCCCTGAAGAACAGACTCAGTCTGGCGCTATGGGGGAGGCTCTCGTCGGGGGATTACACAAGGTGCTCCGCCCTCAACGCCATCATCTCCATGACAATATTGGCGGTGGAGGTAACCAACTCGTCAGTCCATTGCTCCATCGCCCGGTTGAAGTTGTTTTGCGAGACGGCGGCGCTCTCCAGCAAGGACCTTTCTTTGCGGAGTTCGTCCTTCAGCTTCGTCTCACGGTCCCGGGCGGCGTCGAGCGAGTCTGTAAGAGTGGAAACCTTCAACTCTAGGTCAGTGATGGAGTCCTTGGCGGCAGTGAGTTCCTGGCCCTTGTCGGAGAGGCGGACCTGCAGATCCGAGTTGGTGTGGGCGTCTTTCTCCCTCGCCAAGTTAAGCGCGGCGACGCTCTCCTCGCTCGTCTTCAGGCTCGACTCCAGCTGCGCCACCCTGGCCTCCAGATCCTTCTTAGCAATCTCCGTGGCAGCGGCGGCGTCTCTCGCCTCCTGCAGAGCCCCGCCGATGGCTTGCTCTCGGGCGGTGAGGTCGTCCTCGTGGCTGTCGAGGTCGACCTTCCGCTGGTTGAGCGTTCCCTCCCGCCGAGACAGCTCCTCGGCGGCCAGTCGCTGCTGCTCTTCCACCTCAGCCTTCTCAAGGAGGAAGGCTTGGTGCGCCCCAGCAAGCTCGTCGCGCTCCTTCGCCAAGTTCCGGAGGGCCGCCTGATTGGCAGCACGGAGCTCCTCGGCGCGCTTCTCCAAGTCAGCACCAGCCTTGGTAGCCAGGGCCTCCCGAGACTCCAACTTCGCGTGCCTAGCCCGGTACATGGCCAGGAGCCGACCAAGGAGTCTCTCCTCTTCGGGCTCGTCGCTGCTGCCGGGCGCATCAACAACCTTCAGCCCGGCGGAGGCGAGAACCTCTCCGTCGAAGGTCTCTCCCTCCGCGGGAGCCCTAGACGAGGACGCCCACGGGACTTGAATGAAGACCCCGTTGGCGGCCTCCAGATAGACACCCGACCGGTCCATGGGGGCGGGGGGGTCGGCGGCCGGTGCAGCGTCCGGCGCTCCTGCGGCCTCCGGGCCAGCAGTGTGGTCGCCGGTCCCTTCCCCAGCCGCGGCGTCGGCGGTCGGGGCGGTCTCCTCGGCGGCCGGCTCGTCGGCTCCAGCCATTCCCTCGGCGGTAGTGGCGTTGCCGCCGTCACCATGCACGCCCTCCTCGGCAGTGGTCTCCGTCTCCATCAGCTGTGGGGCGGGAGGATCTAATAGAAGAAAAAGAAAAGAAAGATTGTCAAGCAAATATCCAAAAAAGCGAATCCAAGAAGAAGAAATTACAAGGTTTACCTTCGCGGGCTTCTTCGACGACGGGGTCCCTCGCCGGGGAATTCTCCCTTGGCGGTGGAGTAGTAGCCCTTGCTGGCGGAGGGCCGCTTGCGCCCTCCCTTGGCGGGGTGCTCACCCTTGTCGGGCTGCTCGCCCTTGGCGGGGTACTCGCCCTTGGCGGAGTACCCGCCCTTGTCGGAGCATTGTCCCTCGCCGAGGAGCTCATCCTTGGCGGGGAGGATGGGACAAGCGGCTCGTCGGGGGTGACCTCCTGGTGCTCCTGCGGCTGCGGCTCCACCTCTGCACAAGACAACAAGACATCAATAAGGATAACAACCTCAAGCGCGCCCGTTAAACAGAAAAGTGAATACCAGACTTACGTTGGGGGCTGCGCTGGGGGCTGCTCTCCGGAGCAGCAGGCTGGTCCGGCAAGTTTGTCGCCGGCGCATCCCCTGTCGCCACGATGGGCTCGTCGTCCGCTGGTCCAAGGTCCTGGAAACCAAACAAGATCAGAGTTAGAACCAATCAAGAGAAATCAAGACAAAACCAAGGGAAATAAAAATTGCAAGGGCTTACTCTTCCTCCTCTTCGTCGGAGCTGAGGGCGGAGAAGTCAAACCCCGCCTCGTGCACTCCAGCGCGAGGAGCTGGAGGAGAAGGCTCCCTCGGGCGCTTAACAGGCTCTGGGGTTGTGGGCTGTGAAGACCCAGCCCCGGTCGTCGCCGAGGACCGAGGGGCAGAAGGTGCTCCGGAGCCGCTCCGGGAAGATCCCCCTCCGCTTGTCGCTCGGGCTCGGGGCGCCTCCTTGACGACCTCGCTCGTCGTGGGGGCACGCATCGCGCGGCGCTTCGGTTGCTGTCGAGGCGCCTGTGGCCTCGCCGGCTCGGCGACCTTGCGGAGGCGCTTCTTCTGTTGCTGCGGAGGGCTTGGTGGCGGCGGAGAGTTCTCCGAGGATGAGGAGGCGTCGTCGTCAAGATTCAGAGAACCACCAGAGTCTTCGTCAGAATCTCCGGACTCGGCGTCCTCCTCCTCCTCGGCAGGCCCGCTGGACTCGGTACCCTGCCCGGCGGCCTCGCTCGCCCCGGCAGCCCCGCTCGTCCCGGCAAGCTTCCCGGAAGGCTCCCGGGCAAACTCCTCGGGCGCAATCTTCAGCAGCTTAAGGATTTCCGCCTCCTCGGCTTGGCTCACTGCGTCCGCCTCCTCTGCTTCCTCCACGGTGTATCCAAATTCGCCCGTAGCCGCAGCTGCGGCGGCCTCCTCCATTCTGGAGGCAATGAATGCTACATCCCGGTTAGTGGTCTCCCGGGTGAGGCCCTTCTTCTCCTCAGCGTTGCGGGGCTTCTCGACCAAGTTGTCGAAGAAGGCTTGCACGGTCTCCACTGAAGGTACCAGCCAAGTGGGGACGACCCCGTGGGAGTCACACTCGGGCATCACCGCGTGTATGGCACTGAGGGCGGTGTTGTTGCATAACGGCACCACTCCCACCGACGGTTTGAACCACTCTGGGTGCTTGGGGTCATGCTTAAACAGTTCCCGGACCATCCCCTTCAGCTCCAAGACGGTGAAATTGTAGTTCAACCCGGGGCGCAGCCTCATGCGGTCTGCCGCGTTGCCGAACTCCCAAGATGGTCTCTTTCTGTCCTGCAGAGGGGCAATGCGGCGGCGGAGGAAATCAGCCCCAACTTCGCCCACAGTCAGATTGGCGGCCCGGAGACGAAGAATCCTAATGAGGGCAATCTCCAACTTGTCGTCCTCCGGGGCCAAATCGCTCCAATCCTTGCCGTGCACTATTGCAGTCTTGCGCGGCGAGGTAAACGGCTCAGGCTTCTCTTCCAGAACCCAGCACCAATCCGCCCTCCACTCCTCCCACTTGCCGCGAAGCTCCCCTTTCAAGTACGCCTCTTTCTTGTTCAACCTAAAGATCCAGGAGATGCCGCCGGAGAGTGGGGATCCTGACTCTACTCTAGGCGTGAAGAAGTGGCGGAAGAGAGCTACATTTGGGTGGACCCCTACGTAGTTTTCGCACAGATGTGCGAAAACGGCCAAGGTGAGGACGGCGTTGGGGGTGAAATCTAGGAGGTGGAGGCCGTACGTATTCATCACATCTCAAAAGAACTCCGAGAACGGAGGGTAGATGCCGCAATGGAAGAATGCGGCAAAGTTGAAATAACCTCCGGGGAACATGTCGATGGCGACGGCGGGGAGGACTCTGGTACGGGGATGAGCCTTCGTCTCCCTCGCCCAGAACAAGTAATACTTGTCCCGGAGCTCCCTCGCGCCGAGCCTCGGCAGGAAGACCACCCTCTTTCTCCGCATGGCTGCTAACTTCGCCGCCTGCTCGGACTTATCCTTCTTCGCCTTGTCACCCTTCGCTTTGTCGCTCTTCGGAGCCATGGCAGGGGCGGCAAGGAGGGAGGCTAGGAGGTCGCCGGCGCTGCGGGTGTTGGAAGCGGCGGAGGGAGTGGAGCTGGCCTCTCCGTCGGCCTTTGCGGAAGCAGAGGGCGACGTGGGTTTCTGGAGATTCAAGGCGCAATGAAGGAATGGAGGGAAACTGCCCCTGCTTCCTCTGCTTTTAAGGGGGAAGTGGGGGACGTTCCGCATTTCCCATTAAAGAACAGGCCACGATCTCTCCCACGACGCCGCAATCGACGCGTGCCGTTAGGGAGGGATGCGGCGGATACGGAGAGGGATACGGCTCGCCGTGGGCCGCGTGTGCCCGTGCACTGTCTTGGGCCTGGCCCAACAGCGCTCGGCACCGTGTGTGGCCCAGGCCCGGGGGCTCCTGTCGGTGTACTAAGGTGGGGGTACCTTAGTACCCCAACTTGTGCACGGGCAGTAGCAGCTTCCCGCGGCAGGGCTTACCACGCGCTTGCCAAGGCCCGCTCTGGTCCCTATGAAGCCATTCAAGAACAAAGTATCCTAGTTAAGAGACAAGACCCCGGCAAGAGGAGCTTGCCGGGAAGGCCGCACCAGGCTCAAGGGCATCTTTTCAGCACAAGACCCTGGCAAGAGGTGCTTGCCAGGAAGGCCAAAGGATAACACCGCAAAAGATACATCGCGGCGCATCGTGCGCCCCGGCAGGGCCCGGGAAGCGGCAAGCTTCCGGGCCCGGCAAGATAGCAGCCCCGGCAAGGTGCTTGCCGGGGGAAGCTCACGCTGTGTGCCTGCGCTCCGGCTCATTCGGCCACGCGTCACCCTGGGGCCCTTCCAGGGGCACGTGGCAGATGGCTGTGCAGCCTGAGGGACATGCTGGCGAGCCGCGGTGACGAGGCTACCGCCGTGGCGAACGGAGACGCATGGACATACGCTTTTGGGGTCGACGGTGACGGGCATTAAATGCCCTTGTCCCCCACCATCAAGGTTAGTTGAAGACCACTGTTCATACACTGTTCATGCACTGTTACAACTACCACCAAATTTACATTTTTACCCTCCTCTACGTTGACACCTGTCGGTGACCCCTTTGAGCTATAAAAGGAGGCCCATGCACAACGTAGAGGGGGTTCGATCCCAGAAACTCGCTCACTTCCACGCTCGGCGTAGCTGGTACTGTAGATCTTCAAGCTCCCGAGCCCAAGAACTCAATACAACCTAAGCAAGAGTAGGGTTTTATGCGTCATCGCGGCCCGAACCTGGGTAAACTGCCCGCGTGTGCTCCTCGATCTGCTCTCCGTGCTCCCTCCGCTCCCTTACCGCAACGTAGAAAGGGGCTCCGGTCCCATAGGTGTTCGCAGGTGGTCAGTTTCCCCGACAAACGGTGCTTGTGCCCGCGGGTGCAAGGATTGTTTACTTTACGCAAAGTTCTTTTAATGCAGTTGTCTGTTGCATTGAGTTTACACTATGGGTGGGACTCGCAACTTAATACCAGCGAGATGTTCTGGATAGATATCTCAAGCTAGATGATTAGTAGTAGATATTGATGGATTTCGGTCTACTTACTTTGGCATACCGCCCATGCTTTGAACCTCAATCTTTCTTGCAATGTAGTCAGCATTGGTTTGCGTTCGTGGTCCTGTCAATTGCCCAGCTGTAATTTGTTTACCTCATATAGCTGTTTTATCGTCTTTTGGGAGAGAGACATCACTAGTGAACATCATGAGACTCCGGTCCATATTACCATCATTGATCACATCCACTATTTACTTTTCGCTATTTACCTACTATTGCAAAAACTATCTATCACTACTATCATTGCTTTTAACCCTTTGTGAACTACAAGGCCGGAGAGATTGACAACCTCTCTATACTCGTTGGGAGCAAAGTTATTTGTATCTGTGTGCAGGTCCACGTTGATTGCTACTAATCTGGCGCCGTAGCAATTGACACCTACTTGTTGAACCTAGGAGTCTCTGGGGATTCGATCCTTGGCATCTTTGCTAAGGGAAAACACTTCTACTTACTGCATCTTACACCTTCCACTTGGGGTAACCAACGAGGGGTTCGAGGCACATCAAGTAGCAGGGGCATTACATAAACCAAAAGGCATACGCCTGTAAGCATAAGTACCAAAGGGACAACTAAAAGTGGTCTTCTCTTGATCAGCAGTGTTAACATGAATTTGAGAGAAGCCAGAATAACCATCGAGATAACAAAAGTGGGTATTTTTGGATAACCTTTCAAGCATTTGGTCGATGAACGGCAACGGGTAGTGATCCTTCCTGGTTGCCTTGTTCAGCCTCCTGTAATCAATACACATTCTATATCCAATAAGAATTCTCTGAGGTATTAGTTCATTCTTATCATTAGGAACCACAGTTGTACCTCCTTTCTTAGGAACACAATGTACCGGACTTACCCACTTACTATCAGCTATAGGGTAGATAATACCTGCGGCTAGAAGCTTGAGAATTTCAGTTCTTACAACATCCATCATCTCCGGGTTCAACCGTCGTTGATGATCAACAACTGGTTTAGCATCAGGCTCAAGGTTGATACTATGTTGACAAATAGATGGACTAATCCCTTTAAGGTCATCAAGGGTATAGCCAATTGCGCCTTGGTGTTTACGAAGTACTTCCAATAGTCGCTCTTCTTCATATCCTGAAAGGTTAGAGTTGATAATAACAGGATATACTTTCTTTTCATCTAAATAAGCATACTTGAGCGTATCGGGAAGAGGTTTAAGATCGAACACCGGGTCTTCTTTTGGTTTTGATAAAATTCCCAAAGGTTCAACCGGAAGGTTGTGCTTCAGGATAGCAGGTTGCCTCAAGAATATTTCATCTAGTTCATTTCTTTCCTGCATATGCAAATCATTCTCGTGGTCCTCCATATATTGCTGCAAAGGATCACTAGGGGGAATAGCAATAGAGGCAATACTTTCAATAATTTTATCATCACTAGGTAAATCAGTACCACGAGGCTGCTTAGAGAACTTCGAAAAATTAAATTCATATGGCTCACCATTGAATTCAACAGAAACTTTACCTTTCTTGCAATCTATTATTGTCGGGGGAAATTGTCCTCCCACGAGCACCTATGGGACCGGAGCCCCTTCTACGTTGCGGTAAGGGAGCGGAGGGAGCACGAAGAGCAGATCGAGGGGCTCACGCGGGCAGTTTACCCAGGTTCGGGCCGCGCGGACGCGTAAAACCCTACTCCTGCTTAGGTTATATTGAGTTCTTGGGCTCGGGAGCTTGAAGAGCTACAGTACTAGTTACACCGAGCGAGAGAGTTGTCTAGGTTCCGAACCCTTTCTACGTTGTGCATGGGCCTCCTTTTGTAGCTCAAAGGGGTCACCGACAGGTGTCAACGTAGAGGAGGGTAAAAGTGTAATTTTGGTGGTAGTTGTAATAGTGCATGAACAGTATATGAACAGTGGTCTTCACCAAACTTTGACAGTGGGGGACAAGGGCATTAAATGCCCGTCGCCGTCAACCCCAAAAGCGTCCGTCCATGCTTCTTCGTTCGCCACGGCGGTGGCCTCGTCACCGTGGCTTGCCACCGTGTGCCCCAGGCTGCACAGCCGTCCGCCACGCGTCCCTGGAAGGGCCCTAGGGCGACGCGTGGGCAGACGAGCTGGAGCGCGGGCACACAGCGTAGATTCCCCCGGCAAGCACCTTGCCGGGGTCATGATCTTGCCGGGCCTGGAAGCTTGTCGCTCTCCAGGTCCTGCCGGGGCGCATGATGAGCTGAGGTATCTCTTGAGGAGTGTGTTCTTTAGTCTCCCTGGCAAGCTCCTCTTGCCAGGGGCTTGTGCTAAAGTGATAACCTTGAGCCTGGTGCGGCCTTCCCGGCAAGCTCCTCTTGCCGGGGCCTTGATCTTCTGACTTGTATACTTTGTTCTTGAATGGCTTCATAGGGATCAGAAAGGTTCCCGGCGAGCACGTGGTAAGCCCTGCCACGGGAAGCTGCTACTGCCCGTGCACAAGTTGGGGTACTTAGTACACCGACAGGAGCCCCCGGGCCTGGGCCACACACGGTGCCGAGCGCTGTTGGGCCAGGCCCAAGACAGTGCACGGGCACACGCGGCCCATGGCAAGCCGTATTCCCTTCCGTATCCGCCGCATCCCTCCCTAACGGCACGCGTCGATTGCGGCGTCGTGGGAGAGATCGTGGCCTGTTCTTTAATGGGAAATGCGGAACGTCCCCCACTTCCCCCTTAAAAGTAGAGGAAGCAGGGGCAGTTCCCTCCATCGTCTTCATTGCGTCTTGATTCTCCAGAAACCCCCGTCGCCCTCCGCCTCCCCAAAGTCGACAGAGAGCCCAGCTCCACTCCCTCCTCCGCCGCCTCCCGCATCCGCGGCACCGTCGAGCTCCTCGCCTCCTTCCTTGCCGCCCCCGCCATGGCTCCGAAGAGCGACAAGGCGAAAGCGGACAAGGCCAAGAAGGAGAAGTCCGAGCAGGCGGCGAAGCTGGCTGCCCTGCGGAAGAAGTGCGTGGTCTTCGCGCCAAGGCTCGGTCCGAGGGAGCTGCGGGACAAATATTATTTGTTCCGGGCGAGGGAGACCAAAGCTCATCCCCGCACCCACGTCTTCCCCGCCATCGCCAAAGATATATTCCCCGGCGGGTACTTTTTCTTCACTGCGTTCTTCCATTGTGGCCTGTGCCCTCCGTTCTCGGAGTTCTTTTGTGATATAATGAACACATATGGCCTCCACCTTCTAGATTTCACCCCCAACGCCATCCTTACGATGGCCGTTTTCGCACATCTGTGCGAAAACTATGTTGGGGTTCATCCCAATGTAGCTCTTTTTCGCCACTTCTTTATGCCTAGAGTAGAGTCAGGCGCTCCCCTTTCCGGCGGCATCTCCTGGATCTTCAGGCTGAACAAGAAGGATTCGTACGTGAAGGGAGAACTCCGCGGCAAGTGGGAGGAGTGGAGAGCCGATTGGTGCTGGGTGGTGGAAGATAAGCCTGAGCCTTTTACCTCGCCGTGCACGACTGCCATAGTGCGCGGCAGTGATTGGAGTGAGTTGGCCCCGGAGGACAGCAAGCTTAACATCGCCCTCATCAGGATCATTCGTCTCTGGGTCGCCAATCTGACTATCGGAGAAGTTGGAGCAGATTTCCTCCGCCGCCGCATCGCCCCTTTACAAGAAAGGAAAAGGTCCGCCTGGGAATTTGGCAATGCGGCAGATATCAAGAGGCTGTGCCCTGGATTGAACTACAACTTCACTGCCTTGGAGTTGAAGGGGATGGTTCGGGAGCTCTTCAAGCATGACCCAGCCCACCCGGAGTGGTTCAGACCTTCCCGGGGAGTGGTGCCGCTGTGCAACAGCACCGCCCACGATTCCCTACGAGCGATGATGCCCGCGTGTGACTCCCACGGCGTCGTCCCCACATGGATAGAGCCTCTGCCAGATACCGTGCTGACCTTCTTCGACAACTTGGTCGAGACGCCCCGCAACGCCGAGGAGAACAAAGGCCTCACCCGGGCCACTACTGGCCGGGATATAGCCTATATCGCCTCTAGGATGGAGGAGGCCGCCGAAGCTGCGGCGGCGGGTGACTTTGGATACACTGTGGACGAGGCACAAGCCGCGGACGCAGTGAGCCAAGCAGAGGAGACGGAAATCCTCAAGCTGCTGAAGCTTGCGCCCGAGGAGTTTGCCGGGGAGCCTTCCCTGAGGTTTGCCGGGACGAGCGAGGTTGCCGGGGGGAGCGAGGCCGCCGGACATGGCGCTGAGTCCAGCGGGCCTGCCGAGGAGGAGGAGGACGCCGAGGCTGATGAAGACTCTGGTGGATCTCTGAATCTCGATGACGACGCCTCCTCATCCTCAGAGAACTCCCCGCCTCCAGCAAGTCCCACGCAGCAACCGAAGAAGCGCCTCCGCAAGGCGGCTGAGATGGCGAGGCCGTAGGCGCCTCGACAGCAGCCAGCGCGCCGTGCGACACGCGCCACCAGGACGAGCGAAGTCGTCAAGGAAGCGCCCCGTGCTCGAGCTCCTAGCGGAGGGGGATCTTCCCGGAGCGGAACGGGTGCTCCTTCTGCCCCTCGGTCCTCGGCGACGACGGGGGCTGGGTCTTCGCAGCCCACAGCCCCGGAGACCGCCAAGCGCCCGAGGGAGCCTTCTCCTCCAGCTCCTCGCGCGGGAGTAGACCAGGCGGAGTTTGACTTCTCCGCCCTCAGCTCCGACGAAGAGGAAGAGGAGTAAGTACTTGCAATTCTCTAGTTTCTTTGATTTTGTCTTGATTTTCCTTGTTGATTCTGATCTTGTTTTTGTTTTGCTTTCAGGACCCTGACCCAGCGGATGGCGAAGAGGGCCAAGATCCCCGTGGTCGAGATTAATGACGACTCGCCCGCCGCGGCGACCGGAGACGTGCCAGCGGCAAACTTGCCGGATCAACCTGCTGCTCCGAGGAGCAGCCCCCAGTGCAGCCCCCAGCGTAAGTCTGGTATTTATGTTTCTGCTTGATGGGCGCGCTTGAGGTGATCATCTTCATCTGACATCTTGTTCTCTTGTGCAGGAGTGGAGCCGCAGCCGCAGGAGCACCAGGAGGTTGCCCCCGACGAGCCACTTGCTCCACCCTCCCCGCCAAGGGTGAACTCCCCGGCGAGGGAGAATGCTCCGCCAAGGACGGGCACTCCGCCAAGGGCGAGTACCCCGCCAAGGGCGAGCAGCCCGACGAGGGTGAGCACCCCGCCAAGGGAGGGCGCAGGAGGCCCTCCGCCAGCGGGGGCCACTACTCCGTCGCCAAGGGAGAATTCCCCGGCGAGGGACCCCGTCGTTGAAGAAGTCCACGAAGGTAAGCCTTGCAACTTTTTCTTCTTGGATTTGTCTTTTTGGATATTTGCTTGATCTTTTCTTTTCTTTTTCTTCTGCTAGATCCTCCTGCCCCAGAACGGATGGAAACGGAGGCCACCACTGAGGAGGAGGTGCGCGGCGACGGCGGCAATGCCACTGCCGCCGAGGGAACGGCTGGAGCTGGCGAGCCAGTCATCGAGGAGACTGCCCCGACCGCCGACGTCGCGGCTGGGGAAGGGACCGGCGACCAAACTGCTGGCCCGGAGGCCGCAGGAGCGCCGGACGCTGCGCCGGCCACCGACCCTTTCGCCTCCGCGGAGCGGTCGGGTGTCTACTTGAAGGCCGCCAACGGGGTCTTTATTCAAGTCCTGTGGGCGTCTTCGTCTCAAGCACCCGCGGAGGGAGAGACCTTTGACGGAGAGGTCCTCGCCTCCGCCGGCTTGAAGATCGTTGAAGCGCCCGGCGATAGCGACGAGCCCGAAGAGGAGGGACTCCTTCGCCGGCTCCTGGCCTTGTATCGGGCCAGGCAGGCGAAGCTGGAGTCTCGGGAGGCTCTCCCGCCCAGGCTAGGGCAGACTTGGAGAAGCGCGCCGCGGAGCACCGTGCTGCCAACCAGGCGGCCCTCCGCAACTAGGCGGAGGAGCGTGAAGAGCTTGCCGGGGCGCAGCAAGCCTTCCTCCTGGAGAAGGCTGAGGTAGAAGAGCAGCAGCGGCTGGCCGCCGAGGAGTTGTCTCGGCGGGAGGGAGCGCTCAACCAGTGGAAGGTCGAACTCGACAGCCACGAGGACGACCTCACCGCCCGGGAGCAAGCTATCGGCGGGGCCCTGAAGGAGGCCAAGGACGCCGCAGCCGCCGCGGAGACCGCCAAGAAGGACCTGGAGGCCAAAGTGAAGCAGCTGGAGTTGTTCCTAAAGGCAAGCGAGGACAGAGTCACTGCGCTCAATGTGGAGCGGGAGAAAGATGCCCACACCAACTCTGAGCTGCAGGTACGTCTCTCCAAGAAAGGCGACGAACTCACTGCCGCCAAGGATTCCATTGCTGACTTAGAGTTGAAGGTCTCCACTCTGACTGAATCGCTCGACGCCGCCCGGGACCGTGAGACGAAACTGAAGGACGAACTCCGCAAGGAAAGGAACTTGGTGGAGAGCGCCGCCGTCTCAGCGAACAACTTCAGCCGGGCAGTGGAGCAGTGGACTGATGAGCTGGTCACCTCCGCTGCCAAGATTGACATGGAGATGATGGCGCTGAAAGCGGAGCATCTCGTGTACTCTCCGGACGAGAATCTCCCCCACATCGCCAAGTTGAGTCTGTTCTTCCGGGGGATCGCGCCGGCGCTTGCGCAGCTGCGGGAGAAAATCCCCGTGCAGCTGGCCGACGAGGCACGTCGGCTCTGCATGGGCACCATGGAGCGGGTCTTGTCGAAGATCGTCTTCCGCAACCCAGGCATCAACCTCGTGAACATCCTCCGCACCTTGCCGCCCGAAGCTGATCAGGAGGCGTTGAAGGCGCAGGTTGCCCACATCGTCGCCAAGGTGGGCAAGATCACGAGGCGTGAAGGCGATCGCGTAGATTAGATCCCTTTCTTTTTGTTTCCCTTGCCGCTGCAAGGCATGTTATGGACAAGAATCTATTAGTATCGCGGCAAGTTATCTTTGTAATATACAATCTTATTTTGAGTTATCAATGCAGTGTTATCTCCCTTGCTTTGGTCCCTTCACTTTGTATGTATCTCACCCTACGCTTTCAGGGAACTTGCCGGCAAGAAGACCCTTGCCGCGAGCGCTGAGTGCTGGACTCTTAGCAGCCTGCTGGCAGAAGGTCTTGCCGGCAAGAAACCTTGTCGTAGCTAGTCGCAGCGCACTTAGCTTGCTGAGCGAACTCGAAAACGAAGTAAGGGCGCGACACTTGTCGCAGGTCACTTAAGTCGTTGAGCGTGCTCGAAACAAAGTAAGGGTGCGGCTAGCCACGGGTAGATTCCTCCGCGCACAGGTTTCCCATACAAAGTGTGGTTGTTCAAGGAAGACAACTAAAAATTTAAAAATTTGAATTGCCTAAATTCTGGTAACTTAGCTTTCATGGGTCGTTTGCTTCCCGGCAAGGCTTTTCTTCTTTGAACAGCACTTGGTCCCTGTCTCCATCTCCTTCCCCCCCCCCGGCAAACTTGTGCGCGAGGAATACCTTTTCTGCTTAAGAGGGAAAGAAAAAGAAGAGGAACAACAAGTATAGGGCCCCACGACTTGCCTGTGCTTACCGGGGACGTGCGTTGCACATAGTGTCAGATGATGCATGCAAATAACAAAGAAAAGCATGGAAATGACAAATAGTGCGAAGCACAAAAACTTTACTGATGCACGGGATCTGCGCCCGGCTTTGTACAAAGGTTTACATGCAACAGCGGCAAGACTTGTACAAAAGGTGGTTGCCAGAACGAATCACGGCAACCGCGCCTTATGGGTGAAACTTGCGAAGATGCTCTATGTTCCAGGAGTTGCTCACCGGTAAGCCTTCTTCGGTCTCAAGGCGGACAGCGCCGGGCCTTGTGACTTGTCTCACCTGATAAGGGCCTTCCAACTTCGGCGTCAACTTGTTGGAATTCTTGGCGGACTGAACACGCCGAAGAACAAGGTCGCCTTCCTCGAGACTCCTGGCCCTGACCTTGCGGCTATGATAGCGACGCAAGGCTTGCTGGTATCGAGCAGCTCGTACAGCAGCCTGGAGACGTTCCTCCTCAAGGAGCAATGCATCATCTTGTCGCAGTTGCTCTTGCTCGAGCTCATCATAAGCGAGCACTCAAGGAGATCCGTCTACGAGTTCCGTGGGGAGAACTGCCTCTGCTCCATAGACAAGAGCAAAGGGTGTCTGTCCAGTGGCTCGATTTGGTGTCGTCCTGATTGACCAAAGAGCCACCGGCAACTCCTCTATCCAGTTTCTTCCGCACCTGTGCAGCCTGTCGAAGGTTCTTGTCTTGAGTCCGCGCAGCACTTCAGCATTGGCCCTCTCCGCTTGACCATTGCTCCTTGGGTGAGCAACAGAAGCGAAGCAGACCTTGGCGCCAAGGTCTTGGACGTACTGCATGAAGGTGCGACTTGTAAATTGTGTGCCGTTGTCGGTGATGATCCTGTTAGGGATCCCGAAACGGCAAACAATCGATCTAAAGAACCTGACTGCTGACTGTGCTGTCACCTTTCTCACTGGTTCCACTTCCGGCCACTTTGTGAACTTGTCGATTGCTACGTACAAGTACTCAAAGCCCCCGACTGCGCGGGGGAAGGGGCCGAGAATATCGAGCCCCCAGACCGAGAAGGGCCAGGACAAAGGGATTGTTTGGAGAGCTTGAGCTGGCTGGTGAATTTGCTTGGCATGGAACTGGCACGCTTCACACTTGGTTACTTGTGCAGTTGCATCTTGGAGGGCTTCTGGCCAGAAGAACCCTTGCCGGAACGCCTTCCTGGCAAGCGCCCTTGTGCCAATGTGGTGGCCACATATGCCTCCATGTATCTCTGCCAACAGCTTCTGTCCATCTTCCCTGGAAATGCACTTCAACCTGACACCATTGAGTCTTCTTCTGTACAGTTCATTGCCAACGAACTGGTACATACTTGACTGCCTGGTTATTTTCTCTATCTCTTCTGGCTCGTCGGGAAGTTCTCCAGTTTGTAGAAAACGGACAATTTGATGCGCCCAGGCTGGAGCCTGAGGCTCAACAACAAGGACTAAAGGCATGAGGGCTGCTGCAGGAACCTCAGCTTCCACGGCAAGAACCTGCGCCTCTGCCGGAGCTGATGGTCCCCCGGCAAGCCTGCCGGGGCAAGGCTTGTCGGGAACGCCTGCTTCAACTGTACAGACCCTTGGATCTGCAGGAGCAAACTGTTCCTCAGCATCTTGGTTGTTGATCCTGGGGACTTTGGCGGCGGCTTCTGGAAGATCCGCCAGCAAGTAGTCGCTGGAGACCAACTTTCTCTTCTTGTTTTGCCCAACTGATGGTGTAACGGATGGCTGAGTTAACTTGAGCACGAAGGTCCCTGGTTCCACAGGTAACTTCATGGCAGCACACTTTGAGAGGCCATCTGCAATATCATTCTGAGCTCTTGGGACGTGCTCCATTTGCAGACCTTCAAAGTGTTCTTCAAGCTTTCTCACTTCATCAACATAAGCTTCCATCAAAGGGCTCTGGTAACTCTTATTCACTTGTCGGACCACCAACTGTGAATCTCCCCGCACAATCAACTTCTTGATCCCAAGCTCGGCCGCAATTCTGAGGCCGGCAAGCAAACCTTCATACTCAGCAGTATTGTTTGTCGCTTGTTCCTTGGGAAAGTGCATCTGGATAACATACTTGAGGTGCTCTCCGGTGGGTGCTATGAGTACCACGCCCGCACCGGCGCCTTGCAGCGAGAAAGCACCATCAAAGTACATTACCCATTCGCTGCTTGCTTCTTGGACGGGGACGTTTGTCTCTGGGACTTCTTCATCTGGTGTTGGGGTCCATTCTGCTATGAATTCTGCCAAAGCTCTGCTCTGTATGGTTGAAGTACTCTCAAACTTGAGACCAAAGCTTGACAGATCTAGTGCCCACTCGACGATCCTGCCTGTTGCTTCTGGATTCTGCAATATCCTCTTCAACGGAAATCGAGTGACCACTGTTATCTCGTGTGCTTGGAAGTAATGGCGCAGCTTCCTTGAGGCCATGAGGAGGCCGAAAAGCAACTTCTGTACCCCATAGTATCTTGATCTAGCCCCCTGCAGAAGGGAACTCACAAAATACACTGGGCACTGTACCATCTTCCTTCGCACTTCTCCTCGTTCCTGCGCAGACTTGTGCTTGTCGGGGCCAGAGCTTGTCGGGGAAACCCCCTGCTTGTCGCTGAATTCGCTTGCCGGGGCTGTGGGTTCCTCATCCGCCTCCCTCTCCGCTACTAACGCAGCACTAACCACTTGATTGGTCGCCGCTAGGTACAGCAGCAACTTCTCTTGTGGTCTAGGTGCGACAAGTATCGGAGTAGAGGACAGGTATCCTTTCAAGTCTTGCAGTGCTGCCTCCGCTTCCGGAGTCCATTTCATAGGACCTGCCTTCTTCAAAATTTTGAAGAAAGGCAGGGCGCGCTCTGCTGACTTTGAAATGAACCTGCTGAGGGCAGCCACACAACCAGCAAGTCTCCTTACGTCCTTAACGCGCTTCGGGGCTTCAATCTGCTCGATGGCATTTATCTTGTCGGGATTGGCTTCAATCCCCCTCTGGGACACAAAGAACCCGAGAAGCTTGCCGGAGGGGACTCCGAAGACGCACTTCTCGGAGTTCAACTTGAGTTGGATCTTGCGCAGATTCTCAAAGGTTTCCTCCAAGTCCTGGATCAGGGTATCTTTGCTCTTGATCTTGACCACTATATCATCCATGTAAGCTTCTACATTTCTGTGTATCTGTGGCTCAAAAGCAGTGTGCACCACCCTTGCGAATGTCGAGCCCGCATTCTTCAATCCAAAGGGCATGCGTATGAAGCAATATGTGCCGCATGGAGTGATAAATGCAGTCTTTTCTTCGTCTTCCTTGGCCATGAATATCTGGTGGTAACCTGAGTATGCATCAAGGAAGGAAAGCAGCTCACATCCGGCGGTGAAATCGACAATCTGGTCAATACGCGGCAAGGGAAATGGATCCTTGGGACACGCTTTATTCACATCAGTGAAGTCTATACAAAGTCTCCACTTCCCATTGGCCTTGCGCACGACGACTGGATTTGCTAACCACGTAGGATGGATCACGCCTCTAACCAGGCCTGCTGCTTCCAACTTCTTTATCTCTTCGGTGATGAATTCTTGGCGCTCCACGGCCTGCTTCCTGACCTTCTGCTTGACGGGCCGCGCATGAAGGCAAACAGCAAGCTTGTGCTCAATTACCTTCCTGGGAACGCCGGGGATGTCAGATGGTTGCCATGCAAACACATCGACATTCGCCCGCAGGAAGGCAACGAGCGCGCTTTCCTATTTGTGGTCGAGTGTAGCACTGATGGTGAAGGTACCACCAGTGCCGTCCTCCTTGGCGGACACCTTCTTGGTTGCCAGTGGAGCTGCCATCCCTTTCTTGCACTTGCCGGTGGAGCTCGATGGCGCGTCCTCAACGGCAGCGCAGCACTCCGAAGAGGTGCGTTTGCCGGAGTGGGCCCCAGAGCTCTTGTCGGACTTGGTCTTGGTCTTCCCCCCGGGAGCTTCAGCGGCAAGTGTGTTGCTTTCTGCTGCGGCTGCTGCATCCCGGTAGATCTTGTCGGCGCAGATAAGCGCGTCCTTCTTGTCGCCAGGGACAGAGATGACGCTTATCGGCTCCGGCATCTTGAGTATGTTGTAGGCATAGTGGGAAGCTGCCATGAACTTGGCGAGGGCAGGACGGCCAAGTATCCCATTGTATGGCAATGGGATATCGGCAACGTCAAAAGTTATCCTCTCCGTCCTGAAGTTGAGCTCCCCGCCAAAGGTCACTGGCAGTGTAATCTTCCCTTTCGGCTTGCTCCTTCCCAGGTTGATCCCTTGGAACGACCCGGTTTCCTCGAGCTCGCCGTCGGGGATCTGCAGCTTCTTGATCACAACTGAGGAGATCAAGTTCAGGCCGGCCCCGCCGTCAACCAACATCTTGGTGACCTTGAGGTTGCGGATAGTTGGTGAGACCAACATCGGCAAGCACCCGACCGCAGTTGTGCGGTCAGGGTGGTCCTCAATGTCAAAGATGATGGGCGTGCTGGACCACTTCAGCAGCCTGCGTGACTCGACGGGCGGCTCAGCTGCGTTCACTTCCCGCACCCACTGCTTGAGTTGGCGGTGGGAAGTGTGCAGAGAGGCGCCTCCGTCGACACACAGAACTTCTGTGGCCTTCTGGAACTCCTGCTCACTGTTGTCTCCTTCTTCCATGTCGTCGTCGTCGTCTTCTTCTTCATCCTTGTCGCGGCCCCGGGGAGGTCTGTCACCTTGCCGCTGCTTGGCCTTGCCGCGGCGTCCTCCCCGGCCATTGAATGGCCGCTTCTTGCTGGGCTCTCCTCCGCCTCCTTGGGCCTTCTCCTCGTCGCGACGCTCGTATTCAGCCTTCTGCTGCTCTACGAGGTACTCGACTCTTTTGCAGTTCTGAAGATCATGGCCGTTGGTGCGGTGGATCTTACAGTACTGTTTGTCGGAGCCGTCCTGCTTGTCGGCTGCCGCTACAGGGGCAGGCTCCTTGCCGGAGCCGCCAGCCTATGCCTTCTTGGCGAGAGCCTCCTTGCCGGACTGCTCGACAACCAGCACTTCCTTGCTCTTCTTCTTTCTGTTATTCCTCCGCCGGCTCTTCCTTGTCGGGGCGGCATCCTCGCTGTCGCTTCCTCCTGCGCCAACATCCTCTCCGGGGAGTCTCCTCCCCTCTTCAGCGCGCGCGCACTTGTCGGCCAGAGCGTAGAGCTCGCTGACATCCCGGATCTTGGTCATGGCCATCTCCTCCCTCATCCGGCGGTTACGCACGTTCTGGTGGAACGCGCTGATAACCGCGGTAGGGTGGACGTCGGGAATGTTGTGCTGGACGCGGCTGAATCTCTGGATGTACTTGCGCAGGGACTCTCCCTCCTTCTGGGCTAAGATGTGGAGATCGCTCTCCTGGCCGTGGGGTTTGTGGCCGCCCGTGAAGGCGCCAACAAACTGGTGGCACAGATCCGCCCACGAAGAAATGGAGTTTTCCGGCAAGTGCATAAGCCAAGACCGGACGTTTGGCTTAAGCACTAGCGGGAAGTAATTGGCTAGTATCTTCTCGTCGCGTCCCCCGGCAGCCTGCACCGCGATGGTGTAGATGCTGAGGAACTCCGAGGGGTGTGTCTTGCTGTCGTACTTCTCGGGTACGTCGGGCTTGATATTCTTCATGCTGGGCCACTGGACTAGCCGCAGCTCACGGGTGAACGCAGGGCAACCTACCGCGTTTCTGGTGGAACGCGCTGATAACCGCGGTAGGGTGGACGTCGGGAATGTTGTGCTGGACGCGGCTGAATCTCTGGATGTACTTGCGCAGGGACTCTCCCTCCTTCTGGGCTAAGATGTGGAGATCGCTCTCCTGGCCATGGGGTTTGTGGCCGCCCGTGAAGGCGCCAACAAACTGGTGGCACAGATCCACCCACGAAGAAATGGAGTTTTCCGGCAAGTGCATAAGCCAAGACCGGACGTTTGGCTTAAGCACTAGGGGGAAGTAATTGGCTAGTATCTTCTCGTCGCGTCCCCGGGCAGCCTGCACCGCGATGGTGTAGATGCTGATGAACTCTGAGGGGTGTGTCTTGCCGTCGTACTTCTCGGGTACGTCGGGCTTGAAATTCTTCATGCTGGGCCACTGGACTCGCCGCAGCTCCCGGGTGAACGCAGGGCAACCTGCCGCGTACGGCAAGTCGCCTGGTTCACCGGGCGCATGCGCATCGACAGCGGTCCCAGCGCGCTGAACTGACTGTCTTCGGGCTTCTCGTCGACGCTCGATGCGGGTTCGAGCGTCCTCTTGCCGCCTATCGTCGAGGACTTGGCGCTGGTCCCGATGAGCCCGCGGATCCGACGACGCCGTGGAGTCATCGTCGACGTTGATCCGGCGGGGTGGCGTCTTCTGCTTCCGCGGCGGGGAGTGCACGGTAGTTGCACCCCCGGCGGTCTTGTCGCCATCGGCCTTCATCTGGTCGATTTGCCGCGGCCGCGATGTTGCCGGCTGCTGCGGCGTGTCGTTGTTGGCGAAGGCGATGAGGCTCTGGATCGTCGCCCTCCAGTCTTCGGCCTTGTCTGCCGCTGGAGGGAAGTCGAGGAGCAGTTCTGCTCTCGCTAGAGCTTCTGCTGGAGAGGAGGGGAGCGGCGGCGAGCGGTGCGAGGAGCGAGATATGCTCGGACTTCTAACAAGGTTAGAAGGAGTAGTTTCCTGCCCCGGCGACCGCGCCTTGCTCGTACCAGGACGATGGCCTTGAGCATCCCGCGATCCTCCGGTTTGTCCTTGTCCCAGCAAGCGTATGGTACCTCCTGTACCACGGCGCTACTGGCCTTGTACCTCCTGAGAGAGACGTGGTGCGTCCACGGACACCGAGGCTTTGGAATTCGCCCGGTCGTCCGTCTTGTCCTTGGACTTGGTGGCGCCGTGAGTTTCCCCGCCGGCGACCACCCTTCCGCCGGCGTCTCCTCCACCAACCGTTGGTTCTGGTGGTGGTGGGATCGACACAGACGGGCCTCCGACCTCCGAAGCCTTCTTCTTCGGAGGCATGTCGTTGTATCTGATGAAGTTGATGAAGCTGGAGAGGTTGATGAAGAATGCGCCCGCGTGAGCGCCGGATCAGGTTCGCACAACCTCGACGCTCCCCCTACCTGGCGCGCCAAAGATGTCGGGGGAAACTGTCCTCCCACGAGCACCTATGGGACCGGAGCCCCTTCTACGTTGCGGTAAGGGAGCGGAGGGAGCACGAAGAGCAGATCGAGGGGCTCACGCGGGCAGTTTACCCAGGTTCGGGCCGCGCGGACGCGTAAAACCCTACTCCTGCTTAGGTTATATTGAGTGCTTGGGCTCGGGAGCTTGAAGAGCTACAGTACTAGTTACACCGAGCGAGAGAGTTGTCTAGGTTCCGAACCCTCTCTACGTTGTGCATGGGCCTCCTTTTATAGATCAAAGGGGTCACCGACAGGTGTCAACGTAGAGGAGGGTAAAAGTGTAATTTTGGTGGTAGTTGTAATAGTGCGTGAACAGTATATGAACAATGGTCTTCACCTAACTTTGACAGTGGGGGACAAGGGCATTAAATGCCCGTCGCCGTCGACCCCAAAAGCGTCCGTCCATGCTTCTCCGTTCGCCACGGCGGTGGCCTCGTCACCGTGGCTTGCCACCGTGTGCCCCAGGCTGCACAGCCGTCCGCCACGCGTCCCTGGAAGGGCCCCAGGGCGACGCATGGGCAGACGAGCTGGAGCACGGGCACACAGCGTAGATTCCCCCGGCAAGCACCTTGCCGGGGTCATGATCTTGCCGGGCCCGGAAGCTTGTCGCTCTCCAGGTCCTGCCGGGGCGCATGATGCGCTGAGGTATCTCTTGAGGAGTGTGTTCTTTAGTCTCCCTGGCAAGCTCCTCTTGCCAGGGGCTTGTGCTAAAGTGATAACCTTGAGCCTGGTGTGGCCTTCCCGGCAAGCTCCTCTTGTCGGGGCCTTGATCTTCTGACTTGTATACTTTGTTCTTGAATGGCTTCATAGGGACCAGAAAGGTTCCCGGCGAGCACGTGGTAAGCCCTGCCACGGGAAGCTGCTACTGCCCGTGCACAAGTTGGCGTACTTAGTACACCGACAATTATAGCTCCACAAGTTCTAAGAAAAGGTCTACCAAAAATAATAGGACAGAAATTGTCCCTCTCTGAACCAAGTACCAGAAAGTCGGTAGGGTATTTTACCTTTCCACATAGGACTTCAACGTCCCTCACAATTCCGATAGGAGAGATAGTTGTTCTATTTGGAAGATGAATGGTAACATCAACTTCTTCAAGTTCACAAGGGGAAATCTCACCGGTGATCTCTGTTGGAAATATGCCCTAGAGGCAATAATAAAAGAGTTATTATTATATTTCCTTGTTCATGATAATCGTTTATTATCCATGCTATAACTGTATTGATTGGAAACTCAAATACACGTGTGGATGAATAGACAGACTTTGTGTCCCTAGTGAGCCTCTACAGGACTAGCTCGTTGATCAAAGATGACCGCGGTTTCCAGGTCATAGACATGAGTTGTCATTTGATAACGGGATCACATCATTAGGAGAATGATGTGATGGACGAGACCCAAACGTTAAACATAGCTTATGATCGTGTCAGTTATCGCTATAGTTTTCTGCATGTGAAGTATAAGTTCCTATGACCATGAGATCATGTAACTCACTGACACCGTAGGAGTACTTTGTGTGTGCCAAACGTCACAACGTAACTGGGTGACTATAAAGGTACTCTACAGGTATCTCCGAGGGTGTCTGTTGAGTTGACATGGATCGAGACTGGGATTTGTCACTCCGTGTGACGGAGAGGTATCTCCGGGCCCACTCGGTAATACGTCATCTCAATGAGCTCAAAGTGACTAAGTAGTTGGTCACGGGATTATGTATTACGGTAACGAGTAAAGAGACTTGCCGGTAACGAGATTGAACTAGGTATAGAGATACCGACGATCGAATCTCGGGCAAGTAACATACCGACGAGACAAAGGGAACTGTATACGGGATTGCCTGAATCCTTGACATCGTGGTTCATCCGATGAGATCATCGAGAAACATGTGGGAACCAATATGGGTATCCAGATACCGCTATTGGTTATTGACCTGGGAGTGTCTCGGTCATGTCTACATGGTTTCCGAACCCGCAGGGTCTACACACTTAACGTTCGGTGACGCTAGGGTTGTTAGTGAGAAAAGTGTATGGTTACCGAAGGTTGTTCGGAGTCCCGGATGAGATCCCGGACATGACGAGGGTCTCCGGAATGGTCCGGAGACGAAGATTGATATATAGGATGAAAGGTTTCGGAGTCCGGAAGTGTTCCGGGGAGCATCGGGAAATCGGCGGAGTACCGGAAAGGGGTTTCGGGGGGTCCGGAAGCAGTTCTGGGCCTAATGGGCCACAAGGGGGAACACCACAGCCCTCAGGGGGCTGTGCGCCCCCCCTTGGGCCCTCTCCTTGTGCGCCAAGGGGGGTGGACCCCTCTAGGGTGGCCGCACCCCCTAGCCTTGGGGGGCAAGGCACCTAGGGGGGGAAACCCTAGGGCCTGGCCCTGGCCGCCGCCCCCCCCCTGCCTTGGCCGCCGCCCCCCCTTGCCCTGGCCGCCGGCCCCCTAGGGGGGAAACCCTAGGGCGCCCTCACCTCTCCACCCCCCCTATATATAGTGAGGCAAAGGGAGGGCAGCAAACACAAGTCCGTGCCTCGGTGCTGCCCTCCCTCTCCCACAACATCTTCTTCTCCCGCGGTGCTTAGGTGAAGCCCTGCTGGAATTCTCCTCCACCATCACCACCACGCCGTCGTGCTGCCGGTTCTCCATCAACCTTTCCTCCACCCCTTGCTGGATCAAGAAGGAGGAGACGTCCCCGAGCCGTACGTGTGAAGAACGCGGAGGCACCGTTGCTTCGGTGCTAGGATCTTCGGCGATCTGAATCGCGGCGAGTACGACTCCATCATCCGCGTTCATAACGCTTCCGCTTAGCGATCTACAATGGTATGTGGATCCTACTCTCCCCTCGTAGTTGCATCTACTAGATTGATCTTGGTGAACGTAGAGAAAAATTTTTGTTTTCCATGCAACGTTCCCCAACAGTGGTATCAGAGCTAGGATCTTGCGTAGATGCTTTCTCGAGTAGAACACAAAAGGGTTTGTGGCGTTGATGTTTAAATTGCTGCCCTCCTTAGTCTTTCTTGATTCAGCGGTATTATAGGATGAAGCGGCCCGGACCAACTTTACATGTCCACGTACATGAGACCGGTTCCATCGACAGACATGTGACTTTTGTTGCATAAGATGGCTGGCGGGTGTCTGTCTCTCCTATCTTAGTTGAATCGGAATAGAACAAGGCGGTCCTTGTAGAAGGTTAAATAGCAACTTGAATATCACCGTTGTGGTTTTGCGTAGGTAAGAAACGTTCTTGCTAGATACCCATAGCAGCCACGTAAAATATGCAACAACAAATTAGAGGACGTCTAACTTGTTTTTGCAGGGTATGCATGTGATATGATATGGCCAATGACATGATGAATTATATTTGATGTATGAGATGATCATGTTGTAATAGTTAATATCGACTTGCATGTCGATGCATACGGCAACCGGCAGGAGCCATAGGGTTGTCTTTAATTTTTGTATGACCTGCGTGTCAATCATTAAGCGCTTTGTAATGCTTTACTTTATCGCTAAACGGTAGCAATAGTAGTAAGAGCATGGTGGGCGCCGACAACCCCGATGGCGACACGATGATGGAGATCATGATGATGGAGATCATGGTGTGGCGCCGGTGACGATGGAGATCATGCTGGTGCTTTGGAGATGGAGATCAAAAGCACGAGTTGATGGCCATATCATGTCACTTATGATTTGCATGTGATGTTAATCCTTTTATGCATCTTATTTTGCTTAGGACAACGGTAGCATTATAAGATGATCCTTCACTAAAATTTCAAGATAAAATTGTGTTCCCCCCGAGTGTGCGCCGTTGCGAAGGTTCGTCGTTTCGAAGCACCACGTGATGATCGGGTGTGATAGACTCTACGTTCGCATACAACGGGTGCAAGCCAGTTTTGCACATGCAGAACACTCGGGTTAGACTTGACGAGCCTAGCATGTACAGACATGGCCTCGGAACACGGAGGACCGAAAGGTCGAGCATGAGTCATATAGTAGATATGATCAACATGTTGATGTTCACCATTGACACCACCTCATCTCACGTGATGATCGGACTTGGGTTGGTGAATTTGGATCATGTCACGCTCGAATGACCGGAGGGATGTCAATTTGAGTGGGAGTTATAATTAATTTGATTAGGTAATAACTCACTTATCATGAACAATAGTCTAAAGTGTCTTTGCAAATTTTGGTTGTAGATGGCTCGCGCAGTAGCTCCCCTGAATTTTAATGCGTTCCTAGAGAAAGCTAAACTGAAAGATGACGGGAGCAACTTTGTGGACTGGCTCCGCAATCTGAGGATCATCCTCACAGCTGCCCAAAAGGTTTATGTCCTAAATGCACCGCTAGGTGACCCCCCCGCTCCTGGAGCCTCTGCGGACGTTATGAACGTTTGGCAGACGCGTTCGGATGACTATTCGATAGTGCAGTGTGCCATGTTGTACGGCTTGGAAGGAGGACTTCAAAGACGTTTTGAACGTCATGGTGCATATGAGATGTACACGGAGTTGAAGTTCATCTTTGAGAAGAATGCTAAGATCGAGAGGTATGAGACCACCGATAAATTCTTCGCTTGCAAGATGGAGGAGAATTCGTCTGTCAGTGAGCACTTACTGAAGATGTCTGGGTACTATACCCGCATAGCTGATCTGGGACTTGTGTTCCCGGATGAGGCTATCATTGACAGAATTCTCCAGTCACTCCCTCCAAGCTACAAGAGCTTCGTGCAGCAGTATGACATGCAAGGGATGAACAAGACCATCGCCGAGCTGTTTTCGATGCTGAAAGTCGCTGAGGCAGACATCCAGAAGGAGTATCAAGTGTTGATGGTCAATAAGACCACCAGTTTCAAGAAGAATGGCAAGGGCAAGAAGGGTAACTCTAAGAAGGGTGGCAAAGCAGTTGCTAATCCAGTGAAGAAACCCAAGGCTGGACCCAAGCCAGAGACTGAGTGTTTCTATTGCAAGGGGAGCGGCCACTGGAAGCGGAACTGCCCCAAGTATCTGGCGGACAAGAAGGGGGCCAACAACAACAAAGGTATATGTGATATACATGTTATTGATGTGTACCTTACCAACTCTCGTTGTAGTGCCTGGGTATTTGATACCGGTTCGGTTGCTCACATTTGCAACTCTAAACAGGAACTGCGGAATAAACGGAGGCTAGCGAAGGACGAAGTGACGATGCGCGTGGGAAACGGTTCCAAGGTTGATGTGATCGCCGTCGGCACGCTCGCTCTTCGATTACCATCTGGATTAGTTATGAACCTGAATAATTGTTATTTAGTGCCTGCGTTAAGCATGAACATTATATCTGGATCTTGTTTATTGCGAGACGGTTACTCATTTAAGTCGGAGAATAATGGTTGTTCTATTTATATGAGTAATATCTTTTATGGTCATGCACCCGAAGTTAGGGGTTTATTCTTATTGAATCTCGATGGTGATGATACACATGTTCATAACATTGATGCCAAAAGATGTAGAGTAGATAATGATAATACCACTTTCTTGTGGCACTGCCGTCTCGGTCATATCGGCGTGAAACGCATGAGGAAGCTCCATGCTGATGGACTTCTGGAGTCTCTTGATTTTGAATCACTTGACACGTGCGAGCCGTGCCTCATGGGCAAGATGACAAGGACCCCGTTTTCAGGGACAATGGAACGGGCAAGTGACTTATTGGAAATCATACATACTGATGTGTGCGGTCCGATGAGTGTAACGGCGCGCGGTGGATATCGTTATTTTCTCACCTTCACTGACGACTTAAGTAGATATGGGTATATTTACTTGATGAAGCATAAGTCTGAAACTTTTGAAAAGTTCAAGCAATTTCAGAGTGAAGTTGAAAATCATCGTAACAAGAAGATCAAGTTCCTACGATCTGATCGAGGGGGAGAATATCTGAGTTATGAGTTTGGTGATCACTTAAGAAAATGTGGAATTGTTTCACAGTTGACACCACCTGGAACACCACAGCGTAATGGTGTGTCTGAACGTCGTAATCGAACCCTATTAGATATGGTGCGTTCTATGATGTCTCTTGCCGATTTGCCACTATCGTTTTGGGGATATGCGTTAGAGACAGCTGCATTCACTTTAAATAGGGCTCCATCTAAGTCCGTTGAGACAACACCGTATGAACTATGGTTTAGTAAGAAACCGAAGTTGTCTTTTCTCAAGGTTTGGGGTTGCGAGGCTTATGTCAAAAGGCTTCAGCCAGAAAAGCTCGAACCCAAAGCGGACAAATGTGTCTTCATAGGATACCCAAAAGAAACAGTTGGGTACACCTTCTATCTCAGATCCGAGGGCAAAGTGTTTGTTGCTAAGAACGGATCCTTTCTCGAGAAAGAGTTTCTCTCGAAAGAATTGAGTGGGAGGAAGGTAGAACTTGATGAGGTTATTGAACCTCTGCTTCAACCAGAAAGTAGCGCAGCACAGAAAGATGTTTTTGTGGAGCCTGCAGAGGTTGAAGAGGAAGCCAATGATGATGATCAAGAAGCTTCTGATCAAGTCACTACCGAACCTCGTAGGTCGACAAGGGTACGCACTGCACCTGAGTGGTATGGTAACCCTGTCTTGGAGGTCATGTTGTTAGACAACGGTGAACCTACGAGCTATGGAGAAGCGATGGTGGGCCCAGATTCCGACAAATGGTTAGAGGCCATGAAATCCGAGATGGGATCCATGTATGAAAACAAAGTATGGACTTTGGAAGTATTACCTGAAGGGCGGAAGGCCATTCAGAATAAATGGATTTTTAAGAGGAAGACGGACGCTGACGGTAATGTCACCGTGTATAAAGCTCGACTTGTGGCAAAGGGTTTTTCACAAGTTCAAGGGATTGACTACGATGAGACTTTCTCACCCGTAGCGATGCTTAAATCCGTCCGAATCATGTTAGCAATAGCTGCATATTTCGATATGAAATTTGGCAGATGGATGTCAAAACAGCGTTCCTTAACGGTTTTCTTAAGGAAGAGTTGTATATGATGCAACCAGAAGGTTTTGTCGATCCAGAGAATGCTGACAAAGTATGCCGGCTCCAGCGTTCTATTTATGGGCTGGTGCAAGCATCTCGGAGTTGGAATCTTCGCTTTGATGAGGTGATCAAAGCGTTTGGGTTTATACAAGTTTACAATGAAGCTTGTATTTACAAGAAAGTGAGTGGGAGCTCTATAGCGTTTCTAATATTATATGTGGATGACATATTGCTGATTGGAAACAATGTAGAATTTTTGGATAGCGTGAAGGGGTATTTGAACAAGAGTTTTTCGATGAAAGATCTCGGTGAAGCTGCTTTCATATTGGGCATCAAGATCTATAGAGATAGATCAAGACGCTTGATAGGACTTTCACAAAGCACATACCTTGATAAAGTTTTGAAGAAGTTCAAAATGGATCAATCCAAGAAGGGGTTCTTGCCGGTATTGCAAGGTACGAAGTTGAGTAAGACTCAATGCCCAGTGACTGCGGATGATAGAGAAAAGATGAGTGTCGTCCCCTATGCTTCAGCCATAGGCTCTATCATGTATGCAATGCTGTGCACAAGACCAGATGTCAGCCTTGCCATAAGTATGGCCGGAAGGTTTCAGAGTAATCCTGGTATGGATCACTGGACAGCGGTCAAGAATATCCTAAAGTACCTGAAAAGGACTAAGGATATGTTTCTCGTTTATGGAGGTGATCAAGAGCTCGTCGTAAAGGGTTACGTTGATGCAAGCTTTGACACTGATCCGGATGACTCTAAGTCACAAACCGGATATGTATATATTCTCAACGGGGGAGCGGTAAGCTGGTGCAGTTCCAAGCAGAGCGTGGTAGCTGATTCTACATGTGAAGCGGAGTATATAGCTGCCTCGGAGGCGGCAAAGGAAGGTGTCTGGATGAAGGAGTTCATGACAGATCTTGGAGTTGTGCCTAGTGCACTGAACCCAATGACTCTGTTCTGTGACAACACTGGTGCCATTGCTCTAGCCAAGGAACCAAGGTTTCACAAGAGGACCAGACACATAAAGCGACGCTTCAATTCCATCCGCGATTCGGTCAAGGAGGAGGACATAAACATTTGCAAAGTACACACGGATTTGAATGTTGCAGATCCGTTGACTAAGCCTCTTCCACGGGCTAAGCACGATCAACACCAAGACTCTATGGGTGTTAGATTCATTACCTTGTAATGCTAGATTATTGACTCTAGTGCAAGTGGGAGACTGTTGGAAATATGCCCTAGAGGCAATAATAAAAGAGTTATTATTATATTTCCTTGTTCATGATAATCGTTTATTATCCATGCTATAACTGTATTGATTGGAAACTCAAATACACGTGTGGATGAATAGATAGACTTTGTGTCCCTAGTGAGCCTCTACAGGACTAGCTCGTTGATCAAAGATGACCGCGGTTTCCAGGTCATAGACATGAGTTGTCATTTGATAACGGGATCACATCATTAGGAGAATGATGTGATGGACGAGACCCAAACGTTAAACATAGCTTATGATCGTGTCAGTTATCGCTATAGTTTTCTGCATGTCAAGTATAAGTTCCTATGACCATGAGATCATGTAACTCACTAACACCGTAGGAGTACTTTGTGTGTGCCAAACGTCACAACGTAACTGGGTGACTATAAAGGTACTCTACAGGTATCTCCGAGGGTGTCTGTTGAGTTGACATGGATCGAGACTGGGATTTGTCACTCCGTGTGACGGAGAGGTATCTCCGGGCCCACTCGGTAATACGTCATCTCAATGAGCTCAAAGTGACTAAGTAGTTGGTCACGGGATTATGTATTACGGTAACGAGTAAAGAGACTTGCCGGTAACGAGATTGAACTAGGTATAGAGATACCGACGATCGAATCTCGGGCAAGTAACATACCGACGAGACAAAGGGAACTGTATACGGGATTGCCTGAATCCTTGACATCGTGGTTCATCCGATGAGATCATCGAGAAACATGTGGGAACCAATATGGGTATCCAGATCCCGCTATTGGTTATTGACCTGGAAGTGTCTCGGTCATGTCTACATGGTTTCCGAACCCGCAGGGTCTACACACTTAACGTTCGGTGACGCTAGGGTTGTTAGTGAGAATAGTGTATGGTTACCGAAGGTTGTTCGGAGTCCCGGATGAGATCCCGGACATGACGAGGGTCTCCGGAATGGTCCGGAGACGAAGATTGATATATAGGATGAAAGGTTTCGGAGTCCGGAAGTGTTCCGGGGAGCATCGGGAAATCGGCGGAGTACCGGAAAGGGGTTTCGGGGGGTCCGGAAGCAGTTCTGGGCCTAATGGGCCACAAGGGGGAACACCACAGCCCTCAGGGGGCTGTGCGCCCCCCCTTGGGCCCTCTCCTTGTGCGCCAAGGGGGGTGGACCCCTCTAGGGTGGCCGCACCCCCTAGCCTTGGGGGGCAAGGCACCTAGGGGGGGAAACCCTAGGGCCTGGCCCTGGCCGCCGCCCCCCCCTGCCTTGGCCGCCGCCCCCCCTTGCCCTGGCCGCCGGCCCCCTAGGGGGGAAACCCTAGGGCGCCCTCACCTCTCCACCCCCCCTATATATAGTGAGGCAAAGGGAGGGCAGCAAACACAAGTCTGTGCCTCGGTGCTGCCCTCCCTCTCCCACAACATCTTCTTCTCCCGCGGTGCTTAGGCGAAGCCCTGCTGGAATTCTCCTCCACCATCACCACCACGCCGTCGTGCTGCCGGTTCTCCATCAACCTCTCCTCCACCCCTTGCTGGATCAAGAAGGAGGAGACGTCCCCGAGCCGTACGTGTGAAGAACGCGGAGGCACCGTTGCTTCGGTGCTAGGATCTTCGGCGATCTGAATCGCGGCGAGTACGACTCCATCATCCGCGTTCATAACGCTTCCGCTTAGCGATCTACAAGGGTATGTGGATCCTACTCTCCCCTCGTAGTTGCATCTACTAGATTGATCTTGGTGAACGTAGAGAAAAATTTTTGTTTTCCATGCAACGTTCCCCAACAGATCTTCATAAAGTGAATAGGGGATAGCACTTGCACTCGATCCCAAATCGCATAGCCCATAATAATTGTGATCTCCTATTTTAACAGATACCACTGGAGTACCTGAAATTGGGCCTTTATTCTTGGCTGTGACAAGGTTAGTGGAAACAGCACAAAAATTCACATTGGAATCCAAAACATCATTAGTAACAAGGTCTTTAATCAATGCAACTTGAGGATCGACCTTGATCTGGTCCTCAGGCTCATCAACTCTTCTCTCACTTTTATTTATTATGCCTGTCACAAGAGAGTGCTCCCTTATCCTTGCGGGAAAAGGAGGCTGTTCATATATAACTGCAGGCAAAATAGGGTCAGCAACATGAATATCAACAGGTAGCTCTTTAAAAGGTTCATGATGCTGGTCTCTCTTCTTTTTAAAAGAATCGACGTGAGAGGCAAAATGCTTACAGAAATTAATCATTAGATGGGAATCAAGACCAATCTTAGAGCAAAAGGTATTGAAGTAATCAGTTTTCACATAGCTCTCAATATAATCATGTTCATAATTTATAGCGGGTTCAATACCTTTATCGATTTCCCAATCTTCGGTATTCCTCTGGATCCTTTCAATGAGATCCCACCTTTCTTCAACAGTCTTCGTCTGAAATACCCCACTTGAGGAGGCATCCAGCATCTCCTTATCCTGACGAGAAAGCCTAGCATAAAAATTTGTAAGTATAATTTCCTTGGGAAGCTTATGAATAGGATATTTGAGCATTAGGGACTTCAATCTCCCCCAAGCTTGAGCAATGCTTTCTCCGTCACGAGACCTAAAGTTATAGATATAGTTCCTGTCTCGATGAATTTCATGAAGAGGATAAAACTTAGTATAAAAAAGAGACATAAGCTCTTGGCAGTCAAGCAAGTGCGAGTTATCGAGAAGCTTATACCATTCTGAAGCTTTATCTATAAGTGATACGGTGAACAATTTCCTCATGACAAACTCCCTCGATACACCTGCAAGCTTAAATAATGAACATAGTTGTGACAGATATAGCAAGTGTTCACCGGGATGTCTGTCTCCTGCATAACGATTAGCCAAAACATAATTGATAATACCAGCTGGTATTTTATAGGGCACAATTTCAGTAGGGGGAGGAGCAACCACCACAGGTGTGGGGTGTCTTCCCGCAAGCAACGATCCAATAACAAGGTTGTCCATAAGGACAAAGAGCAGCAATAGCAAAAATAAAAACAGAATTATAAAAACTTCCTTACCAGTTTCACTTTACCAATAGCGCTACGCTCCCCGGCAACGGCGCCAGAAAACGGTACTTGATGACCCACAACCGTAAGGGATCTATTGCAGCGTTTTCGATAAGTAAGAGTGTCGAACCCAACGAGGAGCAGAAGGTATTGATAAGCGATTCTGAGCAAGAAATTACTGCAAGCACTGAAAGATAACTTTTTAGCGGTTTTCTTGATATAAGCGACAGGAAAGTAAAGCAAGCAAAATAAAAGGTACTGAGAGTGACAAGTGGCCCAATCCTTTCTGATCAAAGGAGAGGCCTAGCAACTGAACTTATAAAGGCTAAAGCGTTCCTGAGGACACACGGGAGAGGTAGTCATGTGCTTTCGCCATATTTCATATCGATACTATGTTATGTGTTGATAAGTGTTGAGTGGGTGGATCTATGCTAGTACACTCTCTAGACTAAGATGAGTGCACTCTTATGATTAAACACCTTGCAAGCATCCGCAAATACAAGATATAATTTAAGGCAAAAGCCTAACCATAGCAATACGACCGATGATGCATTGATCCCTTGTGCAAAAGCGTGCGAACTGGGGTTCAGGTTTCTGTCACTCCAGCAACCCACCGTAAGCATTCTTTGTACACAATGTATTCCCCTAGGTCCTTAATAAGGCGAAGTGTTGAGTGTTCGACTCACACAACACCACTAGTAGAATGACAACACAACTTAAGTATCAAACAACACATATTACTTCAACAGCATATGACTACTAACAACAAGACTTTCCCCATGTCCTCAAGAACTAAGGTAACTACTCACAAAACATAAAAGAAATCATGATCAGTGGAGATAAATGGGTGATAAACAATCTGGACATAATAATATTTCTCCAACAAAACTCAATAGCATTCACCACAAAGTAGTAATCAACACCGATGGAGTAGAGAGGATAGGTAGTACGAGTTACAACACAAGTTGCAATTGTGAGATGAGATTTGGATGAAGATGGAGATGGTGTTGATGTTGGGGATGATGTTGATGACGATCTCGATGATGCCCGTGACGATGGTGATGACGATGGCGATGATCTCCCCTTCCGGGAGGTGATCTCGCCGGCGAAATCTGCCCGCCGGACATGGCTTTTTCTTCTCTGTAGGTTTCCGCCACGGAGCGGCGGCGGAACTCCGTAAAAACTCTCGTTTTTAGGGTTTTTGGATAATGGAGAGTATATAGGCAAAAGGGGGCAGCCGGAGGTGGGCCAGGGGCTCCAGGCGCCCCCCCCCCCGGTGCGGCCAGGGGGGGCGCCCCCAGGGCGCCTGGACACCCTGTGGCCCCCCTCTGGTTTCCCTTTCGCGTGCCTTCGTAATCCGTCTGGAAAATATCTCCCGTCGATTTTCAGGTAATTTGGAGGTATTCTTCTTCAGCAACTCAGCGTCCACTTTTTACTGCTGAATCCTGCGTCTGCTGCTTCGGCATCGGAAAGTTGCAAACTGTGTAAAATAGGCCAAAACAACATAAGAACATCATTGTAACGTGAAATATATCAATGAATAAGGATAAATTATGATATAAAATAGTGATGCATTTTGGACGTATCACCCGCCCTCATCTCCTTGAGCGCAAGACACCCGCTGAGAGGACACTTCGGTGTCCCCACCGATCACGGGCGATGGAGCTCGGACCAGCGGGTCACTCTCCGTCTCTCCAGGTGCTAGAGAGTTCCCCTCTGATAAGGAGGCGTCGGGGTGTGCTCAGGGAGGGATGTAGGTCAGCAGGTGAGAAATACTAAGTAAGCATCAAAATGCTAAACAAACAAGGTACAACAATTAATATATCCGGACAAAGTTACGTTTCGGTCGGGGGTTTCTCCCTGGGCTTCACCACAAAGCTACGTTCAGACGATGAGTTCGAACGAGCAGAGAGGTTCAGCCTCCTCCGGGGTGTGGCCGTACCCGCATCAGCGGCAGCCGCCCTCTTCGCCCCCCTGCCTTGCGCAGGGGGCTCTTCCTCTTCTTCTCCTTGTTCTTAGTCATCCTCCTCCTCTTCGGAGAAGAGGATATTGATCTTCTCGGGCTTCCCATCCGCAGGGTGGGGGCTGCTCTTGGCCTCCTTGCTCTTCTTCTTGGGCTTCTTGACCGACGCCTTGTACGGTGCCGGGACCAGCATTGTCGACAGTCGAGGTGACTCTGGGTCTTCGGGCAAAGGCGCCGGACACTTAATCCGGATTGCCTTCTTCACCCAACCCTGTATATCACGCAAAAACTCCAATTCCTATTATCATTAAATAAGAGGGGCGATATATGTTCGGCAGAATTTTCTATTACCTCTCGGACGGTGAACGCGGTACTATAGCACGCGTCCTCGGTTTCCTTCGGCCACTCCTTCTGGCTCTTGAAAATATGCTTCCAGATCTCTTTGTGCGTGAAGCCAAAGGGATGCTTCAGAGGCCGATCTCCTGCCAGATAAAACTCCCATAGGGAGGAGTCCCGGTTTTGGCGAGGAAGGACAAGCTTGGCCAACATTACCTGGACCACGTTGAGAGCTGATAGCCCTTTGAAATCACGCCGGACACACGACCCTAGAGTGTTGTAACCTCAACCTGAGACCCCTAGTTCGGACTCTTATCGGTCCAAGAGGTCAACCTCTCCGAGGGTCCAGATCTGAAAGCAGGTTCCGCCGCCCATTTGGCGTCGCGGGGTTCAGTGATATAAAACCACTCCTGCTGCCAGACCTTGTTCGTCTCCATGAACGATCCCTTCGGCTAGGTTGCATTCGGGAGCTTGCTTATCATAGCACCCCCACACTCCACGTGTTTCCCGTCCACCACCTTCGCTTCATGTTGAAGGTTTTAAGCCATAGGCCGAAGTATGGGGGAACACGAAGGAAAGCTTCACACACCACTATAAAGGCGGAGATGTGGAGAATTCAGTTCGGGGCTAGATCGTGGAAATCTAGCCCTTAGAAAAACAGCAAACCCAGAACAAAGGGGTGGAGCGGAAACCCTAGCCCCCTAACAAAGTGCGAGAGAAACACAACTCTCTCACCCGCCTCTGGGACGGGAACCACCTGGCCCTTGGCAGGGACTCAGTACGCAATGTCAACAGCGAGATAGCCCGTGTTCCTAAGTTCCTCCACGGTTTTCTCAGTAATCGTGGAGCCCTCCCAGTTGCCACTGGCACCGGATCCAGCCATTGCTGGGGAAGGAAGTAGTGGTTGAGGGACGAAGGACGATGGGCGGAAGAGATGAGGATGCTGGGGCTAGGAAGATTGGGGAGCTCGAGCTTGAGGAAAGCATGGGGCTGATGAAAGAAATTGGTATCCTTTAATAACGATGTGAATACATAACGTCCCCCCACTTTAGCCATAAACCTCGCCGGTTCCCAAAGTGGTCGTGCGTAATGCGCGGTTTGGATGCTCACGTCATGTTGACAAGGATCCCACAATAAGCAGGCACGATCTCTACTCTGATAAGACGTGTCAATGGGTTGTACCTTGAAACGCGAAACTAGGACCAAGTAAAACAGTTTGGTATGTTAATGGAATTGACGCGACGCTTCACCAAAAAGTTGTCAGTAAAGACACAATATTCATTTTCTTTCAAAGCCTTTCCTTCGAGTCTAAGGGTTGTACTAACCATGCAGAGTCGAACACAATACACCTTTTTGTAGAAGATATATTCGGAATAAGGAACCCGCCTTGCAATGCTGAAGACAATACAGAAGCCGAACTCATCGTCATCGAAGACAGGTTCAGGGGCTGCTGAGGGAGTCCTGGATTGAGGGGTCCTCATGTGGCCGGATAACTCGTGGTGGGCCAGACTGGTTGGACGTGAAGATCATTGCTGAAGATCGTCTCTCGTATCCGGATAGGACTCCTGTATTCGTATAATGGCAGGTTTTAGGTTCGGGTGGAATATTTCCTTCCTCTGCAAGATGGTTATGTACAAATCCTAGGCCTCTCCGGTTCATATATAAACTGGAGGGTTTAGTCCGTAGAGGCTAGAGAATCATAACATCCTCATAGGCTAGACTTTAGGGTTTAGCCATTACGATCTCGAGGTAGATCAACTCTTGTAATCATATTCATCCATATTAATATAGGAGGAAGTAGGGTATTACCTCGATCGAGAGGGCCTGAACCTGGGTAAACATCGTATCCCTAGCCTGATGTTACCATCGATCCTCAAACACATAGTTTGGGACCCCCTACCCGAGATTCGCAGGTTTTGACACCGACAAAGTGCTTTTCAATTTCAGGGTCATTTAGCCTAAGAAAAATAAGTAAATGCATGAAAAATACCAAATGAAATCAGATAGTGTTTAATATTTATGATGTGGCTTTGAATAGTGCATTTTGAACACACAAAAAGTCTGGAGTCCAAATAAGTTCAAACAAATGAATCCCCTTTATAACAGATGAGTTTTCGTTCGAAACCCTGATATTTCAAAAGAGATTGTCCATTTTGTACACAAAGTTCATCCAGTTTTTTCCGTAACCCTCTCAACTTTTTAGCACATGCTATGTGGGTGAAATGATGATACCATGCCAACTTTCAACCTTTTCAGATTTCAGTTGTAGTGCTTTCGCATTTCAGGGTGATTTATCTAAAAAATCAATAAATGCATGAAAAATACCAAATGAAGTCAGAAAGGGTTGGAAATTTATGATGTGGCTTTGAATGGTGCATTTTGAACACACACAAAAGTCTGGAGTTCAAATGAGTACAAAAATGAAATCCCTTTGTAACAGATGAGTTTTTATCCGAAACCCTGATACTTCGAAAGTGATTGTCCATTTTGTACACAAAGTGCACCAGTTTTTGCCGCAACCCTCTCGATTTTTTAGAACATGCTATGTGGGTGAAACGATGATACCATGCCTACTTTCAACCTTTTCAGAGTTCATTTGTATTGCTTTTCAATTTCAGTGTCATTTAGTTCAAAAAAAATCAGTAAATGCATGAAAAGTACCAAATGAAGTCAGAAACGGTTCAAAAATTTATGATGTGGCTTTGAATGGTGCAGTTTGAACACACAAAAAGTGTGTAGTTCAAATAAGTTCAACAAAATGAAATCCCTCTATAACAGATGAGTGTTCGCCCGAAACCCTGATACTTCGAAAGAGATTGTCCATTTTGTACATGCTATGTTGGTGAAATGATGATACCATGCCATCTTCTAGCCTTTTCAGAGTTCATTAGTAGTGCTTTTAAATTTCAGGAACATTTAGCCCAAAAGAATTAGTAAATGCATGAAAAATACCAAATGAAATCAAATAGGGTTTAATATTTATGATGTGGCTTTGAATGGTGCATTTGGAACACATAAAAGTATGGCGTTCAAATAAGTTCAAAAAATGAAATCCCTTTGTAACAGATGAGTTTTCTTCCAAAACCCTGATACTTCGAAAGAGATTGTCCATTTTGTACACGAAGTGCATCCAGTTTTTGTCGTAACCCTCTCAACTTTTTAGCGCATTCTATGTGGATGAAATGATGATACCATGCCAACTTAAAACCTTTTCAGATTTCATTTGTAATGCTTTTGAATTCTAGGGTCATTTAGCTCAAAAGAAAATCAGTAAATGCATGAAAAATTCCAAATGAAGTCAGAAAGGGTTGGAAATTTATGATGTGGCTTTGAATGGTGCATTGAACACACAAAAAGTCTAGAAGTTCAAAAAAATGAAATACCTTTGTAACAGATGAGTTTTCATCTGAAACCCTGATACTTCGAAAGAGATTGTCCAATTTGTACACGAAGTGCATCCAGGTTTTGCCGTAACCCTCTCAACTTTTTAGCACATGATATGTGGATGAAATGATGATACCATGCCAACTTTAAACCTTTTTAGAGTTCATTTGTAGTGCTTTTCAATTTCAGTATCATTTAGCTCAAAAATAAATCAGTAAATGCATGAAAATACGAAATGAAGTTAGAAAGGGTTGAAAATTGACGATTTGGCTTTGAAAGGTTCATTTTGAACACATAAAAAGTCTGGAGTTCAAATAAGTTCAAAAAAAATTAAATGCCTTTGTAACAGATGAGTTTTCGAATGAAACCGTGATACTTCGAAAAGGATTGTTCATTTTGTTCACGAAGTGCGTCGTAATCCTCTCAACTTTTTAGCACATGCTATGTGGATGAAATGATGACATGGTAGGCCCATAGGCAGATACGGTGTGTTTAGGCCCGTAGGCCTGCATTGGAGAGGACCTCGACATCGAAGGGGCTGCCGCGCTTATAAACAAGTCTTGACCGCGGCTATGCCAGGCACATGCTATTGGTCCCTGTGGGTGGCTTGAACCGGGACTAGTGACCCGTTTGGTCCCGATTTGTGCCACCAACCGGGACCAGTGCCTACCTTTGGTCCCGGTTCGTGCCACCAACCGGGATCAAAAGTCCCTGATTTCCGCCCTTTGCGCTGGTTAAAAAAACCTTTGGTCCCAGTTGCTGGTACGAATCAGGACCAATGCCCGGTTTGTGGCACGAACCGGGACTAAAGGTGTGGGTATATAAGCCCTCACTTAGGGATTTTCACAGTTCGTGCCACCAGTTCGCCCGATGACGCCGAACTCATCGACGCCGCCAGGCTGCCCCGACGCCGTCCGCCGCCCCCGCCATCGTCGTCGTCGCGCCCCTGCCCAGTCGTCATCGTCACCATTCACTATAAGAAATATGTCAACTTGTGACCTTGACTGTTGGTCATTGAATGGTCATTATTTTCCATTTGTGACCTTTTTATGACCAAAAACAGATGGTCAAAAGCTGAGGGTCATAAACTGAAATTAACGACTTTCTCTGTGAGAAGGTCATAGACGTTTATGACCAAAATATGCCTACTGTCGTGTTTTGGTCACTAGCAGCCTCCCCAGACCACGTAGGCATCCAGCGTGGCAAGCTGATGTGGCACAAGAATCGGCCCGGTCCAATTCGGTGTTTTACATGGGCCGAGCCCTTTAATTCAGCCCATTTGTATTTTTTTCTATGATTTTTTTGTCAGCTTCATGGACCAAGCCCAACAATTTGGCCTTTTTATTTTCTGGGCCGTGGCCTTTTTACGAACCATTTCATTAAGCCTATTTTTTCTGGTTTTTCTGAAATACACAATGTTCTGATCCACTATAGTTTGGGCCACAGCCTTTTTAGAGCCCAAATATTATTTTGTCAAGTAGAACATTTGGTCTTTTTCATTCACAGCTTTCAATTTACACATTTGAACAGCAAAAAATCAATAAATCTCTCAATTAACTGATTAAATCCAGAAATCATCCAATCAAATACTCACAAGAGCACATACACGTTTGCACGTCCAACTAGTGCACATACAATCAAAAACAGATACACAAGCACCAAAACTTGGTGGCAACATCAACTAAAACTATGGCGCACATCTCCAAGCTTCGTCTAATCTTCTGTCACAGCAACAACCTCGCCGATATTAGATCCTGATCAAGATAATCTATTAGTGAAATACACTGGAAGTAAATAAGGCTAAAATTTTACATACATGCCCAAATGCCCCAGTTTAGTAAGCACTAAGCATGGCATAACAAAACTTTCAATAACTTGGATTTAACAGCTTAACCTGATGTTGTTCTATAATAGTAATCTATGCATACCTGCATGGTACATTGGTACAAAGTTTAGGTAATGAAATGAACATCACTATAACACTAACCTAAAGAAAATTCATATTCTACTACCACGACCATCCATTCAACTAACAATACTAGTAAGTGCACAGAGACTAACATCACAAGGCAAGAGACAATTATGACAATTTTGGCAAGTTGGAGAAATCGGTTAATCAGTTTTGGTATACTTAGGTTATGAGCCAAAATAGACCAAGCAAAAAAAGCAGTAACTGGTGATGCATGATCATGAATATGGTACAAAATTGAGCATATTAACATTAAGATTTGGGCCTTCCAACTTTACTGGTCATACATACATATACAAAATTGAGCATGAATCATTGGTCTTAGTTGTATATGAGACTAGTTGGGTTGTGTATTCTAAGCTCCAAGCATGTTACAGAAGAAATTGAAGATGAACCGTATATAACAGACTAAAAAATCAAATAGAAACCAAAAAATTAAATACGAGTATAACAGGAAGGATTACAACAGGTTCAATTCAATCAATTTCTAAAGCATTGAATCAGTAGCATAAGCATGCAGCAACAACATAAGAATTTAATCAACAACAGCGTGAGTATAAGCATTAAATTAGCAGTAGCAACACAAGCAGCACCACCAACAGCACAAGTATACACCTATTCAAGCTAGGAGCAGTCTAGCAGGCTAGCAGCAGAAGCATTCAAACAACTAGACAAGCACAGTACAATAGCAAAAGCATTGAAAGAGCAGCAAAGCAGTGTCAAGTGCGGCCAACGAGATAGGCATTAGCCGCACCCACGACCCATGGACACTCTCACAACCGAAGAGGAGGTGCCTTGCGTATGGTCTCCTTCGAGTCTGCGAGAGAAAGAACGAGGTGAAGGTCAGTACGCATCAATGATGCTGCTGTTCTGGGTCAAGCTAAGTTGAGGGCATAAGAGAATTTAGTCAAAAAATAAAATAACATGTGAACATCTTACACAAACTATCATCATTTATAAAAAATACAAAACAAATATGCATAAAGCTGTACAATGGTTGAGTGCTCATACTTATATTATATCAGGCAATAGCATTTAGCAATAGTGATGATCAACTACACTATTCGCTTATCATGAACAATTAATTCTCAAGATGCAGAAAGCTTGTTTACAATAATATGGGTTTTAAAATTTGTCATCTTGAAACATCACACTACCAAATGATAGGAAAGATCACAGGAAATAGGACTGCCCTGATCAAGTATAAATAAGCATAAAAAAGATCAAACAAGCTCATTGTGCATTTTCTTTTTCAATGTGATACAAAATAAGCATAAGTAACCACTAGGAAATAACTTGCTATCTATAGGCCCTATTATCGGCAACAATAACATTAGGCAAGGAAGAACAGTATATTACCGGTCATAAATAAGTGAACTAAAACCACATCACTTATTTATGAACGGAGGGAGTGATATTCAGCTTCCGCAGTCAAAGGAGACACGTAAACTCATTGCGCACATTTGCAAAAGCACATTATGCAACATCAATACAACATTAGTGTATGTGTGTGTGTGTGTGTGTGTGCGTGCTGCAGAAGACACTTAAAAGTACACAAATTGGACTAGCTACCAGAAGCACAAAATCAGGTCGCAAAGCTAAACTGTTGTACAGGAGGATAAACAATCATGTACTTATTTCCTACAGAGCAGGAAGTTGAGCATGTTATTAGTGAAACATGGGGCATAAAGCAGAAATAGACACCATGATTGTTCTACACATAATACAGATAATCATCACACAATATGGAGGAGGGTTATTCTCTACTTCAATCCAATATCTGAGATGAAGAGGGAGCAGGCATGCGGATGGGACCTGGAGGGAAGGGGCCGGTATGAGCAAGAGCAGCACCCAGGCCACCTCGTGTATCGTCGGCTGGTCAATGGGGTGCCGCTTGGTACAAAGCAGGGCCAGCTTGAACGCCTCCTGGACCAGCCCCATGAACGCCTTCCTTGACACAATACGAGCACACATAAATAGGAGATGATGAGAAGTTGTAGAAGAAGGAGTCCATGAGCATCAGCAGGCAATGGAGTGGAAGATGAAATCGAGAGGCGGGGCGAACCTTGCTGCTGCTGCTGCCGTTGTGTCCTTGACTACATACAACAAGTATGACTCGACAACGGCCCGTCCACATCATTGGTCGACGTGGGTCTCAACACATGGACTGTAGCTTTCTCTGACGCTCACCAACAGCGGAGAGAGATTCATTCAGTAGCAAGGAAAAATTCAAGAAACGTAAGTACATGTCTAGTCTCATTCGGGGATTGAAAAAAATTGTGATCTTGCATTTGCCAAACTTGGATAGAAACGAACCTCGGCCAAGGAGCGAGGGGGTCAGAGTGGCGGTTGCACTTGCGCGCTCGAACTCATGGAAGTCACGGCGAATGTGCTTGAACAACTACAGTCTGCAGAGTTTACGTGCACAACAAATGAAATTAGATGAGATGTGCAAGGGGGCTTGGTAGAGTAGAAGGATGGGATGGAGCTCACCAAGTCCTGCAGCCGCCATTGTCCACCACCTGCAGCAGCAGCAGCTTGTACAGATCTGACACAAAACAATCCAAGGAGGAATTAGAGGGACACGAGGGAGGGATCCAAGAGAAGGGGGTCGGAGATCCGCGGTCACCATGGACTTCTCCGGCGTCGTGGAGGTCGGAGATGGAAGAGGTGGAGGAAAAACCGGCGGCGTGGAGGGCCACCGCAGCAGGACACTCCGGCGGGTGCAGATCCGCCGCGTCCGTCTTCATCGCCATCCCGTCCCCATCCATCCATCCATCCATCCATGGGTGATGGGTGGGCGAGGGCTCTGTCGGTCCATCTGACGAGGGAGGTCGCCGGTTGGGGTGGCGGGATTTGGAGAGGAATCGGGAGGGGGGAGGAGCTCGAGTGGATATCCCTCCAGCCAGGGAGGGGAGGGGAGGGAGGTGGCGCCATCGGTGGTTGGGGTCGGCGGCGGCGGTCAATGGGATCGGTGTAGCTGAGGTCGCGCCGGTCGATGGGATCGGGGGAGAGGAGGTCGCTGGAGGGACGG
>LR738712.1:787025597-787049882 GCA_902687465.1 Secale cereale | reverse complement strand
AGTGGAAGGGGGCGGCGGTGTTGGGCGAAAACGATGGGGGCGGCGGTGTTGGGCGGTATCGATGGGGGCGGCGGCGCACAAAAGAGGGCACGGCTAGGGTTTGGAGGAGGGGGTGAGAGGGAGCTGCGCTGATTTGGGAGGGGGATGAGAGGGATGAGGGGTAGAGGGGGTGGGTGAAGAGGGCTGTCGTCGGATCCGGGCCTATCCAACGGTGGTCGATGCATGATCCGCGTGAGGTGCTCGTGGGCCAATCAGAATGCAATAAAGGCCTTGATGACGTTATGACCATATAAATAGGTCGTAATTGATTAAAAATAAGTTCTTTTGCATGAGAAAAGCATTTTTCATTTTCGAAGTATAAAAAATAGTTTTGTTGTGATGAACCTACCAACTCTATGTATTAGTCCAAAATTTATGTATAATTGACCAAATGATTCTATTGACCAAATGATTTTATGTAAAATGCTTTTGATCCACGTTTCGTCAAATTGATGGAAAAACCATTTCCTATTTTTTGAGTGCCCAAAATGAGTTTTTTTATGAAGGACCTACCATATATTTGTTGCAAAATTGGACCAAATCAATTTTCTAAAATATTAGGACATATTTAATGCACAATTGACCAAATTGTTGGGTGTCAAAAGTTTTGATTCACCTCTCGTGAAAAAGACAAATTTTGGTCGATTCAGCTGGAAGTGGCTCAAATTTGAACTGTAGCTACCTCGTAGTTTGCTCTTTATTTTTTCCAAAAGTCATTTCTAGGTACATAACTATCTATTTAATCAGAGAAACACCAAAAAATTTCCAAGATTCAACCACTAGCTAGGAACGGTTATTCCCGCCGTTTTGACCGCATTTTGAAATGGGCATAAAAAATTCAAAAAATTGGAAAACCTCCGCATTGTGTCATTATATGTGGCCAAGTTATCAGCAAATATTATACACTTGTAATACGGCAATTATTTTAAAAAGTGTTATCATAAACGAGCTATCATGTGTGAAGATTCATGGCTTTCAAGCCAAATGATCAATCTTATGGCCACATTCATGACATTGTTTGTTAAAATGATCTCATATTGTGCACAAGGGTGCATCTTGGAATGGCAAACAATATTGCCTAAGGAAGTTTTCATTTTCTTTGGACGAAAAAAATCATTTTCCATTTTTCGAGTGCCCAAAAGGAGGTTTTTTGTGAAGGACCTCCCTAATTGTTGCCAAATTGGACCAAATCAATTTTCTCAAATACTAGGACATATTTAATGCACAATTGACAAAATGGTTGGGTGTAAAAAGTTTTGATCCACCTCTCGTGAAAAAGACAAATTTCCGCCGATTCAGTTGGAAGCAGGTCAAATTTGAACTGCAGTTGCCTTGTAGTTTGCTCTTTATTTTTTACAAAAATCATTTCTAGGTACATAAGTATCTATTTAATCAGAGAAACACCAAAAAAATACCAAGATTCAACCACTAGCTAGGAATGGTTATTCCCGCCGTTTTGACCGCATTTTGAAACGAGCATAACAAAATCAAAAAAAAATAAAATATTGGAAAACCTTCGCATTGTGTCATTATATATGACCAAGTTACCAGAAAAAATAATAAACTTTTAATACGACAATTCTTTTAAAAAAAATGTTCTCAGAAATGAGCTATCATGCATGAAGATTCGTAGCTTTCAAGCCAAATGATCAATCCTATGGCCACATTCATGGCATAGTTTGTTCAAATGATCTCATATTGTGCACAAGGGTGCATCTTGGAATGGCAAACAATATTGCCTAAGGAAGTTTTCATTTTCTTTGGACGAAAAATTCATTTTCCATTTTTCGAGTGCCCAAAAGGAGGTTTTTTTGTGAAGGACCTACCATATATTTATTGCCAATTTGTACCAAATATTTTTTATAAAATACTAGGAGATATTTAATGCACAATTGACAAAATGGTTGGGTTTTCCAAAGTTTTTATCAACCTCTGGTGAAAAAGACAAATTTTGTCAGATTCAGCTAGAAGTGGGTCAAATTTGAACTGCAGCTACCTTGTAGTTTGCTCTTTTTTTTTTTACAAAAATCATTTCTAGGTACATAAGTATCTATTTAATCAGAGAAACACCAAAAAAATACCAAGATTCAACCACTAGCTAGGAACGGTCATTCCCGTCGTTCTGACCGCATTTTGAAACAGGCATAAAAAATTCAAAAAAATTCAAAAAATTGGAACAACTTTGCATTGTGTCATTATATATGACCAAGTTACCAGGAAAAATAATAAACTTGTAATACATCAATTCTTTTTAAAAAGTGTTCTCAGAAACGAGCTATCATGCGTGAAGATTCATGGCTTTCAAGCCAAATGATCAATCCTATGGCCACATTCATGGCATAGTTTGTTCAAATGATCTCATATTGTGCATAAGGGTGCATCTTGGAATGGCAAACAATATTGCCTAAGGAAGTTTTGATTTTATTTGGACGAAAAATTCATTTTCCATTTTTCGAGTGCCCAAAAGGAGGTTTTTTTTGTGAAGGACCTCCCAAATAATTGTTGAAAAATTGGACCAAATCAATTTTCTAAAATACTAGGACATATCTAATGCACAATTGATAAAAAATTTGGGTGTAAAAAGTTTTGATCCACCTCTCGTGAAAAAGACAAATTTCCGCCGATTCAGTTGGAAGCGGGTCAAATTTGAACTGCAGCTGCCTCATAGTTTGCTATTTATTTTTTCCAAAAATCATTTCTAGTTACATAAGTACCTATTTAATCATAAATACATGGTTTGGTGGCGATACGTCGAGGTTTGGGCGGTGGTCGAGGGCCCCAACTCTAGAGCGCGTAAACTCGCATGCTCGACGTGTGGTCACCGCGTGATTGTGGCGTTGCCATGTGTCCTGGGAGGCCTGGGCATGTCTAGTGGGTTTGGCACTCCCCAGGTAGGTGCTAGGAAGAAAATTACAACATAAGATTCTCACGAGGAGACCGATCGATGCTCAAACATGAATTAGCAGCCAAGTTTTTGATTAGCGGTATGGGAAATGCACATGGCTAATGGGCGTGAGTTTTGGTTCAGGATGATCAGTTACTAAGAAGACCGTCTTCACAAATTTTCAGCTCAAAAGGAGGAGTCTAGGTGGTACTTGCTTTGCAAAGTACCACACTGGACATAAATACGAATGTTGAAGCTGGGCTCAAAATAATGAATGGATTGAGCTGGCATTTGGTGGAGGATTGTTATTTGGGCATAGGAAAGCACTGTAGAAAATGGATACCATTTGGACATGCCAAAGTGGTACTTCCTTCACAAAGTGTTTTTTGAACAGAATAAGAAAATGAATATTTTTGAATTATTTTTGAACTAGGCAAGGAAGGTTTTTTGCATATTTGACGAAGATATGACCCAAAGAATTTGTGAGACTCTCTGGGGATTTTTGGGAATGACAGATATATAGGTTGCTTCACAACCTAGGGCAAAAACTGCCACATGGACATGACACATAGGCAAAACTGATGAGGTGGCGCCTAGTCGTAGCAACCCACCGCAATTTACAAGGTTATGACCATCTATATTGGTCATGATCAGCTTGAAATAAGGCAGTGGATCAGTGCTATCTGCTTTATGACCATTTCGTGTAAGGAAATTATGACCTTTCTGACCAAAATGGTCGTTACAGTTTAGGGTTTGGAGCCCCCCGAACAGCTTTTGACCAATTGGTCTGAAATGGTCATAGATATATGACCAATTCTCCCAGGGTCACTGAAAGAAGGTCATAAGTTGACATATTTCTTGTAGTGATTGGCGTCGTCGTTCCCGAGCACGCCCGGCCGCGCCCCTTCCCCGGCCCACCCCCGTCGTCCCCGTTGTTGGCACCGTCGCCACCCCCGTCGTTGCCCTCGCCCTCACCGGCCGCAACAACTATGAGCCGTCGCCGCCCCGGCTCGCTCCTGTTCACTTTTTTATATATATGTTGATTTTTTATATGATAATTTTTTTTCATATATAATGTATGTATGGATGGATGTATGTATGATGGTTTTTTCATATATTTTTTATTAATATATATAGTTTTTGTTCATATAAGTGGCTATATGTATTTTTTTCATAGCATTTTTCCCATGTATGTATGTGGCTATGTATGTATGGATGGTTTTTTGTTCATAGTATGTGGCTATATGTTCATATATTCAAAATGAGGGGTGAGCATCGTTGTCGATCGATCTAACCCCTCCCCGATAAGTTCGACATGAGGGGTGAGCGTCGTTGTCGATCGATCTACCCCCTCCTCGATAACTTCGACATGAGGGGGGGCATCAGACATGCATGAGAGAGAGGAGGTCCGATCCTCGGATATGTCATGTGGATTATTTTTTGTTCATATCGAAAACTCCGGTAACTTCGACATGAGGGGGGACGTCGATCAACCCCCTCTCGCTCGACCAACCCTCGATTCCACCCAAGCAGGGACTGGAAAAGCGTTGTCGAGGCCACCCCAAATCCTAGAAGAGTTGTCGAGGCCACCCAAATTTACCAAGTTAAATGAGTTAAAAGTAACTTACTCCCAACGGATCCGAAATCATCTCGATCGGAGCTCTTGTGCTCCAGTAACTTTGACATGAGGGGTACGTCGATCAACCCCCTCTCGCCCGTCCAACTCTCGAGTCCACCCAAACCGGGACTGAGAAAGCACTGTTGAGGCCACCCAAATTTACCAAGTTAAAAGAGCGTTGTCGAGGCCACCCCAAACCTTAGAAGCGTTGTTGAGGCCACCCTAAACCCTAGAAGCGTTGTCGAGGCCACCCAAATTTACCAAGTTAAAGGAGCATTGTTGAGGCCACCCCAAACCCTAGAAACGTTGTGATTAATTAATCCATCGCTCATATATGCATGAGAGAGGCGGTCCGCATCTAATCCATCGCTCATATATGCATATAATTCCTTGTAGTGATTAATTAATTAGCTAGGTCTATGTTTGCCACTAATATATGCATCCCTCATGTTTGTTTATTGCCATGTAGTAATTGATAACCCATAAGTATAGGGGATCTATCGTAGTCCTTTCGATAAGTAAGAGTGTTGAACCCAACGAGGAGCGGAAGGAAATAATAGGCAGTTTTCAGTAAGGTATTCTCTGCAAGCACTGAAATTATCGGTAACAGATAGTTTTGTGATGAGGTAATTTGTAACGAGCAACAAGTAACAAAAGTAAACATGGTGCAACAAGGTGGCCCAATCCTTTTTGTATCAAAGGAAAAGCCTCGACAAACTCTTATATAAAGGAAAGCGCTCCCAAGGACACATGGGAATCATCGTCAAGCTAGTTTTCATCACGCTCATATGGTTCATGTTTGTTACCTTGATAATTTGATATGTGGGTGGACCGGTGCATGGGTACTGCCCTTCCTTGGACAAGCATCCCACTTATGATTAACCCCTATTGCACGCATCGACAACTATAAAAGAAGTATTAAGGTAAACCTAACCATAGCATGAAACATATGGATCCAAATCAGCCCCTGACGAAGCAACACATAAACTAGGGTTTAAGCTTCTATCACTCTAGCAACCCATCATCTACTTATTACTTCCCAATGCTTTCCTCTAGGCCCAAATAATGGTGAAGTGTCATGTAGTCGGCGTTCACATAAAACCACTAGAGGAAAGACAACATACATCTCATCAAAATATCAAACGAATACCAAATTCACATGAGTACTTATAGCAAGACTTCTCCCATGTCCTCAGGAACAAACGTAACTACTCACAAATCATATTCATGTTCATAATCAGAGGGGTATTAATATGCAAAAAGGATCTGAACATATGATCTTCCACCGAATAAACCAACTAGCATCAACTACAAAGAGTAATCAACACTACTAGCAACCCATATGTACCCATCTGAGGTTTTGAGAAAAAGATCGGATACAAGAGACGAACTAGGGTTTGAGAGGAGATGGTGCTGGTGAAGATGTTGATGGATATTGACCCGCTCCCGATGAGAGGATCGATGGTGATGACGATGGAGATGATTTCCCCCTCTCGGAGGGATGTTCCCCAGCAGAACAGCTCCACCGAAGCCCTAGATTGGTTCCGCCAAGGTTCCTCCTCGAGACTGCGGGGCTTCGTCCCGAAAGCTTCCTTCTTTTTTTCAGGGCAAAAGACACCTTATATCATAAGATGGGCATCTGATACGTCCAAAACGTATCTATAATTTCTGCTTGCTCCATGCCACTTTTGGGTGATATTGCTATGATATTCATACACTTCCATACACTTTTGATCATATTTGGACTAACTTACTAATCCAGTGCACCCCAGTGCTAGTTTCTGTTTTCGGCTGTTTTTGTATTTCAGGTTTTCACGTTTCGAGAACTGCCCAGAAAAATCCAGAAAAAATATATAAAAAATCAGCGTATCGGGAACGACACTGCTTCCGAAGGGGAGCCTGGGGGGCCACAGGGGCCCCAGGCGCCCTGTGGGCGCCCCCCCCCCTGGGCCGCGCCGGGAGGGCGCCTCGGCACCCCGAGAGCCCCCCGGTGCCCTACTTTGGCAGATATTTAAAGGGTCCCCCGTAACCCTTGAAACAGGACTTCTATTCGCGATGCCATCTCTGTTCCGCCGCCGCCGCCGCTTCCAAGATCGGGAGCACCAGGAGAACTCTTCCCGGCACCCTGCCGGAGGGGAGGATCACCACCGGGAGCTTCTCCACCACCATGGACGCCTCCCGGATGACTCGTGAGTAGTCTCCCTCGGACTATGAGTCCATGACAAGTAGCTATGTGATGTTCTCCTCCCGTTCTTGTGCTTCACTAATTAGTCCTCGTGAGTTGCCCTACATGATCGAGGCACCTATGTAATCCTTGTGTTGTTGCTATGTTGAGTTTGCTGGGATCCGATGGATTATGAGATTATGTTCAGATTGATCTTGAGTAATATATTTGATTCACCTCTTTTATATTTTAGTTCATAAGTAATTCTTGCATGTTCTCCGTTGTTATTTATTGCTTTGGCCAAGTAGTAGGTAGTGACTCCAAGAGGGAACGTTATGCTCGATTGTGGGTTCATGCCCCTCGATGACTAGCTTGAGTGACAGAAACATGAGTCTAGGGGATGTGCTGTTGCCACAAGGGGGAAAACAATGGTGCTTGTGCCCGCGGGTTCAAGGATTGTTTACTTTACGCAAAGTTCTTTTAATGCAGTTGTCTGTTGCATTGAGTTTACACTATGGGTGGGACTCGCAACTTAATACCAGCGAGATGTTCTGGATAGATATCTCAAGGTGGATGATTAGTAGTAGATGCAGATGGATTTCGGTCTACTTACTTTGGCGTACCGCCCATGCTTTGAACCTCAACATTTCTTGCAATGTAGTCAGCATTGGTTTGCGTTCGTGGTCCTGTCAATTGCCCAGCTGTAATTTGTTACCTCACATAGCTGTTTTATCGTCTTTTGGGAGAGAGACATCACTAGTGAACATCATGTGACTCCGGTCCATATTACTATCATTGATCACATACACTATTTACCTTTCCGCTATTTTACTTACTATTGCAAATTACTATCTATCACTACTATCATATTGCTTTTAACCCTTTGTGAACTACAAGGACGGAGAGATTGACAACCTCTCTGTACTCGTTGGGAGCAAAGTTATTTGTATTTGTGTGCAGGTCCACGTTGATTGCTAATTGCGCCGTTAGCGGTTGACACCTACCTATTGAACCTAGGAGTCTCTGGGGATTCGATCCTTGGCATCTTTGCTAAGGGAAAACACTTCTACTTATTGCATCTTACACCTTCCACTTGGGGTAATCCAACGAGGGGTTCGAGGCCCATCAAGGAGTATTTTCTGGCGCCGTTGCCGGGGACTCCACTCTTCAGGATAGGGGAGTTGCATGCTATCTTTTACCTTTGCTTATTAGTATTGTTAGTTTACCTTTCATATTTGCTTTAGTTCCTTTTTATCGAAAATCACAAAAATAGTTATCTTGTTCTTTAGTTATCATTATGTCGGGTCCTTTTGTCTTTGACGAGGCAGAAGTTCTCACCTTTAAACAAAGAGGTGGGGAAAGTTTGAAAGATGCTTGGTATAGAATTAATGATTCACAAAAAAGAGCCACCAAGAAGCAACCCACTACTATCTTGCTTAGAAATTTTTATGCTGGAATCACTTCTTGGAATAGGTTTATTCTAGATACTGCTATCAATGGGAATTTCCTGGAGGCCCCAGTTTGGGAGTCTCTTAGTATTATTGAAAATCTTGTTGGGAGTCCCCCTGTTGTTAGCATTCGAGAGGACATCACCCTAGCTCACATTATGAAAAAACTTGAAAAAATAGAGCTAGAGATGCCAAGCACTAATAAGATGAATGAGTTGGATCGAAAGATTCAAGGGAATTTGAATAGACTTGATAGCTCCATGCATAAATTTTTTAAAATTTTGGAGACCGTCAAATTCCATGGTTCTGACTCTTCTAGGATGAAAAAGATTGAGGAAATATTTGATACCTTAGGAACTACATTCTCCTCGATCAAAACCGAAAAGGTAGAAACTCCGGCAAAGAGGGAGCCTAAGTTCGTTCACGTTCCAAAGGCTCCCCGTTCCAAAAACAATTCATCTATTGCCAAAGGGGTTGAAACTGTAAAGACTTTGGAAGAAACACCTATCATTGATGAATTTATAAATGAATCTTCCCTTGACTTTTATCCTTTTGGTCTTCTACCTAGAAGTATCTCTATGAGGCCTTTATTTGAGATTCCTCGTAAGACTAGTTGTATTATTGAAGAGCTTTTTGATGATCTTGATGATGGTTCAATTGATACAACTTGATCTATGCATTATGCCTAGCTTAAAGGCATAAAAGAAAGCGCTTTTGGGAGGCAGCCCACATGAATCAAATTTTTGCTTTTGTTGTGTCTTGATGTTGTTTACTGCTGTAGAATCATCATTGTATCTTTGCTTTTCATATTTGTGCCAAGTATAGCCTCTGATTGCTATAAAGTTCAAAAGTTGTGAGGTGCTGTCCAGGAAACAGATTCTGTCCTTGGATAGAAAAATTTGTATAAAATCACCAGGTCATCTTTTTGGTCTGAATTTTTTCGACTGTGTTCTCTATATAATTGTCTTTCGTGTGTCAGTTCTGAGTATTTTGATTTGAGTTGCAGAAGTATCCCGAACAGGTCAATTACTGCCTGCTGTTCTGTTTTTCACAGATTCTGTCCTGTTTTGCCTTACCTTCACTTTGCAAATTAAGAACTTGCTTTTTCTTTGCAAAAACCTTTTGGCAATCTTGAGAAACAGTAGAACTTCAACAATATCCTTATTTCCAGCAAGGTATAATTATTTTATTAAGGGTACTAACCTCGCTAATCAGATTATGATGAGTTATGTATGAAGGGAGTTTTCAAGTGTGCGAGGGAAGATGATAAAAAGATTCAGGAGTGTCAAGCGCTCAAGCTTGGGGATGCCCCCGTGCACCCCCAAGAAATATTCAAGGAGACTCAAGCGTCTAAGCTTGGGGATGCCCCCGTGCATCCCCTTCTCCATCAACATTATCAGTTCGTCTTTCGTTCCGCTATATTTTTATCACTTCATGTGTTATGTGCTATGCTTGGAGCGTCTTGCTTTTAGTTTTCTTTTTAGTTTTTCATAACGAGTCGGAACCCAGCATTCCTTTATGTGGGAGAGAAACACGCTCCACCTCTACCTAGAACATTACGTAGAATTTTCATTGTCTATCTATGCTGTGTGTGTTCTTTGTCTTTTAAATAGCTACTATCGTGCTCTGCTCTTAGTATTCATGCTTATCTTTTCAAGAGCTTTTATTTAGTTGGTTTCTTGAACTCTTTTTAATTATCATGATCACCTTATTAAGAGAGTATGCTTCTGTTGCATGGGTTAATGTGTCTATGATAAAGATGCTACTTTCATGATGGTGCTTAGTAGTTCAGGTTTTCTTATGGTTAATCTCAGATAGCTGGGGGGTTCCCAATGTGTCATTGGAATACCAACTTGGTTTGTTTGCCTATGATGTGGTATGGTTTAGTAATATCTTCCTTTGAGAATTTATTTTGATTGACTTGGCGTATGCTCACGCATATTCAAGACTGTAAAGAAAGTCTGTCAAGCCTTGATGATCTTTTGTTTCTAAGTAGCGATATAACTACCATGCCTGATTCAATATTGCTTTGTCGCTCTGCATGATTATGACCATCATTGCTCTCTTAGTTGGTTGCTCCCAGTCTTTTGCTAACCTACACCTGCACTAAGCAAATTAACCATGCAATACATAGCTCATGGGAAAGTAGCCTAAAAACTATTGTGGTAAAGAATATGTTGCTTATGTATCTTATTTCTTATGAGTTGCTTGCTGAGCGGTAACCATGTTTCTGGGGACGCCATCAACTGTCACACTTTTGTTGAATATCATGTGAGTTGCTATGCATGTTCGTCTTGTCTGAAGTAAGGGTGATTTACCGTGGGTTGAATTAATATGCATATTGTTAGAGAAGAACATTGGGCCGCCAACCAAAGCCATGCATCATGGTGGAAGTTTTAGCTTGGACCTTAATCCTCAATCTCTTATGAGAATATGCTTATGCATTAAAGAGGAGTCCATCATCTATTTTCTATCTTGTCCCGGTATGGATGTCCTCAAGTTGAGATTTATCAAAAACGAGAAATCAAATGCGATCTATCTCCTTGGACCTTTGTACAGGTGGCATAGAGGTACCCTTTTGTGACACTTGGTTAAAACATATGCAATGCAATGATAACCCATGGGAATCCGAGCTAATTAGGACAAGGAGCGAGCACTATTAGTATTCGATGCATGAGGCTTGCAACTTATAAGATGTTTTATGCATGACACATATGAAGTACTACTACCGTTGACACAATTTCTTCCATGTTTCAAAATAAAAAGCTCTAGCACTTCAAGCATCAAATACTGAGAGCATGATTGTCATTCTGAGTGTAATGTGCATTATCCCAAAGTAGCATGGTCTTATGCATGATTGTGATATCGTTTATTTTGAAATGATTGTATCTAGTCATCACTTAAACCTTGAAGGTGCCCCTGCACTTATGTTTTGCATCACTAAAGGGGGCAAGCTAGATATCACTTGGTCATATTTGCACATCATGTTCATTGCAAATCTTTTTGATGTTTGAGTTTCATGTTGTAAAACATTCAGTCATTTGTGATTTTCTCTTGAGACAACTTAAGTACTTTAGAATCATTGTCTCAGTAAGCTTTTGTCATATGACTATGAGAAAGTCTTATATGGTTAATAGCATGTCACCACAGAAATTATTCTTGTTATCATTTACGTACTCGAGGACGAGCAGGAATTAAGCTTGGGGATGTTGATACGTCCAAAACGTATCTATAATTTCTGCTTGCTCCATGCCACTTTTGGGTGATATTGCTATGATATTCATACACTTCCATACACTTTTGATCATATTTGGACTAACTTACTAATCCAGTGCAACCCAGTGCCAGTTTCTGTTTTCGACTGTTTTTGTATTTCAGGTTTTCACGTTTCGAGAACTGCCCAGAAAAATCCAGAAAAAATATATAAAAAATCAGCGTATCGGGAACGACACTACTTCCGAAGGGGAGCCTGGGGGGGCACAGGGGCCCCAGGCGCCCTGTGCCCCCCCCCCCCATGGGCCGCGCCGAGGGGGGGCGCCTCGGCACCCCGAGAGCCCTCCAGTGCCCTACTTTGGCAGATATTTAAAGGGTCCCCCGTAACCCTTGAAACAGGACTTCTTTTCGCGATCCCATCTCTATTCCGCCGCCGCCGCCGCTTCCAAGATCGGGAGCACCAGGAGAACTCTTCCCGGCACCCTGCGGAGGGGAGGATCACCACCGGGAGCTTCTCCACCACCATGGACGCCTCCCGGATGACTCGTGAGTAGTCTCCCTCGGACCATGAGTCCATGACCAGTAGCTATGTGATGTTCTCCTCCCGTTCTTGTGCTTCACTAATTAGTCCTCGTGAGCTGCCCTACATGATCGAGGCACCTATGTAATCCTTGTGTTGTTGCTATGTTGAGTTTGCTGGGATCCGCTGGATTATGAGATTATGTTCAGATTGATCTTGAGTAATATATTTGATTCACCTCTTTTATATTTTAGTTCATAAGTAATTCTTGCATGTTCTTCGTTGTTATTTATTGCTTTGGCCAAGTAGTAGGTAGTGACTCCAAGAGGGAACGTTATGCTCGATTGTGGGTTCATGCCCCTCGATGACTAGCTTGAGTGACAGAAACATGAGACTAGGGGATGTGCTGTTGCCACAAGGGGGAAAACAACGGTGCTTCTGCCCGCGGGTGCAAGGATTGTTTACTTTACGCAAAGTTCTTTTAATGCAGTTGTCTGTTGCATTGAGTTTACACTATGGGTGGGACTCGCAGCTTAATACCAGCGAGATGTTCTGGATAGATATCTCAAGGTGGATGATTAGTAGTAGATGCAGATGGATTTCGGTCTACTTACTTTGGCGTCCCGCCCATGCTTTAAACCTCAACCTTACTTGCAATGTAGTCAGCATTGGTTTGCGTTCGTGGTCCTGTCAATTGCCCAGCTGTAATTTGTTACCTCACATAGCTGTTTTATCGTCTTTTGGGAGAGAGACATCACTAGTGAACATCATGTGACTCCGGTCCATATTACTATCATTGATCACATACACTATTTACATTTCCGCTATTTTACTTACTATTGCAAATTACTATCTATCACTACTATCATATTGCTTTTAACCCTTTGTGAACTACAAGGCCGGAGAGATTGACAACCTCTCTGTACTCGTTGGGAGCAAAGTTATTTGTATCTGTGTGCAGGTCCACGTTGATTGCTAATTGCGCCGTTAGCGGTTGACACCTACCTGTTGAACCTAGGAGTCTCTGGGGATTCGATCCTTGGCATCTTTGCTAAGGGAAAACACTTCTACTTACTGCATCTTACACCTTCCACTTGGGGTAATCCAACGAGGGGTTCGAGGCCCATCAGCATCGCGGGGCTTCGAGGTGGCCCACGAGGCAGGGGGGCGCGCCCTCCACTCTCGTGGATGGTGGGTGGCCCCCCTCTGGTGCTTTCTTCGCCCAATATTTTTAATATACTCCAAAATTGACTTTCGTGGAGTTTCAGGACTTTTGGAGTTGTGCAGAATAGGTCTCTAATATTTTCTCCTTTTCCTGGCTAGAATTCCATCTGCCGACATTCTCCCTCTTCATGTAAACCTTGTAAAATAAGAAGGAAAATGCATAAGTATTATGACATAATGTGTAGTAACTGCCCATAATGCAATAAATATCGATACAAAAGCATGATGCAAAATGGATGTATCAACTCCCCCAACCTTAGACCTCGCTTGTCCTCAAGCTGAAGCCGATATCGAAAAATATGTCCACATGTTTAGAGATAAAGGTGTCGATAAAATAAAAACGGACATGAGAACATCATGATCATCTATTCTCTGCCTAATTTTAAAAGAAGGATTGTTTCTCCACTTTTTTCGTCTTAAAAAGGCTTGGTATGTTTTTTCCTTTTCTGACATGGGGGGAAAAGCTTTGGTTCGCTACCCTCGGTCTGTTCGTCCGTCGCTCGCCTCGCTCAAGTCAGCTTCTGGCCCACAGCGAAAAAACCTAATGGCCCGTCAAAAGCTAGAGGGCATGGCGTGATCTTAAAAGGCGGGCCCATTTAATGTCACCTTGCGAGCCGAAAATCCATCAAATAATGTGCCCTCAATGGATTCAAACTCGCAATACCTCGAAGTAGATACAATGTCCCTTACCACTTAAACTGCTGCATGTGAGCGGTTAATATACAACACGAATATTTATGAACTATCTGCAGCGGCAGTTTTTTTGAAATCAAAAAATTAAACCATTTGTTATAAAAATGTAAATACTTTCTACAAAACAATACGAATAATGTTTGAAATAGTGATAAAGTTTTTAAATTCAAAAAAAAAATTAACGAGTTTTGTTTTTAAAAGTGATGAAAATTGGAAAACATGTTTCTTTTAAAGATGAACCATTGTCAAAAAAGTTATTAAAATTTTAAAAAAGAAGATTGTTCTAAAACATGTATTTGCTAAAAAAAGTGAACAACATTTTCAAAACATGAACAAAAAATTATGATCAAATTTGATTCCTGAACATTTTTTTTCAACTCTGAACATTTTTTTTAGAAAAGTGATTTTATTGTATGGTGAACAAAATTCTGAGAAATTGTGAACCAAGTTTGATTCCCGAACAATTTTTTCTAACTATAATATTTTTTAGAAAATTATTTATTGTATGTTGAACATGTTTTTTGAACGATGAATATTTGTTTACACAGCGAACAATTTTCAATTTGAGACCAACATTTTCATGCACAGTGAACAATTTTTTAATGTACGGTGAACATTTCCCGAACATTATTGAAACGTGATTTTTTTTCTAAACATGAATACGTTTTTATTAAAGTGCTAACATCCTCTCTCTCAAGCCCCCGCGTCGCTCCTCTCGGGGTGACTCGGGCGGCACCGTTAGCCAGCCGCCGCAGGCTCCCCTCCCTCCATCTCTTCCCCTCGCCGTCGCCCGAGGAGGCCGGCGAGAAATCTCGCTGCGCTTTCGAGGAGGGTGGCGGGAGGCGTTCGTTCTCCCTTCTGCCCAGGCGGGTGGTGGGGGAAGCCAGGGATCTGGATCTGGCCGGGCTGCCCCCGATCTACGGGCTGGCGGCCCAGGACGGGTGCTGCTGCCGCGTGTAGGGAGGCTCTGGCCGTGGTGGCTGAGTGGAGATGCAGGGCCGATCTGGTCTGTGCAAGGGCGGCCTTCTGCGGGTCGCCAAAGGCGCGCGCGGTGTTCGGGGCCTGGCCGGCGGGCGTGGAGGTCCGCGGCGCGGAGGTGCGCGGCCGGGCGAGGAGCGGGAGTGCGCGGCCCGGTGTGCGCGGCTCGGGCAAGGAACGGGCGGGCGCGGCCTGTCCGTGGCGCCGGCGTGCGCTGCCTCGGTGCGAGAGGCGCGGCCGGATGACGATTCGCGCTGGGCGCGGGAGTGCGTGGTGGGCGTGCGAGGAGGCGTGCGGCTGGGCGTGGTGTGTGCCTGCCGGGCGCGTGGTGGTCGCCGCCAGATCTATGGCGGCGCGTGGGAAGGGTGCACAGGAGAAGCTCGGCTGCGACAGCGAGGGGCACGGCAGGACGTCGGTGAAGTTGACGATCGGCGAGGCTTCACGTCCTGCTGCGGCGAGGTGTTGCAAGTTTTGGCTGCCGGGGTGGTTGATGCATGGAGTTGCAGCGAGGGTAGATCCGAAGGTGGGCTGACGGATTGGCTGTCGACCGGAGGATTTCGAGAGCCGGGTGAAAACCCGTTTCTGGCCATGGCTGGAGCCTGCGACGGCGGCATTCATGGATGCCGTGACCTTCTTGAAGGCGTCGACAGGATGCTCTCTCTCTCTGCGAGGGACAACTCCGGGGGAAACTCCAGACCCGTGGGTCGGTCGTTGGCGACGTGTGACGTCGTTCCCCTCTTGAGGGCATCGATTTTGGAGGTTAATCCGCTCAGAGGGACCAGTGGGTGTGGTGGGAGGTTGGGTGGTGGAAGGCGTTGATGTGGCATCGAGACTTCTGTGGCAACGAGGATGGGGCGAGTGAATTCGGAGGCATTGCGGCGGTTGCGGTAGTCGGCTCTTCTCCGACGTGTCCGTGAGATTACCTCGGTTTGTTTGTTGCGGTGAAGTCGGAGCTGCGATGGCGGGGCCTTGCGGCAACGATGACAGGCAGTAGGTGGTCCGTTCGGTGCTATTCCACGGCGCCAGCCTGGCTTAGTTCTTCTTTGGATCTCACCTTTAGAGTCGGAGCTGCGCTGCCCTCGACGCGGGTGGCTGAGTTCTGGCACGGTCTGTTTGTGTGTCGCTCAGCGGTTTGTGACGGTTTTTGCCCGGTTCTCCGTTAATTAACCGGGCAACTCTCTTCTGCTTATTGAATGGATGAGGCAAATCTTTTGCCTCCGTTTCAAAAAAAAATATACGTTTTTATTGGAATTTCAGACATTTTTAAAATGTTTAACAAATTTTGAAAAATGTGATTTTTTTTTAAATTTTTGGATTTATGAGAAAAAAAGGAAATAGGGTAAAAAAGAGAAGAAGAGGAAGAAATAAGCAAAAACTTAAAAACAAAAAAGGAATTCAAAAACATGAAGTAAACCAGAAAAATGAGTAACGAAAAAAAACTAGAGAAAACCGATCCAAGGAACCTTCTAGAAGGCTCCAAAACCGGTTCCTTCTTGAAGTGGGCCGGCCCGTGGTGTTGTCGCTTACTCCGCTTTAGCGATGCCGTAGCTCCTTGACACACGCGGGCATCAAATAGGATCCTACCAAACGGGTCTCTTTGTTTGTACCTAAGTAATCAATTGGGCCTGCGAACAGATTCTGAAAATAAATAACAAACTGGGCCAGCAAACTCTTTTGCACAATTCAGGTTGCATATAGGTTTTAAACATTACCAAATTCCTATATACTACTTAGAGAAAGGGATTTCTCTCAAAAAAAACTTAAGAGAAAGGGATAAGGTACATGTCCAGCGAAGAAATCGATTTTCGATCTATGTTTCCTCCGACTCGCCCAATTTGTTTATGAAGTCCAACGGTGGGATTGATCTGTTGCTAGCTGCTTACCTATTTCTTCTTAGCCATAAAAAGACCTATTTCTTCTGTCTCACCTGGTTGGTCATCAGGTCCTTTATCATACGACAAAGTTGACCATAAATAAATGTTGCTTCCGCATTGACACGCTGAGGTAGGCCATTGGTCGCATGTTAGTAAATTATTATGATTGTCAATATTTTTATTGATCCAAATTTTGGGGAGATAATGACGGATTATGGGATATGAAGGAACGGAAGGACCAAGGGGTCTTGGGTGGCAGGGATGTCGGCCCAGCTATTGTAGATCGAGGAGGATCCGAAGCAACAATTAGATGTGGAGATGGAGGCTCGAGAGCAGGATCATATGCAGAGATACAAATGGCGAAGATGGAGGTGGAGGCGGGAGGTTCTGGAACCTTTGGCCCAAAAGGAAGAGGAGGAAGAAAGGCCGTGGGATGAAGAAGAATGGGAGAGGTGGAGCAAGGTAATGATGATGCTATACCCCATTATTCTAACACATATCGTTCGATCTTACCACCACCACTGCCTGTTCCTATCTGTCCACAAGTCTACTCTTTCTTATGACCACATTGTCGAATACTATGTCCTACCAGTTTCATGTTCAGTGGTAAATGGGCATGCAAGAATTTGTTTCCCCCGTTCTAATGCACGGTCATTTTTGTTAGTATATACTTAAAACGATAGAAAACGAACGGTGATGATTTGACACACTAAAAATCAATTTGTATCAACGGTGGAGATTAGGCAAGTACTACACGTTAAAAAAACTGATATTAGACAAGTACTAAATATTCGCAAAAAATAGACAAGTACTAGACGGCATTACACAGAATTGCAAATACCGGCCGGTGTGATTCACTACAGGAATCCTAATTGTACACGTCTAGGACTATCGGGATCCTAATTGTACACGTCTAGAAAAAGGTTGTACGTGCTGTTAAGAACTCATGAAACCCTTTCATCACCATGCAAAAAAAAAAAACCCCTTTCATCAAAAAAAAAACGCATGTAATTGATTCCAATTCAGATTCTAATATTACAAGAATTTAAGAGTTTATCACGTATATGATTTTTTTCATGACAAACAATTCAGAAAATGGTGGAAAAGTGCAAAAATTACAGTCACGTATATGACGAGACATACCAGAGAAGGAGACCCACAAGTTTAAAATCTCATGTGTTGTACGCTAGAAATACTTAATGGGAGTTTTTTTTGTAAAAATAGGTAAGTATATCTTCGTTCAGAATAAAATAATACCAAAATAAAATTAGCTAATTAGTTTTTGTTCAACAAACAATGACAACGAATGGCTTGAATTAAAAAAGTAATGTCAAAGAATGTCTAAGCAGTATATTTTTCCTTTAGTATGTTGAAGGTAATACGGCAGGTGTACGCGTGTAAATTTGTGGACAGAAATAAAAAAAGTTAGTAAATCATGGCACGTCTCGCAAAAAGAGTAAATTGTTTTGAAAACAAACTAAATAGTGACAAGGACACCCCATGTAACCACGTATTAGCCCAACGTGAAATAAAATCATATAGGTCAGAACCATAAAAATTTAGGAAATCGTGTAGGACATGGACACCCATAACTACGTGACAGTCCAATTCCTAGGTGAATAGCCAAAGAAGAGAAATAGCGTTCGTATTGGAGGTGGATTGAAAAACCAGCAATGACAACACTGCTGATGTCAACAACAACTGCGTAGTCCACATCTCAAATAGAGTCGTACGTAGGTAAATTTATCTCTACCTACTAATAAACCGGCGATTGCTTCTGGTAGTATGATGTCTACACACGCTTCTACTCTTGTAGACTATGTTGGGCCTCCAAGCGCAGAGGTTTGTAGGACAGTGGCAATTTCCCTCAAGTGGATGACCTAAGGTTTATCGAACTCAGGGAAGTAGAGGTTGAAGATGGTCTCTCTCAAGCAACCCTGCAACTAAGATACAAGAAGTCTCTTGTGTCCCCAACACACCTAATACACTTGTCAGATGTATAGGTGCACTAGTTCGGCGAAGAGAGGTTAAATGGCAAGTGATATGGATGGCAAAACAAAGTAATATAAATATGTAATAAAAAGTGCAGCAAGCAAACAAGTGGTAAACGTGAGCACAAACGGTATTGCAATGGTGGAAACAAGGCCTAGGGTTCATACTTTCAGTAGTGGAAACTCCCAACAACATTAACATAATCGAATCACATGATATTTCCCATAAAACATGCAAAGGGGACACACTCGGAGGTCATTCCTTCGTGGTCAAGAGAGGACGAGAATTATGTAGGGCTACAAAAGCACACCTCAAAGTTCGTAGTTCTCAATCTAAGGATTTCCCAATGTCACCGCGGCCATCCAAAGAGAGTCCCACAATCACCACAACATATCTAAAGGATAGTCAAAGACAAGCACCAAGAGACTCTCAATCTTCAATCAACACACAAGAGAGGAAATCACTCATGAAAATATTGTTCTAATCCATGTCCAATAGACCGCTGTCACCTTGGTCTCGGGGATCATACTAGATAAAACAAGTGAGTACATCAATCCAATACATAGAGGAAGGGGAAACATCATGGGATCACCCTAGATTAACATAGCCTATGATCACAACGAAGATCACATCATGGGAGAGAGAATTGACCACATAGCTACTGGTAAGAACCTCAGCCCCGAGGAGGAACTACTCCCGCATCATGGAGGGAGGAAGCAACGTCGATGGAGATGAATCCGGGGGCACTTCCCCGTCCCGGCAGGGTGCCGGCACAGGAATTCTGGTCCCCCGAAGCTTGATGGCGATGGCGGCGGAGATCGGAATTGCGTCTGGAGAAAAGGGGTCCGGAATCAGGGTTTCCTCGACGGACCTTAAATATATGCCAAAGGGGGTCACTAGAGGGGGTCAGGGGTGCCCAGGCGCCCCCCCGGCGCGGCCCAGGGGGGGCCGCGTGGGCAGGCCGCCTGGAGCCCCTGTGGGCCCCCCCGGCTGTACTTTGGCCGCACGGTAGCTCCTGGAACGCTGATTTTTTATATATTTTTTCTGGATTTTTCCTAGCAGTTCTCGTAACGTGAAAACATGAAATAGAAAAACAGCCGAAAACAGAAACTGGCACTGGGGTGCACTGAGTTAATAGGTTAGTCCAAATATGATCAAAAGTGTATGGAAGTGTATGAATATCATAGCAATATCACCCAAAAGAGGCATGGAGCAAGCAGAAATTATAGATACGTTTTGGACGTATCATAGTACGTCGTAGGTAATTTTGCAGAAAAGTCCCTGTCCTTTTTTGTATTCAAACCGCAGTCCAAAGTGAACCGGTATGAAGGGGAAAAAAGCACAGCCAGGCTCTGCCTCGCGGCGCTACACCCCCGCCCCGCGCCGCCGGCCGACTCCTGCCTCCCATCTCCTGCCCCGCCACGCGCCGCCGGCCGCCTCGTGCCATGCCCCGCCCAGCCCCGCGCCGCCGGCCACCTCCTTCCTCTCAATCCCATCTCCTCCTCATCCGCGGATTTCTTCGCCGTACACGTCTCCCCTGCACCTACTGGTCACTACCTCGCGGTAGGCAGAGGATGGGAGGGTGCGGCGCTCGCGCCCGGCTCCCGGAGCTCGAGCAGGCCGATCTGCGCGTCGGCGACCTCGCGGTAGATAGAGGATGGGATGGCGTGCTGTGCTCGAGACAAGCTGGCTCGAGTAAGGAGATTGGAGGGTGGGGCTCGCGGACGGGAATGGAGAGGCGAGTGCCTGCAAGATTGGGGCCGAGGATGGAGAGTGCGAGGTCGGCAAGCTGCAAATCTAAGGATGGGAAGAGCCGACACTGTCGGCGGCCACGAGTGGAGGAAGGCATAAGCAGCGCTCCACCGTGGCGACCACCAGATACCCTGCCTCCCGTTCATCCCACATTGTCACCGGCCTGCACGGCCACCCAAGCTCAGTGAGCTACTTGCCTTGGGAGTGTTTTGTGTTCACTCACAAGCTCGGCCAGGACGCCATCGAGTCTGACTTCCAATTCAACGATGATGAATTCTTCCATACCAACCACGGTCAGACTCCCCTTTCTCCTCCCAGTAGCTGTGCCACCCTTGAAAAAGAAACATGGCGCCAAGTAACTGATTGACCCAGTTGTGTTTTCTTAAATCTAGCATAAGGAGCATGTTAGATTTCCAGCAGACATAAAATCCGGAAAAGTAATAATCATTTATTTGATTTCATACACAATTAACAGAATTCACAAAAACAGCTTAACCAAACAGTTACAGCATGAGGAAGAGATGATTCAGACAGAGCTGCAGTTGATGTGCCCTTGTGTGATTGCTGCCGTGCTTTGTGAGAGGTAAGAGCTTAAGATGCCCACGACGCTGGCATCGGCGCACTGATTGTAGAGGCCATTGCCATGGTCATTTCCCGGCGGTTCGTCCTTGAATACCAAGCGGCTTGATGACAACACCGGCAACGTTTCCTGTGAGCAACCATCAACCTCATATTCAGATGGTGTAAGCTCCTCATTTTCTCACCAAAATTATTCGAATTTTGTGTCATGATTTTGCACATTGCGATGATTCCTTACTGTAGTGTGATGATGACCGAGTACTGTTAAATCTGTGATTGCTGCACTTCTTCCGTGCAGGTGGAAATCTGGCTCTGACTCCATCCTTTGAATCCATCCTGACGTCTCAAACCTGTTTAGACAAATGCAAGATATTACCACTCTTATCATCTTTTAATACCATATATGCGTGCATGTCTATTCCTCTTTTATTCAATTTCTTTCTTTTCTCAATGCTCAGCTCCCCTATATGATGAGATAGATTGTCAGAGGCTGCACATTCTGGATTGGGTGGCAGAGGTTCATGTCAGGAACGTGCGCGGTGCATCAACGAAGGACATGGAGCATGTGGGAGAGATGCAAAACCAAATGGAACCCTCAACCTGAAGATGTAGACTGCAATGTTGCTCCTGGTATGTATTTGCTTCCACGGGATAATGCTCTATTCCTGTTTTGGACTATTTGTGATGCCTTCCTAGCTATCATCTACTTCCCTGAAGCTACATGATAAATTTTCAAATTATTAACTAGAATTTTGCCAATGGCAATGTATTAGTACTTTGTGTTACGACTAAAAAAAAGTACTTTCTGTCGGTATCTGTCATCAAACATACATTAGTACAGTTTGTAGTCGACCAAGCACAACTTCTATGATACCAGATTCAAATGGTTAACTAAAATTTTGCTGATGGCAATGTATTAGTACTTTGTTTTCTGAAGAACCAAGTAGGAGCTCTGCCAAAATATTGTTAAGAATAGTGAATGGAGTACTTACTGTGTAGAACTATGGTTATAACTATCCAAATTTTATAAGTAGATTTTTCTTTTCATATTTATAAGATAGTATCTCCTATAAGAAATAGTATGGACGGAATTCCTGCTGACTTACATTCCTATAAGATTGAGATAATGATACTACTGCTTAAATCATTACACCAAAGGTTGTATACAAAGTCAATGCCCCCTCGGTGGTACTGCCGAGAGCATCGATCACCATGATCATGGGAGAGCAGGTTAGGCATGTTATCACCAACATGATTTTTAATATCTCTTTCTTTGTAATACTGATCATCTGTTTGACATAATGCCTAGCCATGGTTCCATGGTGCCATGTGCAAGTCATTGTTGAGGGTGCATGGACGGAATTGTAGATCAATATCTAACACTATGTGCCAGGTCTAGGAGACAGGGGCATCCAGGTGAACCTCTTCGAGGAAATTTCCAGGTGCCTAAAATGTTGTTGCTAACACATGTTTGTTTTGCCTCTTTTTTTCTGAAACGGCGCCCTTTACAAATTGTTTTGGTGCACATGAGCAAAGGCCCAGTTTTTTTATTACATTTAGTTCACATCAACAACCGAATAACTCTTGCACTGAGTATATGTTTGGACAGTTGAAAGGAAAGTATTTACGTATTTTTTCTACTCATAATCATTATGTGCTTTTCACACATATTTGAGATATTTTCACTGGTTCAAAACTGATGTGAGATATTTACAACAATAGCTCTTTGCTATTTCATTTATGTGTATGAAGTTATTTTCCCTTTTCACTTGGTCACCACCTTTGGGCTGTTACTTTATAATTACAAAGATTATGTTAAAAATGTCGTAGAAGCCAAGAGCAATCCTAACCTGTTCAGTTTGTCATGGCATTTGCAATTGTAGTATTCACTGCACAACAGTTTCAGATCAAAAGGAAGATAAGATGAGGCAGAAGCAGATGGATTGGGACCTGCACTTCATTAGTGCACCATGACACAGGTAAATAACACAAAAACTTCCAAATTTATTCTATATCCGTTGCAACGCACATGCCTTTTTGCTAATTTTTTTCTTTCCAGTTTCCCAAACATTGACTAGCTTCTGTAGGAAGCACAAGAAAGTGGGTATGAAAGCTACGAGATGATGGCCAATACAGATATTGACAGGGCTGGAATATCAATAGAGTCTGGAGCCAACGAATATACATAGCAACTTAAAGTGTGACAATATATCCATAAATAGTCCTGACGGAACAGTGAAGATTGGCGACTATATGGTCTGGCGACATTATTGCATCAATGGAAAAAGCAAAGTGTCAAAGGTGTGTGACATTGTGTTTTTCTCATAGCTACGGATATGTGAAAATATACCTATTTTATTTACTGTGGATATACTCTTAGGTTACTTTATTTAAAAAATTATTTTAGTCGTGTACTAACAACCATTGTGTTAAAATGCCGGCGCATTAGACTTTATGGCACCAGAACGCTTCACTGGCAATTACAATGAGTTGCTTGGGTATTCCAACCCCCATGCTGAACCCTGTGCTATTCGCGTCCTCTTTTGTCAATCCAGTAGCACACCACTGCCCTTTGCATCCTCCCTGCATCACTGCAACTGGGCCGTGCTCACATTGTCCGCCGTCACATGCGCAATCTCTGCGCTCGACACTGCCTCCATCGAGATTCATTGCAAGGTCTGTTCATAGCCATGGTTCTTGCTCCGTAACATTGTTCATGCTCCTGTCACTACTAGGAAAAGGGCTATAGATGAAATTGACACTAATGGCGCACCATACAGCAAGTGCGCCATTAGTATATAGTAATGGCGCACCTGCGACAGATACGCCATTAGAGTTCGAAGTACTAATGGCGCACCTTGCCCGGAGTGCGCCATTAGTATCTAGAATTTTTTTTTTAACTAGCGCGCCTGTCCAAACATACTAATGGCGCATCTATTAATAGTGCGCCATTACTAGTTGTAAATAGTAATGGCGCACCAGCAGTAAAGTGCGCCATTAATGGTCTTTTTTTATGATATTTTTTATTCTGTTTTTTACAAAACTACTAATGGCGCACTTTCCCGAAGTGCGCCATTACTAGTTCATTACTAGTTTGAACTAGTAATGGCGCACTGTGCGGAAGTGCGCCATTAGTATGTTTTTTTTTCCCGGAATGTTGATTCGTTTCTGTTTCGGTGACACCCCCAGCCGGCGCACCTCTCGCACCCGACGCCCCCGACGCCGACACCCCCGACGCCGCCGCCCCCACGGCCCCGACGCCGCCGCCCCCGACGCCCCCCTCTCCCCGACGCCGCCGCCCACGACG
>LR738712.1:786975437-787025587 GCA_902687465.1 Secale cereale | reverse complement strand
ACGCCGCCGCCCCCGACGCCGCCGCCCCCGCTTCAACCTCGCCGCCGCCAGGTAACCACTCCGTCTCCTCCCCCCTTCCTTCCTCCCCCTCCCTCCCTCCCTCCTTCACTGCTAGTTCTAGGGTTCAGCACATGATTTTTCACAGCACATGATTCTGCATCCATGCCCGATAGTTTGATTTTAGGGTAGTTTGAGTTCTAGGGTTCAGCACATGATTCTGCATCCATGCCCTAGATTTTAGGGTATTCTAAATCTAGGGTTCAGCACATGAGTTCTAGGGTTCTAGGGTAGTTTGATTTTTTGGCTGACCAATAACAACCAACAAGGGGGCAAAGAAGTCATCTACTTGTCAAACAAATTCACACCAGTGAACAACATATGTTTACATTACCCAGCTTATTCACCTTGATTTTATTATTATAGATTCTGGTTACTCAAAATTACAATAATGTACCCAGTAATACAACACTGCACAAAAAGTAAATAGTTGTGACAGCGTAGCAGAACAAAAAAAGACAAGTCCCACCGGAGCTTAAATAATTATTGTCTGATTTACTTGGTGCGTTTTGTGTTTCTAGTGTTGAAGGATGTCTCTGTTTGAGTTGTTGGCTGCTGTCATTCTAGCCAGCAAACAAATGCCTCTGTGCGAGCCTATCTTGTCTAGATATGTGCTAGGAGCTAGGATATGTATCTACAGTGAGGAAACAGGTTGGGTGGGAAAGCAAAATTAAACCTGGATCATGGTAATTCTTCATGTGTTAGCGTGATGTATGGACTTTTATCGCAAATCATTTACAGGCTTGTGCTTGCTTGCACCTCTTTTTTGTTGGGCATGTTTGTCTATAGATTTTGACGGGTGTGGGTGTGAGGCGTCTCTTACCTTATTAGTTGAAATTTATTTTAGCTCCTATGGTGGCCAGCTCTTTGAAACCCATGCACTCCCATTAGTTCAGAAGGATAGCCACTGTTACTTAAATATGCCATATTGCTGCTGCTTTCTAATTAATACTGGCAGCAACATCAATTTTTGAGTTGTTGTCAGTTTGCTATCAAGCCGGGGTATTCACTGCTGTTGTTTTACAAGCTTCAAACTATTGTTTTACAAGCTTCAAACTATTGTTTTACACATCAATTTTCTGTGTGGAAAGGAATATGGTGGTCATGTATTTGGTTCCTTGTTGTAAATATTTGAACTTCAAACTATTGTTTTACAAGCTTCTGCAACTTTTTCTTAACTGTTCATGCTGCTGTTATGAATTCACTGCTGTTGCTACTGTACTTGTCATGATGTTGTACTTGTGATGATGCTACTTGTGATCTTCTGAAATGACCCATTGGCGACTTCATTAGGCGGGGATAATGATTTTGCAGGTACCCCGAGAGGCCCTTGAGTTTGCTGGAATGTTGATTAACTTCCGTTCCGGCAAATTCGGGTACTCCATATGTCCTATTTTCAGCAAAGGTCATACTGAAATTTTCTAGCTACTTCAGTATTAAGCTCGACGAGACCTTCGATGTCGAAACGGTACGCAACGACAAGTCTTGTTTCGTAATTAATTAAGCACGATTTCTAGCTACTTCAACGTGTAAGTAATTAATTTTCTTCTTTTACATGCAACTAGTTTATCCCGTGTCATGCAAGACGCTATGTCTTGGAGAGGATGGGATTTGAAGATCATGAAACTTCGGAGACAAAGCAAATTCAACTAAGGACCATGCATAATGTTGATTTAGAAGTGGATTTGTACAATTCAGATAACGTAACCACTTTTGGTTGCAAGAATTGGGAATCATTTTGCATGATATATGGTTTTTATGAGGGTATGCTTCTCACCATGGATCTTGGTAATCCGGATTCCATCGCCGAAGATGATTTGGACCTTTGGGTCCTTGTTGACGATATGATTCCAATTCTACCGAGAAGTGAGTTTATCAAACATAGTTATTTAGTAATTTATATTGTTTATTTCAAAATAGTTGACAACTTATTTCCATTGATAGGTTATTTTGATTATTCAAATAATGTGAGGATGATGCTAGACAGAACCTACTACACCCCTGGCTCAGAATGTACTTATAAGGACAAAGAGCAGATCATCTTCTTTTATTCCTTTCTTCTGGATTACATTCAACATCGCAATATTGATCCACAATATAGTCAATACGTCCCACTAGTGCACGTATTGAACTACGTTAATATCAATGGAGATACCATGGTAAGATTTTTGTACTATTACGACATTCGTGCATGTTTTGCATTAGTTCTTCTCGAACTGAACTACAATGCTAACTACGAAGTCTTACTATATGTTTTGCAACAGATTCTCCCTAGTGACTGTGTGCCTCCTGTCATGTTTCAATCTGGTCAACTACAAGTTTTAAACATTCTGCCAGGTGAACCTACAAATCACATGTGTCCATATCGGATTTTTTCTGAAAATGAAGGAATGAGAATCCAAGAATGGCGAAAAATAATGAAAACTCGTAAGGAGGTACTTGGAAGCAATAGAGTGAGAAGGGCAAGAAATGGAGACAAGATAATCTGCGTTCTTCATAATGGCCCTTTAAATCTAACTGATTTAGAGACAAACGCCATCTTGTTTTATGCCATTTTATCTTAGAAAATTGCTACGTAGTAGAAGTTGTATGGTCGATAATGATGTGTAAGACTTATTATTTAATACCTATGTTGAGTTTTTATTATTATTATGATCGATGATGCATGATGCTAAGTTGTTCTATGAGCTATTATATACTCCCTCCGTTCCGATTTACTCGTCGTGGTTTTAGTTCAAATTTGAACTAAAACCACGACGAGTAAATCGGAACGGAGGGAGTAAATTCTAATAGTTTCGATGTGCGTACCATATATGTTGGCTCCACGAGAAATTATATTTATATATATGCATAACCTGTGCAAAAAACAGAAAAAAAAACAAAATATTCATACTAATGGCGCATCACTGTAGAGTGCGCCATTAGTATGCCAAAGCACCTGGCCCCTGGGAGGCATACTAATGGCGCACCACTGTGCATACTGATGGCGCATCAGTGGTGCGCCATTAGTATACCAGATACTAATGGCGCACCAGAGGTGCGCCATTAGTAAAGTATACTAATGACGTGCTAGTAATGGCGCACCACCAATGCGCCATTAATGGCCAAACTAGGTGCGCCATTAATAGGCCTTTTCCTAGTAGTGTGTTAATGGATAAGTGTCTGATAAAATTACCTGCAGGGTGCCTGAAACGCCCACTGCTGGGGTACATGCATACAACAATTATGCCATGTCTTCCCTATTCGATTGGCCGCACAGGTATGTTTCTTTTCCTTCTTTGTTTAGTTTTAAAGAAAAGATTAATTTCTGAACTCACCATATTTACTATATATAAGCATGGATGACTAGAATAGTTGATTTTCCGTTCACTTATATTTCTCCTATGGGAAAGAGCATTAGTTTTACCGACTCTAGGAGTATATATCCGGTCCATAAAAAAAGAGTCAGTGATTTTGAGGTAGCAAAAAGCTTCAGAGCTAAAATCAATAGGAAATGGTATCTGTTTCTTAAGAAGTTTTTTTGATAAATGAAAAAAAGAAAATGAATTAGTTGGTTAGTAATAAGAGAGAAAAGGAGACCATGACTTGATTGTCTATTTATCCTTGCTCCATATTTGAATTTTCTGCCAGCGGCTGTCGTCAACCTGCCCTTGAATGCCATCTACTTCCAATTCACCTTGGCGAGAGGTGCATGCCCGGTTGTCGACATTGATGCATCCTCTCACTCAACATCGTGTCTCCGCGGGACGAAGCTGACAGATCGGTGAACCACATAATGGTCAACAATGAGGCAAAAAGTAGGAGATGATTTTGACGCTTTCGATGGCGCATGCGGAGGTATATTTCACCTTTTGACGATAGCAACACACAGGAGATAATCTGTTCCCGCACTTATTTCCAGGGAAACATGTTCATGCATTTAATTGGACATGGGGCACGAGATACTTATGAAAACATTCAGTGTCTTTGTTCTAGCATTTTGGTCTTTGGTTCCAATTAACCCGGACGATAAAAAAACATGCATTTCCCTCAAACCCGCCATGATGGCATTTCCCTCAAAAGAGAAGTATGGTCGGCTATTCATATGTATAATAAAATATGCTCGATGAGAGAATGAAAATAAAAGGCCTGAAAAACACTTAGAAACAGCGGCCCTAAAAGCGCACCATTCATAAAAAAATTGTTTTGTTTTTGTTTTGTTTGGCCTTTACTCACAAGAAGGCATGGCCTGCAAGTCCAATGATACATACATTTGCTAGACTTTTTGTAAAGATGGTTTGCTTCAAAGAATAATTCTTCTTCATGTTAGACATATTTGGCGTGGGTCATAAATCAAACAATCACTAATGTTTAGGCCATGCTTATTGGCACCACTTATATTTTAGGCCATACTTATGTTTTATAAGAGAAATCATAATGATTGGATCAGGAATACCGGAGTCGATGAGATTTTCTACCGTTGCAACGCACGGGCCATTTTCCTAGTATATAATTATCTTGAGGTCTGCTATAATTGGTAAGTTTATTTATATTTATATGGTATATTAGATCTAAGATAAAATATATAATTGGCTTTTAATTTTTTATAGATGGATTTGCATTCAAAGACTAATGTTTTATCAACGAGTGGACTACGTAGAGTGTCAAAAAGCATGCGATATAGAGTATAGCAGAAAGTATGTCCACATGGTTTAGAGAGAGAGGTATGTGAGGTCTGCTAAGAATTGAATCATATGCATGTTAGACAACCAGGTTAAACCCATGCATGACATCAGATAAGAGAAATAGTCAACCAAACATTGTTATGATATGTTCGCGGGCATTGCATCATATGAACTCGGCAACTGCCATTGCCATTGTTTCAGTTGTGCGTAAAATACAACATTTTAGTAAACTGTTTCAACTACGTTTGAAATGTCATGTTATAGTAAAACAAAATGGGTACTATATATTCGAGGGAAGAAGCTATAAGGGGTATTGTGAAGGGAATATGTTAGAAATTTCGACTGGCTATGTACTAGCGATTTCTTTTTAATAAAAAATAGCAATGTCACTATATTATGTTCAATAGAGGAACAACTATGAGGAGTAAAACCACATGGGCAACATAAAATCAAACGTGCTATGATGAGAGTGACGAGGAGGTGGTCACCAATAGAAAACAGTGGCTGAGAGATGATTCAAACAAACAACTTAATATGTGTATGGATTTCCTAGGCGATATATGTATAGGTGGCGAATTAAGTGCGTATGATTAGCGGCTCACACGGATGTAAATCGCTCATTGAAAAAAACAACATAAATAATAAAATATAGGAATACCCATGCAATTACTTTAATCAGGAACCAATACCGGCGGATTTAAGTTGAGTAGCAGCACGTGAGACGGGAAAAACCATTAGAGAAGTTAGAAAATACATTATTAATTGGGCCATTGGGTTTTATAATTACAATTATTTATCTAAGAGAACAAAAACATCTTGAAGAGTATATCACTAACGGAAAAAAATAAGTAACAATCTAGTCGCGCAAATGCGCGGGTAACCCCGCTAGTTCTTATAACAACAACATATATAAATATTGTCATATGATTTCTTATGCTAAAGTAACAATCTATTCACAATGTCAAGTATGAATCAGAAACTTCATTGAAAACTAACAAACTATGATCTCGGTCATTGAAGCAATTGTGATTTGTCATAACATCGGAAAGAGTCAATATAAGAGCTTTTCAGCAAGTCCACATACTCAACTATCATTTAGTCTTTCACAATTGCTAACACTCACGCAATATTTATGTGTATGGAGTTTTAATCGGACCCAGAGAAAGATAGGGGCTTATAGTGTTGCCTCCCAACATTTTACCTCCAGGGTAACGTCAACAATAATAGTTTATGATAACTTACATCCAATTGGGTATATATGTCAGGATCTTTCCAACACAATGTGCTTGCCAAAGGATAAAATACAAAAAGGATAGCTGAAGATCACCACGACTCTTGTATAAGGTATAAGACAAGAATAAAAGATAGGCCCTTCGCAGAGGGAAGCAGAGGTTGTCATGTGCTTTTATGGTTGGATGCACGAAATCTTAATGCGAAAGAACGTCACTTTATATTGCCACTTGTGATAGGGACCTTTATTATGCAGTCCGTCGCTTTTATTTCTTCCATATCACAAGCTTGTATAAAGCTTATTTTCTCCACACTAATAGATCATACATATTTAGAGACCAATTTTTATTGCTTGCAATAATGACAACTTACTTGAAGGATCTTACTCAATCCATAGGTAGATATGGTGGACTCTCATGGCAAAACTGGGTTTAAAGATATTTGGAAGCACAAGTAGTATCTCTACTTGGTGCAAGCAATTTGGATAGCATGAGGGGGAATACAAGCTCAATATGTTGGATGATCCATGACAATATAATTTATTTCGGATATAAGAAAACATAACCCATTGCGTTGTCTTCCTTGTCCAACATCAACCTTTTAGCATGTCATATTTTAATGAGTGCTCACAATCATAAAAGATGTCCAAGATAGTATATTTATATGTGGGAACCTCTCTTACTTTGTTACTTCCTATTAATTGCAACGATGACCAAAACTATGTTTGTCAACTCTCAACAACTTTTATTCATCATACTCTTTTATATGTGAAGTCATTACTCTCCATAAGATCAATCTGATCTCTTTATTTCTGTTTATTCTTTCCTTTTTTTCTATTATTCCCTCAAGATCATAGCAAGATAACCAAGCTCTCGACTCAAGACTAATCTTTATTATATATAGCTCACGAACTCGATTACATAGTTAAGGTTCAACACAAAACCTCAAAGCTAGATCATAATAAACTTTATTCTACTAGATCAAGATATAATCAAAAGGATCGAACTAAAAAAATGGTAAAGATAGGGGTGTGATGGTGATACGATACCGGGGCACCTCCCCCAAACTTGGCAGTTGCCGAAGGGAGTGCCCATACCCATGTATTTATGTCTCTTTCTTCAGAGGTGGTGATGATGGAGTTGTTGGAGATGTAGGCTTGTCATCCATCTTCGAAGGCATAAGCTCACCATCGTAGAAGGATGATCGAGACTTCGGGATCCTCAAATCTGCAGCCAAACTCATCCTCTTGAATCTATATTCATACTCACAGTTTTGGTTTTGCAGGTCATAGATCTGGGCTTGGAGGTGCTCAATTTTCTCATGAAGCTTGAAGATGGTCTCCACAATGTTCTAGGCATCCAGCTTGTGGTTGTTGGTGAACTCCGCGATCATCATGTGGTTGGTGTTGTGTCCGCATTCCACCATCCCTGGCACTTGAAAACTTGTTGCTCCATTGCTTTGAGTCTTGTCTCCACGCTTCCGGTCCTCCTTGGTCCCTCAAAATCACGGATGTGCAGCACCCCCTCACGCATCTCAATGGTCTGAGGTTGTTGCAGCACCACCGCGAGGTAGGGGTTGATGACTTTCTTGAAAAACTTGTCCTTGGGGGTGCTTAAAGACGTCATGGTGATCTAGATCTGTCAGAAAAACAGCTCGAAACAAAAGTAGAGGATTTTGTCGTGGTACTGTGGTCAAAACCTTCGGGAGGTTATATATAGAATTTTTACCGACCAAAAGAAGTAACGTGCAAGAAAATGGAGTCCGGAGGGCACATGAGGTGCCCACGAGGTAGGGGGCGTGCCCTCTACCCTCGTGGATTCCTCGTGTCCCTTTCGGACTATTTCTTATTTTTCCTATTTTCTTAAATCTTCCAAAACGGAGAAAAAATGCTATTAGAGATGTTTTGGAGTCGGTTTACTTACTGTACCACATACCTATTCCTTTTCGGAGTATGAAACATTCTGGAAAGTGTCCCTTATGTATTCCTCCGGGGTTACGGTTTCAATGACATTAGTTTCAACATTTATGGGATTACCTGAGATATAATGTTTGATTCTTTAACCGTTCACCACCTTCGAATTTGTGCCTTCGAAGTTGTTGATTTTTATGGCACCAGAACGATAGACCTCCTCGATAACGTAAGGACCTTCCAATTTAGAGAGGAGTTTTCCTGCAAAAAATCTCAAACGAGAGTTGTATAACAAAACATAATCACCTACATTAAACTCACACTTTTGTATCCTTTTGTCATGCAATCTTTTAACTTTTTGTTTAAACAGTTTGGCATTCTCATAGGCATGGGTTCTCCACTCGTCAAGTGAGCTAATGTCAAATAGTCTGTTCTCACTGGCAAGTTTGAAATCATAATTGAGCTCTTTAATGGCCCAACACGCCTTATGTTCTAGTTCGCGAGGTAAGTGACATGCTTTTCCATAAACCATTTTACACGGAGGCATACCCATAGGATTTTTATATGCAGTTCTATGGGCCCATAATGCATCATCAAGTTTCTTGGACCAATTCTTTCTAGATCTATTAACAGTCTTTTGCAAAATTAATTTTAGCTCTCTATTGCTCAGTTCTACTTGACCACCAAACTGTGGGTGATATGCACATGCAATTATATGATTAACATCATACTTAGCAAGCATTTTACGAAAAGCACCATGAATCAAATGTGAACCACCATCAGTCATTAAGTATCTAGGGAGTCCAAACCTCGAAAAAATAACCTTTTGAGCATCTTAATAGAGGTGTTATGATCAGCACTACTAGTTGGAGTAGCTTCTACCCACTTAGTAACGTAATCAACAGCAACTAAAATATGTGTATACCCATTAGAGGAAGGAAACTGTCCCATATAATCAAAGCCCCAAACATCAAATTGTTCAATAACAAGTGAATAGTTCATAGGCATTTCTTGACGTCTACTAATATTACCAATTCTTTGACATCACAAGACAAGACAAACTTACGGGCATCCTTGAAGAGAGTAGGCCAATAAAAGGCGGATTGCAATACCTTATGTGCAGTTCTATCTCTAGCATGGTGTCCTCCATAAACCTCGGAGTGACACTTGCGTAGGATCTGTTTCTGTTCATGCTTAGGTACACAGCGTCTAATAACACCATATACTCTTTCTAAAGGTGTGGGTCATCCCAGAATTAATGTCTTAAATCATAGAAAAACTTTTTCTTTTGATGGTATGTGAAACTAGGTGGTATGAATTTAGCAACAATGTAATTAATTAGCATAATCAGCACACGGTGGAGTAGTACGAGAAGCATTTATGACAGCGAATTGTTCTTCAGGAAAGCTATCATCAATATGTAGTGGGTCATCAAGAACATTCTCTAACCTAGATAAGTTGTCTGCAATAGGGTTCTCAGCTCCATTTCTATCAATAATATGCAAATCAAATTATTGTAGCAAGAGAACCCATCTAAGAAGTCTAGGTTTAGCATCTTTCTTTTCCATAAGACATTTAATAGCAGCATGATCAGTGTGAATAGTTACTTTAGAATCAACAATATAAGGTCTGAACTTATCACAAGCAAATACAACTGCTAAAAATACTTTTTTTGTAGTAGCATAATTTCTCTGGGTATTGTCTAGAGTTTTACTAGCATATTGGGTAACATTTAATTTCTTATCAACTCTTTGGCCTAGAACAGCACCTACAACATAATCACTAGCATCAAACATAATTTCAAAGGGTAAATTCCATTCAGATGGTTGAACTATAGGTGCAGAAATCAAGGCTTTCTTAAGTATTTCGAATGCTTCTACACAATCATCATCAAAGACAAAAGGAACGTCTTTTTGTAAGAGATTAGTCTGAGGCCTATAATTTTTTGAGAAGTCTTTCATGAAACTCCTATAAAAACCGACATGACCAAAGAAAACTTCTTATACCTTCAATACCTCTTTCAGAAATTTTATGCCCCAAGACAATACCTTCATTAACCATAAAGTGGCACTTCTCCCAATTCAAGACAAGATTAGTTTCTTCACATCTCTGCAAAACTCGATCAAGGTTGCTTAAGCAATCATCAAAAGAAGTTCCATACACGGAGAAATCATCCATGAAAACCTCAACAATCTTTTCACAAAAATCAGAGAATATAGCATTCATACATCTTTGAAAGGTAGCAGGTGCATTAAATAATCCAAAAGGCATACGTCTATAAGCAAAGGTACCGAAAGGGCAAGTAAAAGTGGTCTTTTCCTGATCCTCTTTTGACACAGGTATTTGAGGGAAACCAGAGTAACCGTTTAGAAAGCAAAAATGTGTATGTTTGGATAATCTTTCTAGCATTTGATCAATAAAAGGTAAAGAGTAATTATCCTGTTTAGTAGCTTTATTTAGTTTGCAAAAAACAATTGCCATTCTATAGCCTGTAACAATTCTTTGCGGGATCAATTCGTCTTTATCATTAGGAACAATAGTAATACCTCCCTTCTTAGGGACACAATGGACAAGACTTACCCACTGACTATTAGCAACAGGATAAATTACACCTGCCTCCAGAAGCTTTAGTATTTCATTTCTTACCACTTCTTTCATCTTAGGATTTAACCATCGTTGGTGACCAATAACCGGTTTAGTGTCTTTCTCCAATTTTATTTTTTGCTAGCATAGAGTGGGACTAATGCCCTTAAGATCATCAAGAGTATATCCAATAGCAGCACGGTGCTTCTTTAGAGTTTTCAATAATTTCTCTTCTTCCTGCTCTGAAAGGTTAGCACTAATAATAACATTTAATTTTCATGGTCTAGCAAATATTGTTCTAAAGGATCATTAGGAGGCACGACCATACAGCAAGACCAATAATTCCATCTTTCCTAGGTAATTCTTTATCATGGGGTTGTCTACGAAATTTAGCAAAGTTAAAGTCATGAGACATATCCCCTAAACCAATAGTAACAATATCCTTTTCGTAGTCTATCCTAGCATTAACAGTATTCAAGAAGGGTCTACCAAATATAATGGGACAAAAGTCATGTTGTGGGGATCCAAGAACAAGAAAATCGGTAGGGTATTTAACTTTCCCACACAAGACTTCAACATCTCTAACAATCCCAATTGGTGAAATAGTATCTCTATTCGCAAGCTTAATTGTAACATCAATATCTTCTATCTCAGCAGGTGCAATATCATGCATAATTTCTTCGTATAAGGAATGAAGTATTGCACTCACACTAGCACCCATATCGCATAAGCCATGATAACAATGATCTCCTATTTTAACAGAAACAACAGGCATGCCTACAACAGGTCTATGTTTATTTTTTGTATTGGGTCTAGCAATTCTAGCAACTTCATTACAGAAGTAAATAACATGCCCATCAATATTATCGACCAAGAGATACTTAACTATAGCAATATTAGGTTCAAATTTAATTTGCTCAGAGGGTGTAGGTGTTCTAGCATTACTCTTACGAACCACAGTTGAAGTTTGGCATGATTCTTTATTCTAACAGGGAAGGGTGGTTTCTCCATATAAGCGGTAGGAACAATAGGATCAACATTATAAGTGATAGTCTTTTCTTCAACTTTAACAGGTTCAACTACTTTTACTTCAATGGGAGGACGATATTTAACCCACTTCTCCATAGGGAGATCCACATGAGTAGCAAATGATTCACAGAAAGAAGCTACTATCTCAGAGTAAAGTCCATATTTAGTGCTAAATTCACGAAAAGCATCGGTATCCATAAAAGATTGAACACAATCAAACGTAGGTGTTATACCTGACTCCTTACCTTCATCGAGATCCCAATCTTCAGAGTTGCATTTAATTCTGTCCAATAAATCCCATTTCAATTCAATAGTATTCATCATAAACGAACCAGTACAAGAAGAATCGAGCATGGAGCGATTATTGAGAGAAAGCCGACCATAAATTTTTTGAATAATAATTTCTCTTGAGAGCTCATGATTGGGGCATGAATATAGCATTGACTTAAGACTCCCCCAAGCTTGAGCGATACTTTCTCCTTCGCGAGGCCAAAAATTATATATATAATTACGATCACGATGAACTAGATGCATAGGATAAAACTTCTGATGAAATTCCAATTTCAATCGGTTCTAGTTCCATGATCCCATATCATCACATAGCCTAAACCATTTCAATGCCTTTCCCTTCAAAGATAAAGGGAAGACCTTCTTCTTGATAACGTCCTCTAGCATACCTGCAAGCTGCTACCTCTTGAGCTTGCGTTGTATTCCCTCGAAGAGGAAAGGGAGATGCAGCACAGTAGCGTAAGTATTTCCTTCAGTTTTTGAGAACCAAGGTATCAATCCAGTAGGAGACCACGCGCGAGTCCCTCGCACCTGCACAAACAAATAAGAACTTCGCAGCCAACATGATAAGGGGTTGTCAATCCCTTTACGGTCACTTACGAGAGTGAGATCTGATAGAGATGATAATTATATTTTTGGTATTTTTGGTTTAATGAAACATCAAATAAAAGCAAGAAAACTAAATTAGATGTAGATTGATATGTTGAGAATAAATCCAGGGGCCATAGTTTTCTCTAGTGGCTTCTCTCATGATAGCGGTATTCTACGACGGGTAAACGAATTACGGTCGAGCAATTGATAGAAAAGCGAATAATTATGAGACTATCTAGGCATGATCATTGTATATAGGCATCACTTCCGAGACAAGTAGACTGACTCCTGCCTGCATCTACTACTATTACTCCACACATCGACCGCTATCCAGCATGCATCTAGTGTATTGAGTTCATACGAACAGAGTAACGCTTTAAGCAAGATGACATGATGTAGAGGGATAAACTCAAGCAATATGATGTAAACCCCATCTTTTTATCCTCGATGGCAACTATACAATACGTGCATTGCTGCCCCTACTGTCACTGGGAAAGGACACCGCAAGAACTATAGATCTAGTAGGCCAAACCAAACCAATAATTCGAAGAACCTTGCAAGGATATTATGAGCACACATAAAAATTTCAGAGAAGAACCAAATATCTTTCATAGATTACCTTGATCATAAACTCACAATTCATCGGATCTCGACAAACACACCGCAAAAAGATATTACATCGAATAGATCTCCTCGAAGACCGAGGAGAACTTTGTATTGATATCCAGAGAGAGAGAGAGAAGAAGCCATCTAGATACTAGCTATGGACCCAAAGGTCTGTGGTACACTACTCACAACTCATGGTGAGGGCGATGATGATTATGATGAAGGCCTCTGTGATGGATCCCCCTCCCGGAACAGGGTCCAAGATGGGGTCTCCACGGGAACAGAAGCTACGGGTGGTGGAATTAGGGTTTTCTCTCTGCGTATGGAGTTTCTAGGGTATGTAGGTATATATAGGAAGAAGGAGGGCACCGGGGGCTGTGTGGGCCAGCCTCGAGGCAGGGGGGCACGCCCTGGGAAGGGGGGTGTGTCCCACACCCTCGAGGGCTGGCCCTCCGCCCCTAACTTGGTCCCGAAGATTCCCGAGCGTGATTTCCTCCAAAAATATCTCTCGCAAAGGTTTCATTCCGTTTGGACTCCGTTTGATATTCCTTTTCTACAAAACCCTGAAATAGGCAAAAAAAAGCAATCTGGACTGGGCCTTTGGGTTAGTAGGTTAGTCCCAAAAATGATATAAAAGTGAATGATAAAGCCCGTTAAACATCCAAGACTTCATAAATAATAGCATGGAACAATCAAAAATTATAGATACGTTGGAGACGTATCAAGTATCCCCAAGCTTAATTGCTGGTCGTCCTCGAGTAGGTAAATGATAAAGAAAGAATTTTTGATGTGGAATGCTAACCAATATAGTTTTTCAATGTAATTCTTTTAATTGTGGCATGAATGTTCGGATCTGAAGGATTCAAGATAAAAGTCTATATTGACATAAGAAATAACAATACTTCAAGCAATACTAACAAAGCAATCATGTCTTCTCAAAATACTATGGCTAAAGGAAGTTATCCCTACAAAATCATATGGTCTGGCTATGCTCCCTCTTCATCACACAAAATATTCATATCATGCACAACCCCGATTTCAGCCAAGCACTTGTTTTCATACTCTATTCTTTTCAAACCTTTCAACTTTCACGCAATACATGAGCATGACCCATGGATATATCACTATGGGTGGAATAGAGGTGGTTGTGGAGAAGACAAAAAGGAGGAAGATAGTCTCACATCGACTAGGCATATGAACGGGCTATGGAGATGCCCATCAATAGATATCAATGTGAGTGAGTAGGGATTGCCATGCAACGGATGCACTAGAGCTAACTATGAATGAAATCTCAACAAAAGAAACTAGTGGGTGTGCATCCAACTTGCTTGCTCACGAAGACCTAGGGCATTTGAGGAAGCCCATCGTTGGAATACACAAGCCAAGTTCTATAATGAAAATTCCCACTAGTATATGAAAGTGACTAATCATGAGACTCTCTACAATGAAGATCATGGTGCTACTTTGAAGCACAAGTGTGGAAAAAGATAGTAGCAATTGTCCCTTCTCTCTTTTCTCTCATTTTTTTGGAGGGGCTTTTCTCTCTCTTTTTTTATTTGCCCCTCTCTATTCTTTTTGGGCCTTCTCTTTTTTTATTGGCCTTTCCTCACACGGGACAATGCTCTAGTAATGATGATCATCACACTTTCTGTTACAACTTGAAATTACAACAAGTATGACTCTACATGAATGCCTCCGGCGGTGTACCGACATAGGCAATGAATCAAGAGCGACATATATAAAAAATTATGTATGGTGGCTTTGCCACAACTACGATGTCAACTACATGATCATGCATGGTACTATGACAATATGATGCGTTTCATATGAACGGAACGGTGGAAAGTTGCATGGCAATATATCTCCGAATGGCTATGGAAATGCCATGATAGGTACGTATGGTGGTTGTTTTGAGGAACAATATGGTGGCTGTTTTGAGGAAGGATATATAGTGGGTTTATGGTACCGGCGAAAGTTGCGCGGTACAAGAGAGGCTAGCAATGGTGGAAAGGTGAGAGTGCGCATAATCCATGGACTCAACATTAGTCATAAGAACTCATATACTTATTGCAAAAATCTATGAGTCATCAAAGATTTAGTAATCAACGCATGCTCCTAGGGGGGAGGTAGGTAGGAGTTAACCATCGCGCGCCCCCGACCTCCACACAAAGGTTGGCACTCTACAAATACCTCATGCTCTAACTTCGTCACATAGCGGTTCACTATACGTGCATGATACGGGAATCACTAACCTTAACACAAGTATTCTTCAATTTCATAATAACTCCACTACATGACTCTAATATCACTACTCATGTCTCAAAACAATTATCAAGCACCCAACATCTTAGTCAATTCAATGCACTTGGTGTGAAATTTTTACTACATTGACATTGGATGTTTATCATGTGAAGACTAGTTTCTTTAGCCTAAACACATTACCATGCTGTTTTAATAGACTCTCAAATAGATATAAGTTAAGCATGAGAGTTCAACAATTTCTACAAAATATTACCACCGCCGTTCTCTAAAAGATATAAGTGAAGCACTTGAGCAAAAACTATTCAACTCAAAAGATATAAGTGAAGCACATAGAGTGTTCTAATAATTTCTAGGCCATATTTAACTCTCTAAAATAGGTGTGTCCAGCAAGGATGATTGTGGCAAACTAACAAGCGAAGACTCAAATTATACAAGACGCTCCAAGCAAAACACATAGCATGTTGCGAATAAAAATATAGCTCCAAGTATAGTTACCGATGGATGAAGACGAAAGAGGGGATGCCTTCCTGGGGCATCCCCAAGCTTAGGCTTTTGAATATCTTGATTTTAATTGGGGTGCCATGGGCATCCCAAAGCTTGGGCCTTTGCTAATCCTTGTTCCATAGTCCATCAAAGCAATACTCAAAACTTGAAAACTTCACAACACAAAACTTAGACAAAAATTCTCGTGAGCTCCGTTAGTAAGAGAAAGAAAACCACCACTCAAAGGTACAGCAAGGAATTCATACTTTGTTTATATTGGTGTTAAACCTACTGTACTCCAAGTTCTCTATGATTCATATCCTCCAATATTACTCATAGATGCATCGGAATAAGCAAACAACACACGAAAAACAGAATCTGTCAAAAACAGAACAGTCTGTAGTAATCTGCTGGGTTCGCCGACTTCTGGAACTCTAAAAGCTTCAAACTAAATTGGTAAATTTGCGCAGTTTGTCTACCAATCAGCAGCAAAAATAATCAACTAAAAATTACGCTCCAGTAAAATCTGAATACAACTTTAGCGAGCGCTAACGATTCTGTTTTTCACAGCAAGATCATATAAACTTCACACAAGTCCTACCAAAGGTTTACTTGGGACAAACACTAAACAAAACATGAAAACACATCTAATCAGAGTCTAGATGCAACATTTATTCCCTAACAGTTACAAAAGAAAAAAACATAAAATTGGGTTGCCTCCCAACAAGTGCTATCGTTTTACGCCCCTAGCTAGGCACGATACAAGATAAATCTAGGTATTGCCATCTTTGGAAGCCAATCCATAAGTGGCTCTCATGATAGATTCATATGGTAATTTGATTTTCTTTCTAGTAAAGTGTTCCATGCCTTTCCTTAACGGAAATTGGAATCTAATATTTCCTTCCTTCATATCAATAATTGCACCAATCGTTCTAAGGAAAGGTCTACCAAAAATAATAGGACATGAAGGATTGCAATCTATATCAAGAACAATGAAATCTACAGGCACATAATTCCTATTGGCAACAATAAGAACATCATTAATTCTTCCCTTCGGTTTCTTAAAAGTGGAATCCGCAAGATGCAAATTGAAAGAACAATCATCAAGCTCATGGAACCGTAGCAAATCACACAAAGTTTTTGGGATAGTGGAGGCACTTGCACCCAAATCACACAAAGCATAGTATTCATGATCTTTTATTTTTACTTTTATAGTAGGTTCCCATTCATCATAAAGCTTTCTAGGTATAGAAACTTCCAACTCAAGGTTTTCTTCATAAGATTGCATCAAAGCATCAACTACATGTTTAGTCAAAGCTTTATTTTGACTATAAGCATGCAAAGAATTTAGCACGGATTGCAACAAGGAAATACAATCAATCAAAGAGCAATTATCATAATTGAATCCCTTGAAATCCATATTAGTGGGTTCATCACTATGCAAAGTTTTAATCTCTTCAATCCCACTTTTAGCAATTTTAGCATCAAGATCTAAAAACTCTGAATTATTGTTACACCTTAAAGTAGAATCATCTCCAATACTATTCTCATCAAGATTAATACTAGAAATCAAGGATCTAATAGGAGACACATCAATAACTTTTAGATATTCATCTTTATTTTCACGAGAACTAGAAGAACACGATTTAATACAATCTTCTCTTTTAGCACGCATTCTAGCGGTTCTTTCTTTGCATTCAACAATGGAAATTCTCATGGCTTTGAGAGACTCATTGATATCATGCATAGGTGGGATAGATCTAAGTTTCAAAGAATCAACATCAAGAGTAATTCTATCCACACTTCTAGCCAATTCATCAACTTTAAGAAATTTCTCTTCGAGCATAGCATTGAAATTCTTTTGCGAGATCATAAACTCCTTAACACTAGTTTCAAATTCAGAAGGCATCTTTCCATAAGAGTTGTTGTAGGAATTACCAAAATTATTAGAGGAATTACTAGGAAAAGGCCTAGGATTAAAATTACCTCTATAAGCATTGCTACCAAAATTATTCCTACCAATAAAATTCACATCCAAAGATTCATTGTTATTCTCAATCAAAGTGGACAAAGGCATATCATTAGGATCAGAAGAAGCACTCTTAGCAACAAACAATTTCATAAGTTCATCCATCTTTCCACTCAAAACACTAATTTCTTCGATAGCATGCACTTTTTTACTAGTAGATCTTTCGGTGTGCCATTAAGAATAATTAACCGTAACATTATCTAGGAGTTTGGTAGCTTCTCCTAAGGTAGTTTCCATGAAAGTGCCTCCGACGGCTGAATCTAATAGATTTCTACAAGCAAAATTCAAGCCAGCATAAAAGTTCTGAATAATCATCCATAGATTCAAACCATGTGTAGGGCAATTACGTATCATTAATTTCATTCTCTCCCAAGCTTGTGCAACATGCTCATGATCTAGTTGCTTAAAATTCATAATATCATTTCTAAGAGAGATGATCTTAGCAGGAGGGAAATACTTAGAGATAAAAGCATCTTTGCACTTATTCCACGAATCAATACTATTTCTAGGAAAAGAGGAGAACCAAGTTTTAGCACGATCTCTAAGTGAAACGGAAATAACTTCAATTTGACAATATCATTATCCATATCCCTTTTCTTTTTCATATCACACAAATCAACAAAGTTGTTTAGATGGGTAGCGGCATCTTCACTAGGAAGGCCGGAGAATTGATCTTTCATGACAAGATTCAACAAAGCAGCATTGATCTCACAAGATTTAGCATCGCTAATAGGAGAAATCGGAGTGCTAATAAAATCATTGTTGTTGGTATTGGAGAAGTCACACAATTTGGTATTGTTCTGAGCCATAGTGACAAGCAAGCAATCCAACACACACAAGCAAACAAGAAGCAAGCGACCGAAAAACACACGGCAGAAAAAGGGCGAATAAAACGGCAAGGGTGAAGTGGGGGAGAGGAAAATGAGAGGAAAATAAATGTAATGTGAAGGATAAGGGTTTGTGATAGGTACTTGGTATATGACTTTTGCGTAAGCCTCCTCGGCAACGGTGCCAGAAATTCTTCTTGCTACCTCTTGAGCTTGAGTTGTATTCCCCCGAAGAGGAAAGTGAGATGCAGCACAGTAGCGTAAGTATTTCCCTCAGTTTTTGAGAACCAAGGTATCAATCTAGTAGGAGACCACGCGCGAGTCCCTCGCACTTGCACAAACAAATAAGCACTTCGCAGCTAACGCGATAAGGGGTTGTCAATCCCTTTACGGTCACTTACGAGAGTGAGATCTGATAGAGATGGTAATTATATTTTTGGTATTTTTGGTTTAATGAAACAACAAAAAAAGCAAGAAAGGTAAAGTAGATGTGGATTGATATGTTGAGAACAGATCCGGGGGCCATAGTTTTCTCTGGTGGATTCTCTCATGATAGCGGTATTCTACGGCGGGTAAATGAATTATTGTCGAGCAATTGATAGAAAAGCGAATAATTATGAGACTATCTAGGCATGATCATTATATATAGGCATCAAGTCCGAGACAAGTAGACCGACTCCTACCTGCATCTACTACTATTACTCCACACATCGACCGCTATCCAGCATGCATCTAGTGTATTGAGTTCATACAAACAGAGTAACGCTTTAAGCAAGATGACATGATATAGAGGGATAAACTCAAGCAATATGATGTAAACCCCATCTTTTTATCCTCGATGGCAACAATAAAATCCGTGCCTTGCTGCCCCTACTGTCACTGGGAAAGGACACCGCAAGATTGAACCCAAAGCCAAGCACTTCTCCCATTGCAAGAACTACAGATCTAGTAGGCCAAACCAAACCAATAATTCAAAGAGACTTGCAAGGATATTATGAGCACACATAAAAATTTCAGAGAAGAACCAAATATCTTTCATAGATTACCTTGATCATAAACTCACAATTCATCGAATCTCGACAAACACACTGCAAAAAGAGATTACATCGAATAGATCTCCTCGAAGACTGAGGAGAACTTTGTATTGAGATCCAGAGAGAGAGAAGAAGCCATCTAGATACTAGCTATGGACCCGAAGGTCTGTGGTAGACTACTCACAACTCATGGTGAGGGCGATGATGATGATGATGAAGGCCTCCGTGATGGATCCCCCTCCTGGAATAGGGTCCAAGATGGGATCTCCACGGGAACAGAAGCTACGGCGGTGGAATTAGGGTTTTCTCTCTGCGTATGGAGTTTCTGGGGTATGTAGGTATATATACGAAGAAGGAGGGCACCGGGGGGCGTGTGGGCCAGCCTCGAGCCAGGGGGCGCCCTAGGAAGGGGGCGCACCCCCACCCTCGAGGGCTGGCCCTCCGTCCCCTGACTAGGACCCGAAGATTCTCGAGCGTGATTTCCTCCAAAAATATCTCTCGCGAAGGTTTCATTCCGTTTGGACTCCGTTTGATATTCCTTTTCTGCAAAACCCTGAAATAGGCAAAAAAACAGCAATCTGGACTGGGCCTTTGGGTTAGTATGTTAGTCCCAAAAATGATATAAAAGTGAATGATAAAGCCCATTAAACATCCAAGACTTCATAAATAATAGCATGGAAGAATAAAAAATTATAGATACGCTGGAGACGTATCACAAACTTAAATAATCCACAAACTTCATCCACATACATTTGGTGCAAATCGGGGTGCAATGTTCCATCTCCTGTGAAAGGATTAGCTAGCAGTTTCTCTATCATACCCGAAAGAATTTCAAAGTAAACATTTTCAGTAGGTGCAGTAGGTTGAGGAGAAACTCTTTGCTCTACTGGTCGGGGTGAAGATACCCCGAACAAACCCTCAAATGATTATGTTCCATAGTCAGAAGTGACAGTAAATTTTAGCACACTATATAAATTTTTCCTTACCAAATTCCACTTATCAAAGGTGCTTCACTCCCCGGAAACGGCGCCAGAAAAGAGTCTTGATGACCCACAAGTATAAGGGATCTATTGTAGTCCTTTCGATAAGTAAGAGTGTCGAACCCAATGAGGAGCAGAAGGAAATGATAGGCCTTTTTCAGTAAGGTATTCTCTGCAAGCACTGAAATTATCGGTAACAGATAGTTTTGTGATGAGGTAATTTGTAACGAGCGACAAGTAACAAAAGTAAACAAGGTGCTGCAAGGTGTCCCAATCCTTTTTGTAGCAAAGGACAAGCCTGGACAAACTCTTATATAATGGAAAGCGCTCCCGAGGACACATGGGAATTATCGTCAAGCTAGTTTTCATCACGCTCATATGATTCACGTTCGTTACTTTGATAATTTGATATGTGGATGGACAAGTGCTTGGGTACTGCCATTCCTTGGAAAAGAATCCCACTTATGATTAACCCCTATTGCAACCATCCCAACTACAAAACAAGTATTAAGGTAAACCTAACCATAGCATGAAACATATGGATCCAAATCAGCCCCTTACGAAGGAACGCATAAACTAGGGTTTAAACTTCTGTCACTCTAGCAACCCATCATCTACTTATTACTTCCAATGCCTTCCTCCAGGCCCAAACAATGGTGAAGTGTCATGTAGTCGATGTTCACATAACACCACTAAAGGAAATACAACATACATCTCATCAAAATGTCGAACAAATACCAAATTCACATGACTATTTATAGCAAGACTTCTCCCATGTCCTCAGGAACAAATGTAACTACTCACAAATCATATTCATGTTCATAATCAGAGGGGTATTAATATGCATAATGGATATGAACATATGATCTTCCACCGAATAAACCAACTAGCATCAACTACAAAGAGTAATCAACACTACTAGCAACACACAAGTACCAATCTGAGGTTTTGAGACAAAGATCGGATACAAGAGATGAACTAGGGTTTGAGAGGAGATGGTGTTGGTGAAGTTGTTGATGGAGATTGACCCCCTCCCGATGAGAGGATCGATTTTGATGATGATGGTGATGATTTCCCCCTCCCGAAGGGATGTTTCCCTGGCAGAACAGCTCCGTCGGAGCCCTAGATTGATACCGCCAAGGTTCCGCCTCGAGACGGCGGTGCTTCGTCCCGAAAGCTTCCTTCTCTTTTTTTAAGGGCAAAAGACACCTTATATCGAAGATGGGCATCGGGGGGCTTTCAAGTGGCCCACGAGTCCAGGGGTGCGCCCTCCACCCTCGTGGACGGTGGGTGGCCCCCCTTTGGTGCTTTCTTCGCCTAATATTTTTAATATATTCCAAACCTGGCTTTCGTGGAGTTTCAAGACTTTTGGAGTTGTGAAGAATAGGTCTCGAATATTTGCTCCTTTTCCAGCCTAGAATTCCAGCTGCCTGCACTCTCCCTCTTCATGTAAACCTTGTAAAATAAGAGAGAAAATGCAGAAGTATTGTGACATAATGTGTAGTAACAGCCCATAATGCAAAATGGACCAATCAATAATATTTGCAGAAACTATGGAAAGAGACTTAGAAACAGAACAATTGTTGTAGGGTATAATCCTCACCGGTGGTGATCCCTTGTCGTTTCTCAACGACTTCGATGGTCAGGAAGGATAGGATGACGGCACTGATGATCCAACAATGGAGGTGGAAGGATTTCATGCCGTCTCCGGTGGCCGAACGGCGGAGGAAGGAGACCATGATGACGGCTCTGGTGACTGAACGGAGGAGGGAGCTGTTGCAAACTCCAGCGAGGTATATATATTAATTAAGCCTGTGCTAACTTCATGCATTAATTGTTTTGGTATGTACATATATTAACGCTTCTTTCTTCTTTTATAGCCCTCCGGATCGAGCCAAACTTCCGTAAGGAGACTAGGCCCGAAGAAAAGGTTGTGCCTGATTGATGAAAGGTTCACGATCGAAGAAATCAAGAAAGACGGCCAACCAATTTCACCCCAGCGGACCAAGGACGCTTTTGTAAATCAGTTCGGAGCTATTGTTAGGGACACTGTCCAGATCAGCGTCCAGCAATAGAATAAGAGTAAGGACGGCCTTGAAGTTTCTTATGTCCAAGATAAACTGGAAACTGATCTTTGGACCTTGCTGAAGGCAAATTTCTCCCTCCCGCCAGAGGATCCAGAAAACCCAGTTATAGAGCCAAAGGTCAAGGCATTTGCTCTTAAGAAGATGGGAAATGTATTCAGGAACTGGAAGAAAGAGTTGAACACAAAGTTGTCGACAAAGGGAAGACTCAAGAATTCACCGGCCGATATGAGAAGATAAGAGATCACTGCCCGCATTTGTGGCCTACAAGAAATCAGAGAAGGGTCAAAAAAGGTCACTGACAAACAAGAAAAATGCTGCAAAGAAGAAGTATCACCATCACACGGGGTTAGGTGGCTACTACAAAGCCTGGCCGTTGTGGGACAAAGTTGTGCAAGACCTACTTGCTAAAGGGGTCGAACTAGCGACATTGAACTGGCTAGATCGGTGTAGGACCTGGTTCTTAGGCGTTGGGGGAACTTTGGACCCAGGAACAGAGGAGTTTCATTGGATGGACTAGCAACATGCAATACCCTTCAAGAAGCTTCAGCACTATATCAGTGCAGTGCAGGAAGGGGCATTCAATCCTGACAGAGAGAATGACAAGCTGACAGAGGCCCTCGGGAATCCTGAGCACCCTGGGCGAACACGAGGCACACTAGGCTCCATTCCATGGGTGGTTGGGTTTGCAAAAAGCGGTGGTTACAGAAGCGGAGGTAGAAAGAGGAAGATAAAGTGAGCAAAATGCAGAAGCTCAAAGCAAGAATAACAAAGCTAGAGGAACTTGCAGCTACCAGCCAACCATTGTCTCAGCGGCAAGAAGATCGTCCTTGCTTCGACGCTGCCCTAGAAGCTACCACACCATCTCAGCGGAGAAGCAGCGTGGCTTCCATAGAGCTCGTTCTGCCTGATTTCACGGCTCCTCACTACCCCGTGGATACTATCACAGAGTCTCAACATTGAGAGCTAATTATGTAATGGCAGAACCTAACTGTGAAGGCGGCTATCAGCTCTGTTGCACCTCCTCAAGCTGATGGAACTTTTCATTGTCGTACGATTCCACATGGTTATGCTCTTGTGACGGTGGATGAAATAATGGAGGGATTCGAGGAGCTGGAGATTGACCACCCTATAGGTGAAGATGAGAATCATCTGGTTTATGCTTTGAGGAGTACCTGTCTATGGAGGAAGGAGTACATGAAGCTTCCAAACTAGACGCCTCCTCCTCCTCCAATGCGTAAGGGCACTCCGCCTCCTCCTTCGCCTCCTCTGGCGCGTGAGGGCACTCCGCCTGCTTCGGCGCGTCAAAACACTCTGCCTCCTCCTCCGCCTCCTCCGACGTGTCAGCGGACTCCACTGCGTCAGTAACATCAGAAGAGAGACACCGCCAATCCGGTGTCTAGCAGTACAAGCAGAGCCGGGAAACAATTCAAATACGGTCCATCTCTCAAGGCTCCGGAAAAGTTACCATATGAGAGGACCGACGAGGAAAACACGGAAATCCGTGCTGCCGAAGCGAGGGACCATTTTGCATGGAAATATCCACCTCCGATGGAAACGATATATCCGGTGAAAGTGAAGCGCACTTTGGATGCTATGAAGCGACCACCACCGCCTCCGCTGGATTCCAACTATGTCCGTTATCTTAAAAAGACATATAAAGATGCCTGCAAGAAGTCTCAGAAGGATACTTTGATGCTGGGAATTAAAGAGGAGCACGACCTCGTTGGAACTAATGTGATACACTACATGAATCACATACTTTGCCGTCTCCCATGGCTGACGGCAAAGGCATGCCTGGAGGACGGCAAAAGCCTTTGTCGTCGGCCAGCAGACGTCACCACGTCTGGCTGAACGAGCTATGGCAAAGGGCAATTTTCCGTCTGCTGGCGGACGACAAAGATGCAAAGGCCTTTGTCGTCAGCCAGCAGACGACAAAGGTCATGGACGACACATGGTAGGCTTAGGTCCATTAAGGGGTTAACGGCGTGCTTTGTCGTCTACTGGCAGACGACAAAGACCTTTGCATCTTTGCCGTCTGCCAGCAAACGGCAAAGTGGCCAAATAGGCCAACCCAGGTGCCCCCAAGGTAGCTGCCATGTGGTTGGCTATGCCGTCTGCTGGCAGACGGCAAAGACCTTTGCATCTTTGTATTCTCCCAGCAGACAGCAAAGCAACCATATAGGCCAGCCCAGTGCCCCTAGGTTGCATAGGTAGCTGCCACGTGGCAGCTTTGCCGTTTGCTGGCAGACGGCAAAGTGCCTGTATTGCCACTGTTTTTTCTGTGTTTTCTTAAATTCAATCAATTTCACAGATATATTGGAAAATAATTTCAACAAGCATACATATCCAGGCCATATGGATATGATCATCTAACACATATACATACCAACTCAAAAGTCCATATCCAACATATATATAGCCAACATATATCCAACAACAAGCATACAATGGTTTCATCCATACATATATATATAGGTAGCAAGATTCACATTGTTCATCCTACAAAATCAAAACAAAAAGGAAGGTCAAGGAGAAGACTAGACTCTATCAACGCAAGCTTCCGTGATATAAAGCCAATCTGGAAATTCGGAAAGAAGAAAGTTAGAAGAAGAAGAAGAAGACTAGAGGAAGAAGAAGAGGAAGATTTTTTTTCTTCTCTTTCTTTTTCTCCTCTTCTTTATCTTCTTATTTTTCTAGCCAATGTAACCTAGGTAATTATGCCATTTTTTAGCTAAGCTAGGTAAAAATGCTAAGTGTAGGTCATTTTAGAGCTAAGATAGGTAAATAGGTCATTTTGGAGCTTAGTAAGGTTATTATATCATTTTCGAGGAAAATAAGCTAAGTATATGTCATTTTGGAGGTAACCAAGATTATTATGCCATTTTTTACCTAAGTATGCTAAGTATGTCATAAATGAACTAAAGAAGCTAAGTATAGGTCATTTTTGAGCTAACGTAGTTAGTTATGCCATTTTTGAGCTAACTAAGCATATTTATTCATTTTCGAGTACAAAATGGTACGTGTAGGTCATTTTAGAGCCATCCTAGTTAAAATCGGTCATTGGAGCTAGGTAAGGTTATTTTGTATTTTGGAGGAAAATAAACTAACGATACAATAGTTTTGAGCTAAACCAAGGTTATTACGACATTTTTTACCTAAGTATGCTAAGTATGTAAAAATGAACTAAAGAAGCTAAGTATAGGTTATTTTTGAGCTAACCTCGATAGTTATGTCATTTTTTAGTGAACTAGGCATATTTATTCATTTTGTAGGACAAAATGGTAAGTGTAGGTCATTTTAGAGCTATCCTAGTTAAAATCGGTCATTTTGGAGCTAGGTATGGTTATTTTGTCATTTTGGAGGAATATAAACTAATTATCTGACAGTTTCGAGGAAAACCAAGGCTATTATGCCATTTTTTCCTAAGTAAGCTAATTATGTCATAAATGAACTAGCTAAGCTAAGTATAGATCATTATTGAGCTATCCTAGGTAGTTATCCCATTTTTTAGCTAACTAAGCATATTACGTCATTTTGGAGGAAAAAATGATAAGTATAGGTCATTTTATAGCTATCCTAGGTAAAATTTGTCATTTTAGAGCTAATTAAGGTTTATTATGTAATTTTCGAGGAAAATAAGCTAAGTATAGGTCATTTTGGAGCTAAATATATCATTTCTTAAGATAAGTATGCATTTGTTAAGCAAAACACTTGGGAGAACTTACCATCATCACGGAGGTGAAGGATCGGTCGGGGTTGCGCTAGTGACAGACGGAGAAGGATTAGTTGATGCATGTCGGGAGGCATGCTGCACCAAAGATTCATGTCTCCTTAGCATGATGCAACTCAAATGTGAATACTAGTAACCAATGACCATTCAAATGAAACTCACCGTGGACGCTATACCAATTTGGGGTATCGGCGGAGGGGTCTGACCGTTGCTTTGGCATGCGGACTGCAAATTTTGTTTTCACGAGTCAGCCATATTAGTTAGTAATGAAATGAACATTACGTGCATGATTTGGCTAATATGCATGAGAAACTTACCACAAGGATCTCGTATAGGGCCCGGCGAGACGCGTCGTTCTGGTTCCTCTCCTCCTCCAACAACCTAGTCGTCCTCTCCTCCATGTGCCTCTCCCTCTCCGCCGCCTACCTGTTTGCCTCCGTCAGAAGCTCATGGGCCCTACCCTAGACGGCGAGCTCCATTGGCTGTGGATGAGTCCTTATCTCAGGATCGGAGTTCATCTGGTGCTTCTTGATCTCCTAGAGAGTTCTAGGACAACGTATCAGTACATCCCCAATGGCTACCGAGCCATGGTACCTCCCGCTACGAGATAACATCATGAGCTCTGGATCAAAAGACTCTGTCTCAGGTTGATGTCCTCCCCTTTCCTCGTCTTCCCAAAGTCTCTGTACCTCACGAGCTAGTTGTGGGAGGAGGTGTTGGTGAAGCCTCTGGATGATCGAGGTCAGACTCAGAGAATGCCTTGGCCTTCTTGTACGGGGTAGTATGGGCCATGGCATAGAGGTCGAACATCTATGGCACCTCCTTCTTGTTGTGATGCGCCTAAAAGAGAGGAACAAAATATTAGTTAAGGCCTCAAGCCACCATGAAGAATGAAATTGCATGAATCATGATGCAAACCACATACCAAGTGATCCACATACTTAAACATGTCGGAGCTTCCTTGATGGTGTGGCACACCTTGCATTTGGGCACGCTTATCCTTGGCCTTTTTGTGGACGGCAAGCCATTGGGGAGAGCACCACTCATCCACCAACGCCTCCCAACAGTCCATCCTATCCGCACACCATCTCGGGGGCACCTACGTTAGACAAGAGAAATTTCAGCGCTACGCCAACGAATCAAATCAAGGAAACTAAGTACAAGGCCTTAAGAATAGGTAATTACCTTCATGTACTTCTCCTTACTCAGAAACTTGGCGCGGCACTTCTTCTTGGACCTCTTACTGTTAGTCAAGGCATAGTAGTCTCGAACAGCCCGCACCCGAGCCTCGTCCCGTAAGTTCTGAAGTAGGCGCTTGCACTCAGCTTCGACAACCATAGCCGCATCCGCCTCGTGTTCCTCAAGACACCTAAAGAGGGTTCGCAATCAAACAAGACAACACCGATTAGTACAATCACTAAGTACTATTTATTTTTTATTCTGCAAAGGAGAAAATACCCAAAATGTCTGGATCACAATGTCGGCCACCGTCTTGCACAAGACACCGTCGACCCTCTCCTCCGGTGGGTCTGGGGTAGCCAAGTACAGCTCCCAGCTCAGTGCTAGCTGTGGAACCTCACCATCACCGGGCAACGTGACCCACCCCAGGAAGTTCTGCTAGCAAAGCACACCATGGACATGGTTGGGCCTGCGGACACCATGGGCGTGTGTCCAACCCCTGCAGTTTGACAAGGCCAACGCATTAGAGATTAATTTGAAGAAACGTGAATGCAAAATGTTAAAAAAGACTAAATGCACTTACTTCTCGCCATTAGGCACAATCAACTACCTCTGATCGCGGGTCGTCGGCACGGGCGGGAGCTTTGTACCACCACGCTGGTAGACCTTCTTGCCCCCCTCGACCAACTCGCCCTCGCTATAGCTGTCCTCGCCACCATCAGAATGGCCACTAGCCTCCGGAGTCACGTGGGATGAAGACTCTTGGACCGGCGTCTCGTGGGACGAAGACTCTGGGACCCTAGTCTCGTGGGACGAAGGCTCGGCAACCCGAGGCTTGTGACGCGGTTGATGTAGTCGAACTTCTTCGCGATCCAACCGATCAAGCACCGAACGTACGGCACCTCCGTGTTCAGCACACGTTCAACTTCATGACGTCCCACGAGCTCTTGATCCAGTTGAGCTTCACGGGAGAGTTTCGCCAGCACGACGGCGTGGTGACATATATGATGTATCTACCGAGCAGGGCTTCGCCTAAGCACTGCAACGGTATGACCGAGGTGTGTTTCTGTGGAGAGGGGCACCGCACACGGCTAAAACAATTCAACTTGTGTGTCCTAGGGTGCCCCCCTGCCCCCGTATATAAAGGAGCAAGGGAGAGGCCGACCCTAGAGGGGGCGCGCCAAGTGTGGGGAGTCCTACCAGGACTCCCAAGTCCTAGTAGGATTCCCCTTTCCTTTCCGGAGTAGGAGAGAAGGAAAGAGGTGGAGAGGGAGAAGGAAAAGGGGGCTGCACCCCTTGTCCAATTCGGACCAGACGGGGGGCGCGCGCCTCCTTCCTTTTGCCTTTCTCCTCTATTCCCGTATGGCCCAATAAGGCCCATATACTCCGAAAAATACCCGAATCACTCAGAACCTTTCCGATGTCCGAATATAGTCGTCCAATATATCGATCTTTACGTATTGACCATTTCGAGACTCCTTGTAATGTCCCCGGTCTCATCCGGGACTCCGAACTCCTTCGGTACATCAAAACTCATAAACTCATAATACCGATCGTCATCAAACGTTAAGCGTGCGGACCCTACGGGTTCAAGAACTATGTAGACATGACCGAGACTCATCTCCGGTCAATAACCAATAGCGGAACCTGGATGCTCATATTGGCTCCTACATATTCTACGAAGATCTTTATCGGTCAAACCGCATAACAACATACGTTGTTCCTTTTGTCATTGGTATGTTACTTGCCCGAGATTCGATCGTCGGTATCTCTATAGCTAGTTCAATCTCATTACCGGCAAGTCTCTTTACTTGTTCTGTAATACATCATCTCGTGAGTAACTCATTAGTCTTTTGCTTGCAAGGCTTATTATGATGTGCATTACCGAGAGGGCCCATAGATACCTCTCCGACAATCGGAGTGACAAATCCTAGTCTTGATCTATGCCAACACCACGAACACTTTCGGAGACACCTGTAGAGCATCTTTATGATCACCCAGTTACGTTGTGATGTTTGATAGCACACAAGGTGTTCCTACGGTATTCGGGAGTTGCATAATCTCATAGTCATAGGAACATGTATAAGTCATGAAGAAAGCAATAGCAGTAAAACTAAACGATCATAGTGCTAAGCTAACGGATGGGTCTTGTCCGTCACATCATTCTCCTAATGATGTGATCCCGTTGATCAAATGACAACTCATGTCTATGGTTAGGAAACATAACATTCTTTGATCAATGAGCTAGTCTAGTAGAGGCATACTAGGGACACTCTGTTTTGTCTATGTATTCACACATGTACTAAGTTTCCGGTTAATACAATTCTAGCATGAATAATAAACATTTATCATGATATAAGGAAATATAAATAACAACTTTATTATTACCTCTAGGGCATATTTCCTTCACCACTCATACCCCAAAAAGGGAGCGTAAGCGCGCACTCCGAGATGTCTATGCCGCCGAGCCTGTTGCCCCCAAATTCAACCCATGGTCGGCCTATCCGATCACTTTTGATCGCAGGGATCATCCGACTATTATCCGTAATGGAGGTTTGGCTGCCCTAGTGCTCGACCCAATAATTGATGGATACCATCTCACTCAAGTCCTTATGGACGGCGGCAGGAGTCTCAATCTGATATATCAGGACACTGTCCGCAAGATGGGGATCGACCCGTCAAGAATCAAGCCAGACATCACAACCTTTAAAGGAGTGATACCGGGCATGGAAGCCCGCTGCACAGGCTCTTTAACATTGGAGGTCGTATTCGGCTCTCCCGATAACTTTCGAAGCGAAGAGCTAATCTTCGACATAGCTTTGTTCCAAAGTGGCTATCATGCACTACTAGGAAGAACAGCCTTCGGCCGCTTTAATGCAGTCCCGTATTATGCTTATCTAAAGCTTAAAATGCGTGGACCACGTGGCATCATTACGGTCAATGGAAATATGGAGCGCTCTCTCCGTACGGAGGAGGACACTGCGGCCTTAGAAGCCGAAGTGCAAAACGGCTTATTCAAGCTGGACAACCTGTCGGTCATTAAAACCGTGGACACAGCTAAACGTGTCCGGCATACGCCTTAGTACGGCAGCTCAGATGAACCTAAGATAGATTAGCAGTTATGCCCCCATCAACTGCCCCATAAGGTATAGCATACGTGCCTCATGTACATAATTATGCCCTCAAAATCCCTTGGGCGGCGCTGGGGGCACACTACATACACATAGTCCATAGTTCGGCTAGACCCTATTTGGACTTTAAAATTATCTTTCAACATTCACTGAACTAACCAGTTCTATTTATGGCCACACTGGATTTATTTTTCTTTTCTAGGTTTTTTTAATTTTTTTTCCTTTTTACAGATGGCCATCGCACTCCCCCCTTCAAGGACACATCACAAAGGAGAAAACGGCGTAGACGTGCAGCAGGGACCCACGCTAAGGTTTCTTTCTAGATTAAGACCCTGTGTAAACTTTTCTTCTCTTTTTGTTCTATTCTTATCTGGCATGTAAAATGTCCACGGAAGTTATCGGCATTATCTGTAAACTTACGGCTCGCCGTACCATAACGGGGTATTTTAGAAACAGCATGGCTTATATTATGTTTGGAGTTTTGTTCTCTCACCACCTTTGTTCTGTCCCCATATCAGATTGCCACATGTGCCTCGATAACAGGGTCCATTACGAGGGGCTGTATGCAGCCCCTGTATATGTTGAAAAGTCCGAACACCTATAGGGAGTATTCAGCGTCCTGGATATTTGCCTTATATGCATCAGTTCCGAATCATGTCTTGGGTCAATAGTTGGGTCGCCCGACTCCTGTGCTTACCCCTACGTTCTTGATTGTTCGGCTAGGGTGTAAAGGGCGAACTACAGCGATTGTACTTCTGGCTCGTCCGGTCAAGTACCTCAGTAGAGAAAGCCGAAAACTGACTGTCATGATATGCGAGAATATGGTCTGTGATCCGGTGACTTAGTTTTATACTACAAACGATAGAGATCTACCACGTGTTATACGAAGGGTTGGTTTTTTCGCCCATCTGGGTGCAATTGGATACCTTAATTCGGAAATATCATATCCGCACCAGGGGCTAGTACCTAGCCCCACTTGTCAAACTCCTATGGCTAAGTGAAAGCAATAATGCCGCATAGTTAGATTGCCTCGTTCGCTCCGCATACACGTCCTACACAGACCAAGACGTTGGATAAAGAGTGTATACGCATATGACCGAACACCCCAGTACAATGTACATGGGGGCTGAAGCTGACGACTGGAAACTTTCAGATTTACATATATAGCCACACATGAGGTAAAAGTCGCTCACATTATTATAGTGCAGAAGTTATATACATCGGTTCATAAGTTTAAGTCTTTACAACCGGATACAATTACTCAAAGATAACATATTTTGAGCACCGGCCTTCTACAAGGCGAGCGCCTTCTATGACGTCCTCGAAGTATTTCTCTGGCTTGCGGTGCTCCTTGCCTGCGGGCGGGCAAGCAATAGCTATATCCTGCGCCTTCATCTTCGCCCAGTGCACTTTTACACGAGCGAAGGCCATCCGAGCACCTTCTATGCAGGCCGAATGCTTCAATGCGCCGACCCGCGGACTCGCCTCGACGAGCCGCTGCATCAATCCGAAGTAGCTACTTGGGGATGGCTCAGCGGGCCATAGCCGGACTATCAAGTCATTCATGGCCGAACCCGCCATATTGTGCAGCTCGACCAACTGCTTCATCTGGTCGTTAAGGGGTACTGGATGTTTTGGCGCATAGAATTGTGACCAGAACAACTTATCCGTCAGCGCTTCTCCTCGGAAGATCAGCAAACACGCCTAGAGAACTCCATAACCGTGTCAGCCCAAGATACTTCCGCCCTCCGAAGATGCTCTGTAAGAGAAAGGTCTTACCAGATGCTATCTTTCGTGCCTGCTTGATTTCTTCACAGGCGCTGCGCGACTCGCTTCGCGCATCCTGGGCAGCCTTTACTGCCGCAGTGAGCTCAGATGCTTGTTCCGAAGTCTTCTCTTCCAATGCCTCACATTCGCAAATAGTATCTTTGAGCTCAACCTCGACTTCGGACACCCGAGCCTGGTGCTTCTCGCACACGGCCTTTTCGGCCTCTAGATCGGCAATCGCCTTGTCAGCAATTGCCTTGCTCGCTTCAACCTCCTCCTTGGCCTTCGCGAGCTCACCCTTGAGGACCTCGAGCTCAGTTAATGATATTAAGTCTTCTTGACATCTTAATTTTTTGAATCCGCATACCTTGCGTCTCAACAAACGCTGGTTGACGCGGTCGAGGTCTGCGTTGGCCAACAAAAGCTTCAGATTTAGTTTGGCAACCTCTGCATATCATGCATCTGCCATAACTAGTGAAGCATGTTCAAATAACAGAAGCATATCAGTTCAGCTCTATAAACATGCTATGCTACGGATACTTTGTCCGATTCTGTTCAGAATCGCACAAAGCATCAGGGGCTACTGGCTATGTATGTGCATATAAAACAAATAAAAGTTCCATAAAGAACATTACATTGCTTACCTCAAAGCCTGTTAACAGGCTGTTGAAGGCTTCATTCAGTCCGCGTTTGACGGACTGAATCTTCTTCATCACCGCACCCATCATGGTGCGGTGCTCCTCCAGGACGGAAGCACTCTGAAGTACTCCCTCAAGAGGGTCCGACGCCTCCGGATTGAATCCGGATGCCGTCGTATCCTCCCCCGCCTGGGGGGTCTGGTCTTCGAACCCCGGAGCCGCGCTTGGCTCTGGGTCAGTATTCGGCGGGGCCCCGGATTTTTCGGGCCCCCCGTCTTCGGTCACCATGGGGATTGTTTCCCCATGGTCAGCGGCCAGCGAGGTGTTACCCCAGTTCGCCATGTCACTTGCCCCGCCCTCATCTCCTTGAGCGCAAGACACCCGCTGGGAGGACACTTCGGTGTCCCCACCAATCACGGGCGATGGAGCTCGTACCAGCGGGTCACTCTCCGTCTCTCCAGGCGCTAGAGAGTTCCCCTCCGATAAGGAGGCGTCGGGGTGTGCTCAGGTCAGCAGGTGAGAAATACTAAGTAAGCATCAAAATGCTACACAAACAAGGTACAACAATTAATATATCCGGACAAAGTTACGTTTCGGTCGGGGGTTTCTCCCTTGGCTTCACCACAAAGCTACGTTCAGACGATGAGTTCGAATGAGCAGAGAGGTTCAGCCTCCTCCGGGGTGCGGCCGCACCCGCATCAGCGGCAGCCGCCCTCTTCGCGCCCCTGCCTTGCGCAGGGGGCTCTTCCTCTTCTTCTCCTTGTTCTTCGTCATCTTCCTCCTCTTCAGAGGAGAGGATGTTGATCTTCTCGGGTTTCCCATCCGCAGGGCGGGGGCTTCTCTTGGCCTCCTTGCTCTTCTTCTTGGGCTTCTTGACCGGCGCCTTGTACGGTGCCGGGACCAGCATCGCCGACAGTCGAGGTGACTCTGGGTCTTCGGGCAAAGGTGCCGGACACTTAATCCGGATTTCCTTCTTCACCCAACCCTGTATATCACTCAAAAACTCCAATTCCTATTATCATTAAATAAGAGGGTGGCCCCCCTCTGGTGCTTTCTTCGCCCAATATTTTTAATATACTCCAAAATTGACTTTCGTGGAGTTTCAGGACTTTTGGAGTTGTGCAGAATAGGTCTCTAATATTTTCTCCTTTTCCTGGCTAGAATTCCATCTGCCGACATTCTCCCTCTTCATGTAAACCTTGTAAAATAAGAAAGAAAATGCATAAGTATTATGACATAATGTGTAGTAACTGCCCATAATGCAATAAATATCGATACAAAAGCATGATGCAAAATGGATGTATCAACTCCCCCAACCTTAGACCTCGCTTGTCCTCAAGCTGAAGCCGATATCGAAAAATATGTCCACATGTTTAGAGATAAAGGTGTCGATAAAATAAAAACGGACATGAGAACATCATGATCAGCTATTCTCTGCCTAATTTTAAAAGAAGGATTGTTTCTCCACTTTTTTCGTCTTAAAAAGGCTTCGTATGTTTTTTCCTTTTCTGACATGGGGGGAAAAGCTTTGGTTCGCTACCCTCGGTCCGTTCGTCCGTCGCTCGCCTCGCTCAAGTCAGCTTCTGGCCCACAGCGAAAAAACCTTATGGCCCGTCAAAAGCTAGAGGGCATGGCGCGATCTTAAAAGGCGGGCCCATTTAATGTCACCTTGCGAGCCGAAAATCCATCAAATAATGTGCCCTCAATGGATTCAAACTCGCAATACCTCGAAGTAGATACAATGTCCCTTACCACTTAAACTGCTGCATGTGAGCGGTTAATATACAACACGAATATTTATGAACTATCTGCAGCGGCAGTTTTTTTGAAATCAAAAAATTAAACCATTTGTTATAAAAATGTAAATACTTTCTACAAAACAATACGAATAATGTTTGAAATAGTGATAAAGTTTTTAAATTCAAAAAAAAAAAATTAACGAGTTTTGTTTTTAAAAGTGATGAAAATTGGAAAACAAGTTTCTTTTAAAGATGAACCATTGTCAAAAAAGTTATTAAAATTTTAAAAAAGAAGATTGTTCTAAAACATGTATTTGCTAAAAAAAGTGAACAACATTTTCAAAACATGAACAAAAAATTATGATCAAATTTGATTCCTGAACATTTTTTTTCAACTCTGAACATTTTTTTAGAAAAGTGATTTTATTGTATGGTGAACAAAATTCTGAGAAATTGTGAACCAAGTTTGATTCCCGAACAATTTTTTCTAACTATAATATTTTTTAGAAAATTATTTATTGTATGTTGAACATGTTTTTTGAACGATGAATATTTGTTTACACAGCGAACAATTTTCAATTTGAGACCAACATTTTCATGCACAGTGAACAATTTTTTAATGTACGGTGAACATTTCCCGAACATTATTGAAACGTGATTTTTTTTCTAAACATGAATACGTTTTTATTAAAGTGCTAACATCCTCTCTCTCAAGCCCCCGCGTCGCTCCTCTCGGGGCGACTCGGGCGGCACCGTTAGCCAGCCGCCGCAGGCTCCCCTCCCTCCATCTCTTCCCCTCGCCGTCGCCCGAGGAGGCCGGCGAGAAATCTCGCTGCGCTTTCGAGGAGGGTGGCGGCGAGGCGTTCGTTCTCCCTTCTGCCCAGGCGGGTGGTGGGGGAAGCCAGGGATCTAGATCTGGTCGGGCTGCCCCCGATCTACGGGCTGGTGGCCCAGGACGGGTGCTGCTGCCGCGTGTAGGGAGGCTCTGGCCGTGGTGGCTGAGTGGAGATGCAGGGCCGATCTGGTCTGTGCAAGGGCGGCCTTCTGCGGGTCGCCGCCGGCGCGCGCGGTGTTCGGGGCCTGGCCGGCGGGCGTGGAGGTCCGCGGCGCGGAGGTGCGCGGCCGGGCGAGGAGCGGGAGTGCGCGGCCCGGTGTGCGCGGCTCGGGCAAGGAGCGGGCGGGCGCGGCCTGTCCGTGGCGCCGGCGTGCGCTGCCTCGGTGCGAGAGGCGCGGCCGGATGACGATTCGCGCTGGGCGCGGGAGTGCGTGGTGGGCGTGCGAGGAGGCGTGCGGCTGGGCGTGGTGTGTGCCTGCCGGGCGCGTGGTGGTCGCCGCCAGATCTATGGCGGCGCGTGGGAAGGGTGCACAGGAGAAGCTCGGCTGCGACAGCGAGGGGCACGGCAGGACGTCGGTGAAGTTGACGATCGGCGAGGCTTCACGTCCTGCTGCGGCGAGGTGTTGCAAGTTTTGGCTGCCGGGGTGGTTGATGCATGGAGTTGCAGCGAGGGTAGATCTGAAGGTGGGCTGACGGATTGGCTGTCGACCGGAGGATTTCGAGAGCCGGGTGAAAACCCGTTTCTGGCCATGGCTGGAGCCTGCGACGGCGGCATTCATGGATGCCGTGACCTTCTTGAAGGCGTCGACATGATGCTCTCTCTTTCTCTGCGAGGGACAACTCCGGGGGAAACTCCAGACCCGTGGGTCGGTCGTTGGCGACGTGTGACGTCGTTCCCCTCTTGAGGGCATCGATTTTGGAGGTTAATCCGCTCAGAGGGACCAGTGGGTGTGGTGGGAGGTTGGGTGGTGGAAGGCGTTGATGTGGCATCGAGGCTTCTGTGGCAACGAGGATGGGGCGAGTGAATTCGGAGGCATTGCGGCGGTTGCGGTAGTCGGCTCTTCTCCGACGTGTCCGTGAGATTACCTCGGTTTGTTTGTTGCGGTGAAGTCGGAGCTGCGATGGCGGGGCCTTGCGGCAACGATGACAGGCAGTAGGTGGTCCGTTCGGTGCTATTCCACGGCGCCAGCCTGGCTTAGTTCTTCTTTGGATCTCACCTTTAGAGTCGGAGCTGCGCTGCCCTCGACGCGGGTGGCTGACTTCTGGCACGGTCTGTTTGTGTGTCGCTCAGCGGTTTGTGACGGTTTTTGCCCGGTTCTCCGTTAATTAACCGGGCAACTCTCTTCTGCTTATTTAATGGATGAGGCAAATCTTTTGCCTCCGTTTCAAAAAAATATATACGTTTTTATTGGAATTTCAGACATTTTTAAAATGTTTAACAAATTTTGAAAAATGTGATTTTTTTTAAAATTTTTGGATTTATGAGAAAAAAAGGAACTAGGGTAAAAAAGAGAAGAAGAGGAAGAAATAAGCAAAAACTTAAAAACAAAAAAGGAATTGAAAAACATGAAGTAAACCAGAAAAATGAGTAACGAAAAAAAACTAGAGAAAACCGATCCAAGGAACCTTCTAGAAGGCTCCAAAACCGGTTCCTTCTTGAAGTGGGCCGGCCCGTGGTGTTGTCGCTTACTCCGCTTTAGCGATGCCGTAGCTCCTTGACACACGCGGGCATCAAATAGGATCCTACCAAACGGGTCTCTTTGTTTGTACCTAAGTAATCAATTGGGCCTGCGAACAGATTCTGAAAATAAATAACAAACTGGGCCAGCAAACTCTTTTGCACAATTCAGGTTGCATATAGGTTTTAAACATTACCAAATTCCTATATACTACTTAGAGAAAGGGATTTCTCTCAAAAAAAACTTAAGAGAAAGGGATAAGGTACATGGCCAGCGAAGAAATCGATTTTCGATCTATGTTTCCTCCGACTCGCCCAATTTGTTTATGAAGTCCAACGGAGGGATTGATCTGTTGCTAGCTGCTTACCTATTTCTTCTTAGCCATAAAAAGACCTATTTCTTCTGTCTCACCTGGTTGGTCATCAGGTCCTTTATCATACGACAAAGTTGACCATAAATAAATGTTGCTTCCGCATTGACACGCTGAGGTAGGCCGTTGGTCGCATGTTAGTAAATTATTATGATTGTCAATATTTTTATTGATCCAAATTTTGGGGCGATAATGACGGATTATGGGATATGAAGGAACGGAAGGACCAAGGGGTCTTGGGTGGCAGGGATGTCGGCCCAGCTATTGTAGATCGAGGAGGATCCGAAGCAACAATTAGATGTGGAGATGGAGGCTCGAGAGCAGGATCATATGCAGAGATACAAATGGCGAAGGTGGGGGTGGAGGCGGGAGGTTCTGGAACCTTTGGCCCAAAAGGAAGAGGAGGAAGAAAGGCCGTGGGATGAAGAAGAATGGGAGAGGTGGAGCAAGGTAATGATGATGCTATACCCCATTATTCTAACACATATCGTTCGATCTTACCACCACCACTGCCTGTTCCTATCTGTCCACAAGTCTACTCTTTCTTATGACCACATTGTCGAATACTATGTCCTACCAGTTTCATGTTCAGTGGTAAATGGGCATGCAAGAATTTGTTTCCCCCGTTCTAATGCACGGTCATTTTTGTTAGTATATACTTAAAACGATAGAAAACGAACGGTGATGATTTGACACACTAAAAATCAATTTGTATCAACGGTGGAGATTAGGCAAGTACTACACGTTAAAAAAACTGATATTAGACAAGTACTAAATATTCGCAAAAAATAGACAAGTACTAGACGGCATTACACAGAATTGCAAATACCGGCCGGTGTGATTCACTACAGGAATCCTAATTGTACACGTCTAGGACTATCGGGATCCTAATTGTACACATCTAGAAAAAGGTTGTACGTGCTGTTAAGAACTCATGAAACCCTTTCATCACCATGCAAAAAAAAAACCCTTTCATCAAAAAAAAAACGCATGTAATTGATTCCAATTCAGATTCTAATATTACAAGAATTTAAGAGTTTATCACGTATATGATTTTTTTCATGACAAACAATTCAGAAAATGGTGGAAAAGTGCAAAAATCACAGTCACGTATATGACGAGACATACCAGAGAAGGAGACCCACAAGTTTAAAATCTCATGTGTTGTACGCTAGAAATACTTAATGGGAGTTTTTTTTGTAAAAATAGGTAAGTATATCTTCGTTCAGAATAAAATAATACCAATATAAAATTAGCTAATTAGTTTTTGTTCAACAAACAATGACAACGAATGGCTTGAATTAAAAAAGTAATGTCAAAGAATGTCTAAGCAGTATATTTTTCCTTTAGTATGTTGAAGGTAATACGGCAGGTGTACGCGTGTAAATTTGTGGACAGAAATAAAAAAAGTTAGTAAATCATGGCACGTCTGGCAAAAAGAGTAAATTGTTTTGAAAACAAACTAAATAGTGACAAGGACACCCCATGTAACCACGTATTAGCCCAACGTGAAATAAAATCATATAGGTCAGAACCATAAAAATTTAGGAAATCGTGTAGGACATGGACACCCATAACTACGTGACAGTCCAATTCCTAGGTGAATAGCCAAAGAAGAGAAATAGCGTTCGTATTGGAGGTGGATTGAAAAACCAGCAATGACAACACTGCTGATGTCAACAACAACTGCGTAGTCCACATCTCAAATAGAGTCGTACGTAGGTAAATTTATCTCTACCTACTAATAAACCGGCGATTGCTTCTGGTAGTATGATGTCTACACACGCTTCTACTCTTGTAGACTATGTTGGGCCTCCAAGCGCAGAGGTTTGTAGGACAGTGGCAATTTCCCTCAAGTGGATGACCTAAGGTTTATCGAACTCAGGGAAGTAGAGGTTGAAGATGGTCTCTCTCAAGCAACCCTGCAACTAAGATACAAGAAGTCTCTTGTGTCCCCAACACACCTAATACACTTGTCACATGTATAGGTGCACTAGTTCGGCGAAGAGAGGTTAAATGGCAAGTGATATGGATGGCAAAACAAAGTAATATAAATATGTAATAAAAAGTGCAGCAAGCAAACAAGTGGTAAACGTGAGCACAAACGGTATTGCAATGGTGGAAACAAGGCCTAGGGTTCATACTTTCAGTAGTGGCAACTCCCAACAACATTAACATAATGGAATCATATGATATTTCCCATAAAACATGTAAAGGGGACACACTCGGAGGTCATTCCTTCGTGGTCAAGAGAGGACGAGAATTATGTTGGGCTACAAAAGCACACCTCAAAGTTCGTAGTTCTCAATCTAAGGATTTTCCAATGTCACCGCGGCCATCCAAAGAGAGTCCCACAATCACCACAACATATCTAAAGGATAGTCAAAGACAAGCACCAAGAGACTCTCAATCTTCAATCAACACACAAGAGAGGAAATCACTCATGAAAATATTGTTCTAATCCATGTCCAATAGACCGCTGTCACCTTGGTCTCGGGGATCATACTAGATAAAGACAAGTGAGTACATCAATCCAATACATAGAGGAAGGGGAAACAGCATGGGATCACCCTAGATTAACATAGCCTATGATCACAACGAAGATCACATCATGGGAGAGAGAATTGACCACATAGCTACTGGTAAGAACCTCAGCCCCGAGGAGGAACTACTCCTGCATCATGGAGGGAGGAAGCAACGTCGATGGAGATGAATCCGGGGGCACTTCCCCATCCCGGCAGGGTGCCGGCACAGGAATTCTGGTCCCCCGAAGCTTGATGGCGATGGCGGCGGAGATCGGAATTGCGTTTGGAGAAAAGGGGTCCGGAATCAGGGTTTCCTCGATGGACCTTAAATATATGCCAAAGGGGGTCACCAGAGGGGGTCAGGGGTGCCCAGGCGCCCCCTCGGCGCGGCCCGGGGGGGCCGCGTGGGCAGGCCGCCTGGAGCCCCTGTGCCCCCCCCCCCGGCTGTACTTTGGTCGCACGGTAGCTCCTGGAACGCTGATTTTTTATATATTTTTTCTGGATTTTTCCTGGCAGTTCTCGTAACGTGAAAACCTGAAATAGAAAAACAGTCGAAAACAGAAACTGGCACTGGGGTGCACTGAGTTAATTGGTTAGTCCAAATATGATCAAAAGTGTATGGAAGTGTATGAATATCATAGCAATATCACCCAAAACAGGCATGGAGCAAGCAGAAATTATAGATACGTTTTGGACGTATCAACATCCCCAAGCTTAATTCCTGCTCGTCCTCGAGTAGGTAAATGATAACAAGAATAATTTCTGTGGTGACATGCTATTAACCATATAAGGACTTTTTCATAGTCATATGACAAAAGCTTACTGAGACAATGGATCTATAGTAATTAAGTTGCCTCATGAGAAAATCACAAAGGACTGAAAGTTTTACAATATGATACTGAAACATCAAATAGATTTGCAATGAACATGATGTGCAAATATGATAAAGTAATATCTAGCTTGCCCCCTTTAGTGAAGCAAAACATAAATGCAGGGGCACCTCCAAGGTTTAAGTGATGACTAGATACAATGATTTCAGAATAAACGATATCACAATCATGCAAAAGACAATGCTACTTTGGGACAATGCACATTACACTCAGAATGACAATCATGCTCTCAGTAGTTGGTGCTTTAATAAGAAGGTGGAGACTCTCGAACCGTGGCTTTTGTTGGCAAGGTTGAAAACCCGTAGTCGGAAGCAAAGACAAAACATGTACCAGAGCTCTTGGTTTTAAAACAGAGGTAATAATTTATTTTTTTAGATCATGCATGTTTCGTCAACGAATGCTAGCAGATAACTCGATCACTTCTTGAGATGGACAAGTTTCGAGGAACAGCTCCCGAATGAGGACGATCACATCCTCTTAATCTCCTTTGTTTATCACTGCCAAAGTTTTCTGATTTCTCATGAACAAAGCGTGAAGGAGGTTTTGTTTGTTATATTATCTTTTTGAGCCGGGCGCACTCAATGTCAGTTCCTTCTCGTATTATGGGTTTGCACATTATACATGCAATCCCGGGGTGAAGCTTGTCCAACTTAAAAAGATCATGAATTAACTACTACTTCCTCATGAGCTAAAACAGAGGCACAAAACAGGAATGCTTTTTTGAATAATTTCGAGATGGTACATGAAAGTCTCCGTTAGGAATGGCAGGTAAATACCATGTAGGAAGGTATGGTGGACTCATATGGCATAACTGGTTTAAAAGAATTTGGATGCACAAGCAGTCAGTCCGCTTAGTACAGGTGGAGGTTAGCAAAAGTCTGGGAGCGACCAACTAAAAGAGCAATGACGGTCATAATCATGCAGAGCGACAAAGCAACATTGAATCAGGCATGAAGTTATATCGCTACTCAGAAATAAAAGATCATCAAGGCTTGACAGACTTTCTTTACAGTCTTAAATATGCGTGAGCATACGCCAAGTCAATCAAAATAAATTCTTGAAGGAAGATATTACTAAACCATACCACATCATAGGCAAACAAATCATGTTGGTATTCCAATAACACATTGGGAACCCCCCAGTTATTTGAGACTAACCATAAGAAAACATGAACTACTAAGCGCCATCATGAAAGTAGAATCTTTATCATAGACATATCAACCAATGCAACAGAAGCAAACTCTCTTAATAAGATAATGATGATAAATAAAGAGAGTTCAAGCAACCAACTAAACGAAAGCTCTTTAAAAAGATAAACATGAAAACTAAAAGCTAAACATGATAGTAGCTATTGAAAGGCAAAGAACACACACATCATAGATAGACATGAAAATTCTATGTTATGTTCTAGGTTGAAGTGGAGCATGTTTCTCTCCCACATAAAGAAAGCTGAGTTCCGACTCGTTATGAAAAGCTAAAGAAAACTAAAAAGGAAAACTAAAAGCAAGACGCTCCAAGCATAGCACATAACACATGAAGTGATAAAAATATAGTGGAACGAAAGACGAACTGATAATGTTGATGGAGAAGGGGATGCACGGGGGCATCCCCAAGCTTAGATGCTTGAGTCTCCTTGAATATTTCTTGGGGGTGCATGGGGGCATCCCCAAGCTTGAGCGTTTGACACTCCTGAATCTTTTTATCATCTTCCCTCGCACACTTGAAAACTCCCTTCATACATAACTCATCATAATCTGATTAGCGAGGTTAGTACCCATAATAAAATAATTATACCTTGCTGGAAATAAATATATTCTTGAAGGTCTACTGTTTCTCAAGATTGCCAAAAGGTTTTTGGAAAGAAAAAGCAAGCTCTTGGTTTGCAAAATGAAGGAAAAGCAAAACAGGACAGAATCTGTGAAAAACAGAACAGCAGGTAGTAATTGATTTGTTCGGGGCACTTCTGCAACTCAAATAAAAAAACTCAGCACAGACGCACGAAAGACAATTATATAGAGAACGCTGTCGAAAAATTTCAGACCAAAAAGATTATCTGGTGATTTTATACGAATTTTTCTATCCAAGGACAGAATCTGTTTCCTGGACAGCACCTCACAACTTTTGAACTTTCTAGCAATCAGAGGCTATACTTGGCACAAATATGAAAAGAAAAGATACAATGATGATGCTACTGTAGTAAACAACATCAAGACACAACAAAAGCAAAATATAAATTTATTCATGTGGGCTGCCTCCCAAAAGCGTTTTCTTTTATGCCTTTAAGCTAGGCATAGGACTTTAATGATGCTCTCGTAAGAATAAGAGCTGAAGAACAAAAGAGGCATCAAGAAGCAAATGCCAAATACATTTAAGCCTAACATGCTTCCTTTGCATAGGAATATTGCAATAGAATAATTCATTGAAGCACGAAGAAACTAGCATAGGAAGGCAAACCAAGCATAACTTCAAAATATTCACCATAAAGAGAGGAAACTTCTTATTATTAAGATATTTAGAACCAAGCCTCCCTCTCTCATTATAAATTTCAGTGGCATCATGGATGAACTCAACAATATAAGCATCACATAAAGCATTGTTACCATGATCCACATGCAAAAAGGTACTCTTACTCTCCACATAAGCATCATGAAGAGGATAAAACTTAATATAAAAGAGAGACATAAGCTCTTGCCAATCAAGCAAGTGCGAGTTATCGAGAAGCTTATACCAATCTGAAGCTTTATCTATAAGTGATACGGCGAACAATTTCCTCATGACAAACTCCCTCGATACACCTGCAAGCTTAAATAATGAACATAGTTATGACAGATATAGCAAGTGTTCATCGGGATGTCTGTCTCCAGCATAACGATTAGCCAAAACATAATCGATAATACCAGCTGGTATTTTATAGGGCACAATTTCAGTAGGGGGAGGAGCAACCACCACAGGTGTGGGGCATCTTCCCGCAAGCAACGATCCAATAGTATGGTTTTCCATAAACATAACTAGTGAAATAAAAACAAGAAACAAAATGATTTAATCGCAAGATCTAAAGATATACCTTCAAGCGCTCACCTCCCCGGCAACGGCGCCAGAAATAGCTTGATGTCTACACACGCTTCAACTCTTGTAGACTATGTTGGGCCTCCAAGCGCAGAGGTTTGTAGGACAGCGGCAATTTCCCTCAAGTGGATGACCTAAGGTTTATCGAACTCAGGGAAGTAGAGGTTGAAGATGGTCTCTCTCAAGCAACCCTGCAACTAAGATACGAGAAGTCTCTTGTGTCCCCAACACACCTAATACACTTGTCAGATGTATAGGTGCACTAGTTCGGCGAAGAGAGGTTAAATGGCAAGTGATATGGATGGCAAAACAAAGTAATATAAATATGTAATAAAAAGTGCAGCAAGCAAACAAGTGGTAAACGTGAGCACAAACGGTATTGCAATGGTGGAAACAAGGCCTAGGGTTCATACTTTCAGTAGTGGAAACTCCCAACAACATTAACATAATCGAATCACATGATATTTCCCATAAAACATGCAAAGGGGACACACTCGGAGGTCATTCCTTCGTGGTCAAGAGAGGACGAGAATTATGTAGGGCTACAAAAGCACACCTCAAAGTTCGTAGTTCTCAAAGAGAGTCCCACAATCACCACAACATATCTAAAGGATAGTCAAAGACAAGCACCAAGAGACTCTCAATCTTCAATCAACACACAAGAGAGGAAATCACTCATGAAAATATTGTTCTAATCCATGTCCAATAGACCGCTGTCACCTTGGTCTCGGGGATCATACTAGATAAAGACAAGTGAGTACATCAATCCAATACATAGAGGAAGGGGAAACATCATGGGATCACCCTAGATTAACATAGCCTATGATCACAACGAAGATCACATCATGGGAGAGAGAATTGACCACATAGCTACTGGTAAGAACCTCAGCCCCGAGGAGGAACTACTCCCGCATCATGGAGGGAGGAAGCAACGTCGATGGAGATGAATCCGGGGGCACTTCCCCGTCCCGGCAGGGTGCCGGCACAGGAATTCTGGTCCCCCGAAGCTTGATGGCGATGGCGGCGGAGATCGGAATTGCGTCTGGAGAAAAGGGGTCCGGAATCATGGTTTCCTCGACGGACCTTAAATATATGCCAAAGGGGGTCACTAGAGGGGGTCAGGGGTGCCCAGGCGCCCCCCCCCCCGGCGCGGCCCAGGGGGGGCCGCGTGGGCAGGCCGCCTGGAGCCCCTGTGGGCCCCCCCCCGGCTGTACTTTGGCCGCACGGTAGCTCCTGGAACGCTGATTTTCTATATATTTTTTCTGGATTTTTCCTGGCAGTTCTCGTAACGTGAAAACCTGAAATAGAAAAACAGCCGAAAACAGAAACTGGCACTAGGGTGCACTGAGTTAATAGGTTAGTCCAAATATGATAAAAAGTGTATGGAAGTGTATGAATATCATAGCAATATCACCCAAAAGAGGCATGGAGCAAGCAGAAATTATAGATACGTTTTGGACGTATCATAGTACGTCGTAGGTAATTTTGCAGAAAAGTCCCTGTCCTTTTTTGTATTCAAACCGCAGTCCAAAGTGAACCGGTATGAAGGGGAAAAAAGCACAGCCAGGCTCTGCCTCGCGGCGCTACACCCCCGCCCCGCGCCGCCGGCCGCCTCCTGCCTCCCATCTCCTGCCCCGCCACGCGCCGCCGGCCGCCTCGTGCCCTGCCCCGCCCAGCCCCGCGCCGCCGGCCACCTCCTTCCTCTCAATCCCATCTCCTCCTCATCCGCGGATTTCTTCGCCGTACACGTCTCCCCTGCACCTACTGGTCACTACCTCGCGGTAGGCAGAGGATGGGAGGGTGCGGCGCTCGCGCCCGGCTCCCGGAGCTCGAGCAGGCCGATCTGCGCGTCGGCGACCTCGCGGTAGATAGAGGATGGGATGGCGTGCTGTGCTCGAGACAAGCTGGCTCGAGTAAGGAGATTGGAGGGTGGGGCTCGCGGACGGGAATGGAGAGGCGAGTGCCTGCAAGATTGGGGCCGAGGATGGAGAGTGCGGGGTCGGCAAGCTGCAAATCTAAGGATGGGAAGAGCCGACGCTGTCGGCGGCCACGAGTGGAGGAAGGCATAAGCAGCGCTCCACCGTGGCGACCACCAGATACCCTGCCTCCCGTTCATCCCACATTGTCACCGGCCTGCACGGCCACCCAAGCTAAGTGAGCTACTTGCCTTGGGAGTGTTTGGTGTTCACTCACAAGCTCGGCCAGGACACCATCGAGTCTGACTTCCAATTCAACGATGATGAATTCTTCCATACCAACCACGGTCAGACTCCCCTTTCTCCTCCCAGTAGCTGTGCCACCCTAGAAAAAGAAACATGGCGCCAAGTAACTGATTGACCCAGTTGTGTTTTCTTAAATCTAGCATAAGGAGCATGTTAGATTTCCAGCAGACATAAAATCCGGAAAAGTAATAATCATTTATTTGATTTCATACACAATTAACAGAATTCACAAAAACAGCTTAACCAAACAGTTACAGCATGAGGAAGAGATGATTCAGACAGAGCTGCAGTTGATGTGCCCCTGTGTGATTGCTGCCGTGCTTTGTGAGAGGTAAGAGCTTAAGATGCCCACGACGCTGGCATCGGCGCACTGATTGTAGAGGCCATTGCCATGGTCATTTCCCGGCGGTTCGTCCTTGAATACCAAGCGGCTTGATGACAACACCGGCAACGTTTCCTGTGAGCAACCATCAACCTCATATTCAGATGGTGTAAGCTCCTCATTTTCTCACCAAAATTATTCGAATTTTGTGTCATGATTTTGCACATTGCGATGATTCCTTACTGTAGTGTGATGATGACCGAGTACTGTTAAATCTGTGATTGCTGCACTTCTTCCGTGCAGGTGGAAATCTGGCTCTGACTCCATCCTTTGAATCCATCCTGACGTCTCAAACCTGTTTAGACGAATGCAAGATATTACCACTCTTATCATCTTTTAATACCATATATGCGTGCATGTCTATTCCTCTTTTATTCAATTTCTTTCTTTTCTCAATGCTCAGCTCCCCTATATGATGAGATAGATTGTCAGAGGCTGCACATTCTGGATTGGGTGGCAGAGGTTCATGTCAGGAACGTGCGCGGTGCATCAACGAAGGACATGGAGCATGTGGGAGAGATGCAAAACCAAATGGAACCCTCAACCTGAAGATGTAGACTGCAATGTTGCTCCTGGTATGTATTTGCTTCCACGGGATAATGCTCTATTCTTGTTTTGGCCTCCTTGTGATGCCTTCCTAGCTATCATCTACTTCCCTGAAGCTACATGATAAATTTTCAAATTATTAACTAGAATTTTGCCAATGGCAATGTATTAGTACTTTGTGTTATGACTAAAAAAAGTACTTTCTGTCGGTATCTGTCATCAAACATACATTAGTACAGTTTGTAGCCGACCAAGCACAACTTCTATGATACCAGATTCAAATGGTTAACTAAAATTTTGCTGATGGCAATGTATTAGTACTTTGTTTTCTGAAGAACCAAGTAGGAGCTCTGCCAAAATATTGTTAAGAATAGTGAATGGAGTACTTACTGTGTAGAACTATGGTTATAACTATCCAAATTTTATAAGTAGATTTTTCTTTTCATATTTATAAGATAGTATCTCCTATAAGAAATAGTATGGACGGAATTCCTGCTGACTTACATTCCTATAAGATTGAGATAATGATACTACTGCTTAAATCATTACACCAAAGGTTGTATACAAAGTCAATGCCCCCTCGGTGGTACTGCCGAGAGCATCCATCACCATGATCATGGGAGAGCAGGTTAGGCATGTTATCACCAACATGATTTTTAATGTCTCTTTCTTTGTAATACTGATCATCTGTTTGACATAATGCCTAGCCATGGTTCCATGGTGCCATGTGCAAGTCATTGTTGAGGGTGCATGGACGGAATTGTAGATCAATATCTAACACTATGTGCCAGGTCAAGGAGACAGGGGCATCCAGGTGAACCTCTTCGAGGAAATTTCCAGGTGCCTAAAATGTTGTTGCTAACACATGTTTGTTTTGCCTCTTTTTTTCTGAAACGGCGCCCTTTACAAATTGTTTTGGTGCACATGAGCAAAGGCCCAGTTTTTTTTATTACATTTAGTTCACATCAACAACCGAATAACTCTTGCACTGAGTATATGTTTGGACAGTTGAAAGGAAAGTATTTACGTATTTTTTCTACTCATAATCATTATGTGCTTTTCACACATATTTGAGATATTTTCACTGGTTCAAAACTGATGTGAGATATTTACAACAATAGCTCTTTGCTATTTCATTTATGTGTATGAAGTTATTTTCCCTTTTCACTTGGTCACCACCTTTGGGCTGTTACTTTATAATTACAAAGATTATGTTAAAAATGTCGTAGAAGCCAAGAGCAATCCTAACCTGTTCAGTTTGTCATGGCATTTGCAATTGTAGTATTCACTGCACAACAGTTTCAGATCAAAAGGAAGATAAGATGAGGCAGAAGCAGATGGATTGGGACCTGCACTTCATTAGTGCACCATGACACAGGTAAATAACACAAAAACTTCCAAATTTATTCTATATCCGTTGCAACGCACAGGCCTTTTTGCTAATTTTTTTCTTTCCAGTTTCCCAAACATTGACCAGCTTCTGTAGGAAGCACAAGAAAGTGGGTATGAAAGCTACGAGATGATGGCCAATACAGATATTGACAGGGCTGGAATATCAATAGAGTCTGGAGCCAACGAATATACATAGCAACTTAAAGTGTGACAATATATTCATAAATAGTCCTGACGGAACAGTGAAGATTGGCGACTATATGGTCTGGCGACATTATTGCATCAATGGAAAAAGCAAAGTGTCAAAGGTGTGTGACATTGTGTTTTTCTCATAGCTACGGATATGTGAAAATATACCTATTTTATTTACTGTGGATATACTCTTAGGTTACTTTGTTTAAAAAATTATTTTAGTCGTGTACTAACAACCATTGTGTTAAAATGCCGGCGCATTAGACTTTATGGCACCAGAACGCTTCACTGGCAATTACAATGAGTTGCTTGGGTATTCCAACCCCCATGCTGAACCCTGTGCTATTCGCGTCCTCTTTTGTCAATCCAGTAGCACACCACTGCCCTTTGCATCCTCCCTGCATCACTGCAACTGGGTCGTGCTCACATTGTCCGCCGGCACATGCGGAATCTCTGCGCTCGACGCTGCCTCCACCGAGATTCATTGCAAGGTCTGTTCATAGCCACGGTTCTTGCTCCGTAACATTGTTCATGCTCCTGTCACTACTAGGAAAAGGGCTATAGATGAAATTGACACTAATGGCGCACCATACAGCAAGTGCGCCATTAGTATATAGTAATGGCGCACCTGCGACAGATACGCCATTAGAGTTCGAAGTACTAATGGCGCACCTTGCCCGGAGTGCGCCATTAGTATCAAGAATTTTTTTTTTAACTAGCGCGCCTGTCCAAACATACTAATGGCGCATCTATTAATAGTGCGCCATTACTAGTTGTAAATAGTAATGGCGCACCAGCAGTAAAGTGCGCCATTAATGGTCTTTTTTTTATGATATTTTTTATTCTGTTTTTTACAAAACTACTAATGGCGCACTTTCCCGAAGTGCGCCATTACTAGTTCATTACTAGTTTGAACTAGTAATGGCGCACTGTGCGGAAGTGCGCCATTAGTATGTTTTTTTTTTCCGGAATGTTGATTCATTTCTGTTTCGGTGACACCCCCAGCCGGCGCACCTCTCGCACCCGACGCCCCCGACGCCGACACCCCCGACGCCGCCGCCCCCACGGCCCCGACGCCGCCGCCCCCGACGGCCCCGACGCCGCCGCCCCCGACGCCCCCCTCTCCCCGACGCCGCCGCCCACGACGCCCCCGACGTCGCCGCGCCCGACGCCCGCGACGCCGCCGCCCCACGCCCCAGACGCCGCCG